>OZ022581.1:6091060-6096700 GCA_963669155.1 Arbacia lixula | reverse complement strand
CCACACCCACCCCAGCCCTCCACTGTGTCAAGCAAAGATGTAGTCTGCAGGCACAGACTAGAGTATGCCCCCCCCCCCCCCCACCCATCCCAGCCTTCCCCTCCACTGTGTCAAGCAAAGATGTAGTCTGCAGGCACAGACTAGAGTATGCCCCCCCCCCCCCCACCCACACCCACCCCAGCCCTCCCCTCCACTGTGTCAAGCAAAGATGTAGTCTGCAGGCACAGACTAGAGTATGCCCCCCCACCCACACCCATCCCAGCCTTCCCCGCCACTGTGTCAAGCAAAGATGTAGTCTGCAGGCACAGACTAGAGTATGCCCCCCCCACCCATCCCAGCCTTCCCCTCCACTGTGTCAAGCAAAGATGTAGTCTGCAGGCACAGATTCACTTGTGATACTGTCTTCACCCTCCGAGTGCCAAGTCATTAAGAAATCATTGACATTTAACGCAGTTTATATGCCCACGATTATCAGATGGGTAAAACATGTGACTGTAAGATAAAACTGTATTGTCTGACTTACCAGTTTATATGCCCACGGTTATCAGATGGTTAAAACATGTGACTGTAAGATAAAACTGTATTGTCTGACTTAACAGTTGTGCCTCAATAAACGATACAAACCCCGTCAGAAGACATGTACAAACACATGAGACCTAGTCTCTGTGCCAGACTCATTAACACCGGCTCACTGACTGACTATAACAAGGGACTACCATTCATGGTAGACTCCTATGCGACTTCAATAAAATAAAGTGGATTCAGCCTCAAACATTCAGCTCTGACAGACATTTTGCAGATAACGGCATACAAAAGAAAAATATTGTTCCTTGTATATTTTGCCACATTGAATGCAGTAATTTATGACACTCAGGAAGTAAGCTCCATGTGGGATATTAGTGTAATTGGTGAGAATTCATTTGTATTCCATTCAGGAAGAGAAGAGAACAATATAATAAGAGATAGAATTACTATCTTCTGTCAAAACCCCTGACACCACCCTAAAACTACAATTATGGTCTCTGACCATTCATCATGATCCCCCTCATTGTAATTTGCATGAAAATACATGGGCTGGGCATTGTGATAGCCACATGCATGACGAATGTATTTTCATTCATGAGTTTATACACAAAGAGTTGAGAGATTCTGGTGCTTACTTAGCGTTGCTTATTACGCAGACGGTGCTTGGAAGATCAATCTGAAACCATGATACGAATTACGAATTACAAACATTCATGATGACTTTCAAAGAAATTGATTTCATAGATATACATGCAATAGTATACAATGCAGATAATGCTTCATAATCTCATCAATACAAATACATCCCATTTGGGTTCATTATGCCATGATATTTTTCTTAACTTCTTGATAGCCTTGCTCAGCTAGCTTTCAATGGATTGTCAAAGTGGAAGTGTCCCAAAAGGGATAATTTTGGGAGATGGAGCATATTTACAGGAGGAAATAGGCACACAGCACATCTCTATTGGGAATACAACACTGCCCATTGCCATGAAACAAACAGAGGTCTCATTAACCCTAGCCTTACTTCTAGCCTGTTGGGAATATAGAATCCAAACTGTACAATCATTAGGTCTGGCTGCATTATGATAGACTAATAGCATTGTAATTCTTGTCTAGCTTGTCTCATGTTGGATAGCCTGGTTTGGACATTGCCTGGAAAAGGAGAGAAACTAGTCTAGCTAACACTAGACCTGAATGAATACTTGTGATGATATGGATTGATATGTCTGACAGCCTGGAAGCAGGCTAAGATCTATTGAGATGCATTTGAAGTTCTTGCCTATGAGATGAAATAAATAAATATGAGTTGTGTGGAATCCTATAAATCCTACTCTTCACTATAAAATATCAATACTAAAATACATAGTTTGAAGCTCAAAGATTCTCCCTCCATGGAATAGGTGAGGGAAGGTAATGATTAAGATTATGGGACTCATAATCATGGCAAAAGCCTTCTGCTGTGACTGTTCTCATTTAAATTCAGGATCCCACCAAGGGATCATCTCAAAATGATAAATATGTTGAAATCCGATGAAACTTGTAATGACGGCAGAACATTTCAGTTCAGTTTAATTGGGGTTAAATTGATTAACTTCCCATGTTGTTCCCCCAGTAGGGTGTTTCACCAAGCTGTTCGTAAGTTATGAATGACTTTACAAACGACTGGTTATCCCTTCTTGTGCTAAATGCGATACCGCACTTTGTTCATTGAGAATGTGATTAAGCACAAGAAGGGATCACCAGTCGTTTGTAAAGTCGTTCATAACTTACGAACAGCTTGGTGAAACACCCCCCAGGTTGGTGTATTTTTTACCTCAAGTTTGACACACTATTTTTAAATGAGAACTTTACGGTGAGCTTCATTTCGTCTTGTAGTACATCTAAGTTTGAAGCTTGGCCAACTGATGTTTTCTGCGCCAATCAATGCATTCCTTTCCAAAAATGAAAGTCTCTCCCTTTTCTTAACTCATTCTGAAACAATATGCTGTTCTGTCAGCTGTGTGTGTTAGACTGGTACCAAATTGCAAGAGTGGCGTATTAAGAGTTCATTCTTTCAACTTGACAGACTGCCTAGTCTCTGTAGCGGTGCGGGAGCCAGGCTGAACGGGGTGGGGAACCCTTTGGCGCCCTCGGGGTTGGGTGCGGGACCAGTCCGCGTGTTCTTGAGGAATGTGCAGCACTCACAGCACACGTTCTCAACCGGTGTGGGCTTGCGCCACAAGTGGACCCCCAGCGGCTTGGGACCATTCAAGGGACTGGATTGCAAGAAGGGCGTCGGAGGGTCGCTGATACTGAGGGGGCAACAGAGAAAGAGAGAAGGAAGAAAAAAAGAGGGGTAGAGGGATAGAGAGGGAAAGAGGTGGAAAGAGGTAGAGAGAGAGGGGGGAGATAGAGGGGGAGGGACAGAGAGTGACACAGAGAGAGAGAGAGAGAGAGAGAGAGAGAGAGAGAGAGGAGGGGAGGTATAGAGAGTGATACAGAGAAATAAAGAGAGGGGGATAGGGGGGAGAGATGGAGAGAGGGGGAGAGAGAGTGGCGGAGAGAGCAGGAGGGTGAGGAAAGAAGGGATGGAGAAAGAAAGAGATAGAGGGGGAGTGGGAAAGAAGAGGGAGAGAGAAAAGAAGGGACATAAATAGAGGGGAGGTGTAGAGAGAGGTAGAGAGAGAGGGGGGAGGGAGAGAGGAGACGAAGAGGGAGGTAGGGAGGGAGGTAGGGAGGGAGGGAGAGATGGAAAGAGAAAAGGAGAAATAGAGAAAGAGGCAGAGAAAAAAAGGTAGAGTGAAGAAGGAAAGCATTATAAATATGTTTTAAAACAGTAGAAATATTCTACAACAATTTGATTGTTATAACCCTGCCCTCCTGCACAAACATTGAAGTACTGACATAATTCCTCACAATAGAACTTGCTTGATCTGTGCTTAGAAAAATTACTGTTCGACTTTGGGCCAAGGCGATACAACTTCATTAATATTCACCCTGACTTTAACACATCTTGTCCAAACTACAATAAATGAATTATCTTCTTACTTAAAAGGAAATATACTATACTGGGAAGACAAAAAGCCATCAAAAAGGTGATCATGAGCAATGCTCTTGCTAATGGTCTTAAAGGCGCTATCACACCTTGGCGTTTTAGACAGCGTATGCCCGACGTATGAGGAATTTGGCGAATACACTGGCGTACGTCGAATACATTACGGGTAAGTTTTGCATACGTTAAAAGAACGCTAGAACACGCTGATATACGTTGTCATACGGCGAGGTCGACGTATGCCAGCGTATGGCTCATACATCCCGCATACGTGGGCCATAAGTTGTAGGCAAGTTACGCGATCGTTGAAACACGTTGACACACGTTACTAGTAAGTTACTCATAAGTCGATGTACGTCGAGATAATGTCCAGCGTACCCTAAAACTTACTTCTAACCTATGAGTAACGTGCTTTGAACGTATGTGTAACTTAACTCCAACGTATATTGACGTATGAAGACGTATGAAGACGTGCTCCGGACGACCACAAAACTTACTGAACGTGTTTATAACTTACAGCTACCATATAATGGCGTATTGACAACGTTTATAGGAATTGGTATATAAAGGTGGGGTTCACAGGAGGAACCCATCAGAACTCATGAAGACTTCATGGTGAACAGATGAATAGTCGAGCGGCAGCCTTTTTATAGGCTACGACACGTGTTCGTCAGCGATACGCTGCCGCGCGCTATGCGTAAGTTAGGCTATCGTAGGGCATAAGTTGGGTACGCCAGCAATATGCTAAGCATTCGTTGGAATATGTTACTTATAAGTTAACGAAGCGTTCGATATAAGTTACTAATACGTTATGTATACGTCCAACTCGTTATGAATTCGCTAAGTTTACGCCCAGAGTTGGAAAAAAAAAATCAAAGTTCAGCGTATGCCGACGTTTGAGAGAAATTTTGATACGTCGGGCATACGCTATCTAAAACGCCAAGGTGTGACACCACCATAAATTCATGCACTGTTCATTTTAGAAACTTGCTGAAAGTTATTTGTCCTCAAATGATCCACATTTGGAGTAATAAGTGATTAAATCACAAATCCTCATAATTTTCAGCCCGAACATTTTGAGAATTTGTGATTTAATCGCTAATGATTCCAAATGTGGATTATTTGAGGGCAAATAACCTTTTCTAAAATGGACAATACATGAATTTAAGACCATTGGCTTAGATTGCTCATGATCCCCAATTGAAGGCTTTTTTGTCTTCCCAAAACCGTATATTCTCTTTAACTTTGCCTGTGTATGTTTGGTAATATTTTATAATTTGACCTTTGACTTGTATTCTTCATCATATCTTAATCAAAATCTGGTGAATTCCCCTCTCTTATTCAATCAATACAAATCAAATCACGAAACACCAAAAAAAAACAGAAAAGCAAGTGAGCGTTTCTCTGTCCTGACCTCCTCTGCCGTGACAGCCCATGTGTAGGGCTTCTCTGTGGACTGTTAGGGCTGAGAGACTCCACCGGGATGTGCAAAAACTCCTCCTTTGGGATGAACATCTTCACACAGCACACGTTGCAGATCAACCTACCATGAAACAGGTCAAAGGTCACTGGTCAGCAAACTGGTGAAGTAAATCCTATGGTACATGTACTTATCGATTGTGCCATACCATATGATCAGAACAATGAAACATGATGTTACAGATGATGAACTTTAAATAGAAATGATAATGATATTAAACACAAACAAATATATGCATTAACCTACATACATGCTCACACCTGATGTGCGACCACTATCTGAAAAAAAAGGTTACAAAAAATTAGGTGTATTCAATTCATATCTTTGTTTGAATTGTAAGCAAACTATCTCATTTTTTTTTTTTAGAAATTTCACATTCAATACTTACTTTTTACATAATCTGCACTTGAACTTCTTTTGAAACAAAGAGAACTTTTTCTTGCAGGAAAAACACACCTGTTGAAAGTTAGATGAATAATAAAGAAATCACACTAAAGTATTAACATTTTAATTATTTGTCCACCGTTTCTTCTATCACACCTTTCAAACATTGATATATTTCACTCGTCTTTCCCAATTTCTATCTATTTACTTCTGGGTC
>OZ022581.1:6066060-6086060 GCA_963669155.1 Arbacia lixula | reverse complement strand
CTGTATTTTCTCAAATTGTTCCTTTTTAATTCAACTCATTATCCGACTTCCAGCCTTCTTTAGACCTGATGCAATCTATGCTATACACTTTACTTATATCTTTCTCCAATGTTCCAATCATTACCTATATACATATTTACAGGTATATCAATGATAGGAGTTGAATTTGTAAGTAATCATGACTCAATCATACAGCATGATTTAGAACATTGCATAGATGAACAACAATTGCCAGCTGCACATCCAGATGTAAACAAAATGAATGTCAGAGTATATTTTATTACCTCCTAATTCATGACACCTACTATTCATTGCATGAAACGCTGATATCAAGATTAACATGTCTGAATTTTGCCTTCTCTAGTTTCTGTGCTGCTAAAACTGCATAGCATGATCCCTTGGGATACAATTTCAAACAGGATCTTCAATGTGTGAGCAATGCATGTCCAATTCAATATATTGTATGATGGACATACACAAATAAAAAAAAAAGGACTTAAGTAAGATTTGAAATCCTTTGTTTTATGAGATGCTTCCAGCCTAGATTCTAGTCTGTGAGGTCTGTGTCTTTCTGATGCACTGCTGCAACCACAACTAAGTCTTGCCACTTAGACTAATTCTTTCTCTTCTGCGAGGATGAGACGATGCACATATGTTCAGACTTCATTGTGATAGCAGACTGACCTATGTGGCCATATCCCAGTAGTCTAGCTCCCAGGCTACACAGCTCCTTCAGGGTGAAAAAAATGTCAAATCCATGCCGACGACTTCCCATGAAACTCTTCTAATCCACAGGGCTCTAAAATTTCACTTGTTTAATTCTTTCCACCTTGAAACAAATACATAAATCAATTCCAGGAGGGTTTGTGTACATTAGTGAGATCATGTAGCAGTGCCATTGGCTAGCATTATATACAAAGCACATAAAGAGGACTCAGTTTTATCTACTCTCACAATGATTTAATTCCTTCCCAGCAATCCCATCCATACTAGGTTCTCTAATATTATTTATGAAAAAGTTTGACAAGAATTCTTTTCAAGTATTATATTTTTTAAGCATCAGAATTATGCCAGGTGAGTTTATTATGTTTTTTTTTGTCTACACAATATACCCTGGCATTCCATGCTTTGTGTGTACAGACTACATTTACATTTAGGAATAATCTGATTTTGTGAATGCAAGCAATTCTGATCATGAAACTTAGTGTTAGTGTTTCATATAAAACAAAAAGAGGAAAGGAGAAAAATATATCGAAGACATCAAGAAGGGAAAAAGGTAGAGCCAAAAGATTAAAGCGTAAGAACGTAAAAAAAAGGAAAAGACAGGAAAGCAGAGACAAGGAAACAAACAAAGGTAAGACCTTGTCAAGGAATTTGAGTTTTTCTAGACAAACAGTGTGATATGCAATCAACCTTGGTTTGACCTATTGCATTATAGGCTTCACATCTATTCCTTTCTTTTACATAATCCTTTATGGGTTCTTCCATAAATTTGGGTGCCAATTTGAGATATATCTGGAAGCTCTTTTAGGCATGAATCAACTAGTGAGCCTTTTTCAGGGCATCATGATGACATATATGCGCACAACCCAATTCTTTGTGGTAGGTTTTGCAGAGGAAGATAAAATGTACAACTGGGATCCTAAAATTGCCTTAGTAATTGAAAGAGTTCACAATTGTATTTGTAAAGGCTGCACCAAATGTCTCAGAGTTATGCCCTGATTTATGGAGTCACCCTTATGTGTAGCAGCCATGCACGTTGCCATGTGTGCTCTCTTGCCTAATACAATGAATCAATCTTGACCGATGTTACAGCGACATCACACTACTAATGTATATCATTACGTCTGTGGAATAAACACTTCACTATAGTGGAAGTATTTTTGTATCTGCATATAAGTTTCTTTGTAAGATAAACAATTGACTGAAATTACTGGGTTAGAAAATTTGTTAAGTTTTTGTATGACATAAATAATGACCCATCTAATGCATAAGCAGTAAAAAAAAACATACATACACATGGGTTCAGGGCGATTTAATATCCCCAATGCAAACAAGCTCCCCTAGAGATAAATAATTTTAAAACTAGAGCAATTCGACTGCCATGCAGTCGAGAAATATGCCTCCGCCTCTTTGCTAGCTCTATTTAGATTTGTTCTCAGAAAATGTGTATGTTTGGTGGGCAGTGTACCACTGAATTCCTATGGGAAATGAAAATATATTCTGTTTTTTCCATGTTTAGCCATGAAGTTATGAATCTCTGTACCATGTTTGGTTAGAGTCACACCATTGGATTTGGATTTGGATTTGGATTTGGGCTTATCATGAAAAATATTAATTTGGGGGACATTTTAGCAAATTTTACAATGTCTTAGAAGAGGAAAAGCACCCAGAATACCACAGCTAAACAGTAGATTCAGAGGGTTAAACAATATCTTACAAGAAGAAAGTCACCCTGAATACCACATCTAAGCAATGGAGTCGAAGGCTTAAACAATGTCTTATACAGAGAAAAGTCATTATGAATAACAGAGCTAAACTAGAGCAATTCGACTGCCACGCAGTCGATAAATATGCCTCCGCCTCTTTGCTACCTCTATTTAGATTATTTTCAGAAAATCTGTTTGTTTGGTTGGGAATGTTCCAGTGAATTCCTATGTGAAATGAAAATACCATTTATTCTGTTTTTCCATGTTTAGCCAAGTTTGGCAATGTTCATTTGACCTGTGACCTCTTACTTCTTTGACTTCCGATCTAACCAGTCTGTCTAAATCCATCCTCGTATCCTTGTGATTCTTGTATCATGTTTTCTTGAAATGCATAATTGGATTGGGATTTATTGTGAAAAGTATCAATTTGGGGGCAATTTTCAGCAAATTTTGGCAAAGTTCATAAGCCTTTGACCTCTGACCTTTCAGGAATTTTACCCAAACTTTCACCAGTCTACCTTCATGAAGTGACACATCTCTGTACCATGTTTGTTTCAATTGAATCATTAGATTTGGATTCAATGTGAAAAATAGCCAATTTTGGCAAAGTGCATTGATCTTTGATCTCTGACCTTTGAAAAATTTCACCAAAAATGTCATCAGTCTACCTCCAAGTAGTGATCCATCTTTGCACCATGTTTGGTTGGTATTGCACCATTGGATTTGGATATATTTTGAAAATTATCACTTTGGGGGCAATTTTTAGCTAATTTTTGGCAAAGTTCATTGACCTTTGACATTTGAACTCTCAGGAATTTTACCCAAACTTTTACCAGTCTACCTCTGTGAAGTGATACTTCTCTGTACCATGTTTGGTTAGAATTGTGGCATTGGATTTAGATTTGGGTTTATTGTGAAAAATATCCATTTTTGCAAAGTTCATTGACCTTTGACCTCTGACCTTCCAGCAATTTCACCAACAATGTTGACAGTCATCCCCAAGTAGTGATCCATCGTTTCACTATGTTTGGTTGGAATTGCACCATCGGATTTGGATTTATTGTGAAAAATTTAAAGTTTTGGGCAATTTCTAGCCAATTTTGGCAAAGTTCATTGACCTTTGACCTCTGAACTTGCAGGAATTTTACCAAAAATGTCACCAGTCTATCCCCAAGTAGTGATCTATTTTTATACCATGTTTAATGAGAATTGCATCCTTGGATTTGGATTTATTGTGAAAAAGGTCATTTTTTGGCACATTTTCACAAATTTCATTGACCTTTGACCTCTGACCTTTCAAGAATTTAACAAAAAATATCACCAGTCTATCCCCAAGTAGTGATCCATCTTTGTACCATGTTTAATGAGAATTGCATCCTTGGATTTGGATTTATTGTGGAAAAGGAGCAATTTTTACAAAGTTCATTGACCTTTGACCTTTGACCTCAATCAGATTTGACCCCAATTTTACACACTTGATTAGTTTCATGCAATACATACATGTACCAAGTTTGAAGCAAATCTGCTTAACGATTCTCAAGATATTGCCTAAACGGATTCGGGACGGACGGACGGACTTACATACGGACGGACAACCCGAAAACATCAGGCTTTAAAAGCAGCCAAAGCAAATCATTTTTTTGTTGACCCTGGAGATTGCACAAGGCCTGCAGCTCACCTGGAATGACCGGCAGGGACCCACACTGTGCCTACGGGGGGTCTCTTGTGGTGGAATCTCGTCTGGGTGGATCTCATCAAAGCTAGACAGTGAGGATCGACTCATGGTCAGAGTCTTCTCAGGAGTGGAGGCTAGGGTGTCTGTAAAGTATTTACATAAAATAGAGAAAGGTTGACATGAGAACGAGAATGGCACAAACATATGAGATACTGAGGAAATGTTTCATATGGTTTGTCTTGCTAGGGGTCAATGCTATAGTATCTGCAAAACATTCACAGGATACACAGAAAACTTAAATTGAGAATTTTGTTTTTTTCATTTGCTACAGTTTTAAGTTTGTTTTCTGATGAGAAAAATGTATTGTCTTTCTTAACACTAGAAATACTACAGTGCAAAGTTTGTTCATTGGTTGACAGCTCTACACACTACATTACATCAACACTTACCAAAGGGCAGACCAACGTCCAGATAATTGCTGTGGTCAGTAGTTGATCCGTCATCGTCCAGAATCTTCTGGATGGCTCTCTCAAGGATGTCGTCCCCATCCCCATCTTCCTCCTTCTCGTCCTCTCCTCCAGCGTCGTAATCGTCGACCCCCTTGTTGATGGACCGGTGGAAGATCCCGGGGTCAGTCTTCACTTGTCGCAGCGACCAGGGTCTCGAGCGGGAGTCGGCCTCGTTAAGACTAGTCTCACCCTCCGACTCCTGGGTTGGAAGATAGATGATGAGATGTTTATTAACTCCATCAACCCACTCTCATCCATTGTTTTATGGTCATGTGATTTGGAATTTTATTACTGGCTCACATACAAAATTTCCTATTCAGTAAAATCGTTCAAGAAATAACTTAAAACACTCCTCGTCTCAAAATACCAAGGCCATGTTACATATAGGTTTTTCAATTATTGTAACTTACCATCAATGGTAACTACCATGGCAACAGCCAATTAGCGCTCAATATTACACCTGTTTTCATGGTAGTTGCCATTGATGGTAAGTTGCAATAATTGATACCCTACATGCAACATGGCCCAGGTGCTTGACAATAGGGGCGTCTTCATTAGCCCGATGTGGGCAAAATAGCAAGCTTGTTCTGATCAGGTTAGCTAGCCAGATCACGAAAGAGCTAGCTATTTGCTTCTTCATTAGCCAGATCAGGCAAAATAGCGAGCTATTTGGTCAAGAAAATTTCCCAAGAAATCTTGGGCTAGATGGAGCTAGCTCGAGCTAGCTCGGAGCATCTTCATTAGCCCAAAATTTTTCTGACCCCGGCAGCATCCCCGGCAGCATCCCGGCAGCATCAGCGCGCAAGAGGCATTGTTTATGTTAGGTTTTTATACATGCGTGAATGCGAACTCACAACCGAAGCCACGCGGTCGTGGCCTATTCCCGTCGCACACTACACATGTGTGAACTTTGGTATAATTTATGCATCCCGAGTTTCGAGCTAATGAAGACTTCAGGCTAGTTGCAACTTCAGGCTAGTTCCCCGGTTCAGCAAAATAGCTCGCTATTTCGTCTGATCGGGCTAATGAAGACGCACCTAATGTAGATTCAATTCACAGCTTTAGCTCCACTGTCAACAATTACATACTCCCTTATACCCTGTCAAAAAAAGAACAAATCACAGAGAATCGATGTTGTTAGCTTTGGGGGCTTGCTTTCTCTGGTCCCTGTAGCTTTTTCTTTCTTACAGGGTCGCCCTCATGAACACTCTCCTCATTTGGAAAAGTCATAGTGTCATAAACCAGCATAAGATGTTGGTTTGAAATTGCATTTTGCCACATACACTCCGGCTCAAAGGAATTGACATAGGGAAAGGGAAAGGGAAAGGGAAGGAGCTGCAGTTTGAAACCGCGGCATATTTTGTCCAGTTCAGCATGATACACAATGATTTTTAGGCTAAAGCATCATGTTTCATGCTGAACTGGACAAAATATACCGCGGTTCAAAACTGCGGCTCCCTCCCTTTCTTCCCTTTCCCTTTCCCTATACCAATTCCTTTGAGCTGTAGTGTACATTTATACATGTTACAAAATATGACAAAATCATACAGGTTGTCAGCTCGGCTAATTGTATGTAAAATATTCTTTGGAAATGTCTTTTTTGTTTGTTGGACTGTCACGATTACTCTTCTCTCTTTATGAAGAAAGGTTATGAGTGAGGGTACTACCCCCCCCCCCTCCTCTGTCCCCACCCCACCCCACACATATACACACAACACATTTCAGCTGGCAGATGACTGGAGAGATTATGTAATTTTGTCTGAAAAGAAAGAAGGTAAAGGATCTCAGGGGTAAAAAATAAGTGCAGGACAGCAGATAGAAGAGGGGGGGACAAATTTGCATATAACAAGAGTTAAAAGGAAAGGACATGATGAGAGAACAAGGTTTTACAACAAAGCTAAATCTAGTGCAATCCTTGTTATAGGGTTCCACTCTTTTCCTTCACAATAATCAGCTTACTGAGATTGTGACCAATGAATTGTCCTAAGTCTTGCTAAGCCCTGGATTATATCTAATGCCAGCTCACCAAGGGATTACAGCTTCGAGCCAGCTGAGGGAGCAGGAAGTCTGTAGGCACCGACTCAAATGTGACACTCTAAAGCCCTGTTCATATACCACAACTCATGATAATACCGCTATATTACCAATGTAAGTCAGTAAGAAAGTTTCCAGCAAAGCATCTAAATAAACATTTTTCAGTGGTGGATTCTCCTCACATCCCTTGCAAGAGCAAACGTGTGCTGGTGACATGTTCCGCTCAGCCATACTAGTGGTGCTATTAGCGAATCACATGCTAGATCATGATGCATGAGCCATAACATTTACAGCTATTTTGCGGACGCTGCCCATAAGATTCGATTACCGCAATACTTTTGTATTTTACTACGTCTCGATTCGAAAAATAGGCAGTAAAAAGAAAAAAGTAAATACCGCATTATTTGAATGACTTCCATTCATAAGCGCAGCCACAAAGGTTGCACTTATTTTGCAGATAGGTGGCGTATATGAATAGAGTTTATCATGTATCTGTACAATTAAAGTAGCACCTGACTTGCCAGCTGTACAGGTTTGTACATTAACATGGCAAGTAGTCCCCATATTTCAGATTCATTGACAATGGTTTGATCCTGCAGAATAAGGAGTAAGAGAGACTACCAAGTGCTCCATGGTATGTAGTCTAGCTTCTAGGCCTGGAAATGTTCTTTTCTTCTGTGCTCAAATCATATCAAAGACTGGACACCAAGACTACAAAGTGCTCTAATATGCTTTTCACAGTGGCAAAAATTTCCTTAACCCCCCCCCCCCCCCCCCCCACCTTAGCCCCACCTATAGTACGGGGCTAAGCTTAGACCACTTTCTGTTTCTGTTGGTTTTTACCAAAGTGGGCTAGCCTCACCAATAATCCAGGATTATTTTGCCCTGCAAAAAAGCAGGGCTAACCCCGCAATTGCAGGGCCAAGCCAAATAGTGTGAACAGAAACGAAAAATAGTACGGGGCTAAGGCAATGCGGTGCTTAGCTTGCAAGACGCCGTGACCAAATAGATACTGCCCGACGGGCAAGTGACCTTGACACAGAACGGTAAAGATCACATGTGCAAGACGTATACTCATAAATATTCATAGGCTGTCGAGAAAGTCTGGGGTTAATGGAGTGGGAGTTGGAACATCGTGCATTTCCTTAGTCAGGTTTAAGAAATAGTACAGGGCTCAAAAAATGCCAGTGTAAAAAGCTTCAAAAAATAGTCCGGGGCTAAGAATAGTACAGGGCTAAGGATAGTACGGTACTAAGAAAACCAATGTAAAAAGAGTATAAGCTTCTGCATCCTTGTCTATTACAGAGAGTGGGAGGCAATTAATACACAACAAATATGTCCAAACTTGGTTATGACTGCGTTGCAGTAGAAAGAAATCATCTAGAGCACTGCTGCCAAATCCAATACAGTGAGTTCAAATATCACGCTAAGCCTGAGATTAAATGTCATGCCAGCACTCCGACGCATTACAGCTTTAAACTGTGGTGAGGCAGCAGTACAGGAGATCACTGTCCAATAAATAGTGTAACCTAGGCTCTAGGCTGAGGAATTATTTCATTCAGCATTGTAATTACATACATATATACATAAGTACATACATACATACATAGCTAGCTAGCTAGCTACATAGATATAAAGGAATACAAATGCCAGAGATGAGGAGGGGATTCTTCAGCAGTTTTAGTACTACGTCTCTTGTCTCCATCACCCACACGGCCTTCTGAATTCTTCTTACACTGATTGATAGATATACCAATAGCATGTAAAGAGACAGATAGACAGACATGTTGAAAGAGGTGACATTTTTCTGCCTACATGGCTGCGGCCTTTCCATTTCCCCTTTGCTAAAAATTTGGATAAACAACTGAGATTAGAAAGCATTCCATAATAGAAAAAAAAAAATTCTGATGTTCCGCCGCAAGGTCCTAATACAACAGTGTTAATCTGTAAGAAAGCCCCTATCTCTGCTACTTTGAAGCCAATCACTCAATCATTACTAAAAACGGACAGCACAATGTGATTAGTGAACTCTCACCTATGTAGATCACCTCAAATGCTACATCAATTGCTATAGTCTACTTCCATTGCGTATACAAGCACAAGTTCCGATTTAGCGTCTTTGGTTGAGATTAAGGTTTGGGTTTGATGTGCGGGCGTAGGATTATGATTATGGTTATATTATGCTTTGATTGACTTTAATTAGTTGAAATTGTAGTTGGTTGTGCTGGGCTATTAAGTGAATGGAAATGCTGAACAAAATTATAGTACTTTTTCAAATGGAAGGTAACCTCATAAATCAAATAACGCTCATTTCTTTCCTTTCTCCTCATAAGTTTCTTTTTGTATTTTTTTTTCTATTGCCTCCTCTGCTACATCTCCTATTTTCACTCTCCCTCCCCTTCTCTCCCTCCCCTTCTCTTCCTCCCCTTCTCTCCCTCCCCTTCTCTCCCCCCCCCCCCCCCTTCTCTTCCTCCCCTTCTTTTCCTCCCCTTCTCTCCCTCCCCTTCTCTCCCTCCCCTTCTCTCCCTCCCCTTCTCTCCCTCCCCTTCTCTTCCTCCCCTTCTCTTCCTCCCCTTCTCTCCCTCCCCTTCTCTCCCTCCCCTTCTCTCCCTCCCCTTCTCTCCCTCCCCTTCTCTCCCTCCCCTTCTCTCCCTCCCCTTCTCTTCCTCCCCTTCTCTCCCTCCCCTTCTCTCCCTCCCCTTCTCTCCCTCCCCTTCTCTCCCTCCCCTTCTCTCCCTCCCCTTCTCTCCCCCTTCTCTCCCCCCCTTCTCTTCCTCCCCTTCTCTCCCTCCCCTTCTCTCCCTCCCCTTCTCTCCCTCCCCTTCTCTCCCTCCCCTTCTCTCCCCCCTTCTCTTCCTCCCCTTCTCTCCCCCTTCTCTCCCCCCTTCTCTCTCTCCCTCCCCTTCTCTCCCTCCCCTTCTCTTCCTCCCCTTCTCTCCCTCCCCTTCTCTCCCTCCCCTTCTCTTCCTCCCCTTCTTTCCTCCCCTTCTCTCCCCCCTTCTCTCCCTCCCCTTCTCTCCTTCTGTAAAAATGAAATAAAGTTTATAGCAGCAAAAACACACACACAAAAACAACACTTTTAACTGTTGAGACAATAAATTGTGGAATTATCCACAAAATATTGAGATACGCCTGCCACAACGCTGCAGTGTCCTGACAATATATTGCAATAAGAGAGGTCAAACTTGAGCGAAATATGACTAGTTGCCACTTAGTTTCAAAGTTTAAGTTGATGTGGTATAAACCTAAGCAAAGTCTGAGCTGGCTGCACACACCTGTAATTATTCTATTATTATTCATGAAGAGGAGGAAGAGTTGTGGTCCACATGCAATTACAAGTCATGGATGCCGTCTGGTCGCATTACATTACATGCGGGATGTGGGGAATGTTGATGAGGTCATAATAGTATGAGCTAACTTGACCTAATTTGCACTGGTCTGAACTGAAAAGCAATAGTAGAAGAAGTAGAAGTAGTAGTAATAGTAGTAGTAGTAGTAGTAGTAGTAGTAGTAGTAGTAGTAGTAGTAGTAGTAGTAGTAGTAGTAGTAGTAGAAGTACTACTAGTAGTAGTAGTAGTAGTAGTAGTAGTAGTAGTAGTAGTAGTAGTAGTAGTAGTAATAGTAGGAGTTGTAGTAGTAGTAGTAGTAGTAGTAGTAGTACTAGTAGTACTAGTAGTACTAGTAGTAGTAGTTGTAGTATTAGTAGTAGTAATAGTAGAAGTAGTAGTAGTAATAGTAGTAGCAGTAGAAGTAATAGTAGCAGTAGTAGTAGTAGTAGTAGGGATAGTAGTAGTAGTAGTAGTAGTAGTAGTAGTAGTAGTAGTAGTAGTAGTAGTAGTATCAATGTAAATATTCTGGGATGATAGCTGTCCTCCACATTTTTCTCTTTCTGTCTTCTTCTTTATCATCTATTTTCATGTTCTCTCCCAGGGGTGTCTGTTTTATAGTCACTGTCATTGACACCATTATCAATTTAACCTTCATCACATTAAGCATCATTATCAGTGGTAGCACAAGAAATAGTAGTACTTAGTAGTTCTATCATCATTACATTATTTTCATCTCATTTCTATGATGACACATAATGAAGGAAATAAGTATGTATCAATTCCATTGCACAGAGCACAATCTGATTTTGTTATGTGTGGGGTGTAAAGAATTTTGATTAAGCTGTAATAGGATATGTTTGGTATCTCACTTGACCCACTTTACAGACTGCCCAGACACACATGCTTGTCAGTAATACACTGGGTCTGGACGTGGATACACTCAGCACAGAGCTACCAACATTAAAATTCAACAATCAGGAAGATTTGGGGAAATTTCATCAGAAATCAGAGAGATGTCTATCAAATGCATACAGCCTAATGACAATAGCCTATCAATAATCAGGGAGATTGGGTGATATGATGAAATCCACGGCAGCTATATTGGTCTACTTGCAGGGTGACTCCTGCAAAATTAGGGAGACTTAGCGGCTCTGCTTAGCATCATGAACGCCTCAGCAAATGCCTGTTACAAATCTTATTAATACACCAATAATATCATTATTACTTTGAATTTATATTATTGTTATTAGAATGACAAACTCACTCCAAGTCGAGCCAAAACACACATGCACTCACAAACATCCTAACAACATTCACAGTAAAAAGATCACCTCTATACATGCTGCAGTTGCCATACTCTAGCTACAGAAGCACACATAACATCACCGAATATACAGAAATATGAAAAAAAAGTTGAAACTATTAAGGACAATTTGAGGCTTGTTCTTCCAAGCATATGCTGGTGTACATTACTGTAGACTACAAAGCACTAGAATAATCTAATAAATTGCACCACAACCCACCCACTCCATCTGACCAAATATGCGCCATTAAGGTGTTGTGCACCAGAAATAGACTCCAAATCCCATCCTGCAGCAGATTGTGTGAGAGACAGCAGGCAGATCATCAAACAACACACGTCACTCACTTAATACCACCTAGAGCGTCAGGACAATTTGATACTCTCTTGAGCTTGAAATCACCATGGTTACACTCGGCCTACAGCCCTTCTTTGGGTTCTCAGACAGGACGCAATCCATTAATGGGAGGCGGTTGCGGTCAGGTAAGGGGCAGAGAGACTGCGGTCATTGTTTATAAAGGTGGAGGACGCATGATACAGAGATTATATGTATAACATGTACCATATAGTGCACTTACCACATGTTTTTAATGGATTCAAATTGCTTACAAGAACTATCATCATACATGCACAGTACACCGACCACACATTTTCAATGAATTCAAATTGCTTCATTATTTCAGGATCCCAAATTACATTGTAGTCCAGAGCCTGAGGTCACTAAAAATGTTTTTGCACATGACGGTAGAGGGAGAAATATTCACAACACATCAAATTTTACCTAATGTCCAGGGGAAGGCGGCCCTGGAAATTTATAACAGGCTAATAAAATATGGATTAAAACTTATAGAAATAACACTCTCACTGCTGATTCCAAAGAGTGAGGTAAAGAAGCCAAGTACTCAAGGCAATTAAGGCCCTCCAATTGCTACAAAAAAAAAACTGTGAAAAGTGCATATTTCTGATAGTGTATAATGCAGTGATTCAATGTATTTCAAGAGAAGCCCCTCACAACAGCTGTCTTCAACAATGAGTACACTTACATTTACTTTTGGATTTACAATGTACATTAAGTGTAATCAATTATGCTGCACCAACACAATTTGATGGAATACAGCTGAAGAGAAAAAAGCCCAAGCAATCAAATATAAACGAGAAATACTTGTATACAAGTATAAGGTGGTCTGTCTATGCAAATTCATGCAAAAACATAGCTGACAAATGTCACCAGCCATTCTGAGGAGCTATGGCTGATTGAAGGTAGTCATGTTTTTTACTATGTTTACACACAGAAACGCATAGATGCATGCGCGGACTTTGAACTTTGACGCACCAGCACGACCTTGTTATTGCTCAAAATTACAAGATGTGATGTATGTAGTGTCACAAACAATAATCTAGTAAAAAAAAAAATGGAATTCTGATGTTGCATTCTCGTTGCGCATGTAAAAATTTGCGAACACACGCGAACGCGTAGAAAATGCTTGAAATGGCCTAGAACATAGGCAAAAAAACTTCTAGTTGATTTAGAGCATTTTTTAATTTTGCACGCGCATAAATACATTAACCTACACGAATGTGCGCATTTTTTTGGTATGGAATTAATTATTTGTTGATTTTATTCATGTCACATTTCATTATGATCCAATGATCCATTCTAGAGAAAAATGCAATAATAGATTTTCATTAAATTGCTCATTGATAACGTCACGATCATGTGATGACCTTAAAAAGCTTATTCCTAAAAGATTACATGAATACCAAAAAGTGATGAAACTTTCAATAAAAATGACGGAGGCAATTATGAGTTTTGTGTGGCACAAAAAAGTGGGGGTAAAGGAATAAAAATACAGAAGATAATAAAGAAAATTCTGACAAAATCACTTGACTTGTTGTTGCCTCTCAAGTATTGCAAAAAATATTCCACAAAGCATGTTCCTATTGATTTCTTCTACTTTCTAATCATCCCCCCCCCCATCCCCCGCTTCTCCTCTTCCGCCCTCTCCCTCCCCAAATGCTGTTAGCTTTTTTCACCCAATGGCTATTTCAGAAAAACGCTTTTAGTTCAGATGAATTAACACCAACACCAAAAACATTCCCCTTTCTGCCCTACTTAGACAAGAGGAAGAAACTGACAAAACACTCAAATGTGGGTAGATTGTGCTAGCACTCCCTAATTGCGACCAGCATGTGGAAAGAAATATTTAAACATTGATTCTACTAGGAAACATAAATCTAACATGATGCAGCATTATATTGATGCCAATGCAAATGACAGATACATTGTACACATTTACAAGAAATTAGACTTTGTGTAGTTGCTTCATTTTGGAAAGAAGTACTGCAGTACTACCTAGTATATGGGCGAGGTTTCTTGATATGGCATGCTGACTTTTACGGCATTCCAAATATAAAGCTAATAGAGTATGATCAATCTACTGTAGCCTATAAATCTTTATTGTGTTTCTCTTTTTTTTTCTGGTTCAGGAAATCTGAAATACATGTAGTTCCAGATTCTATTCTCTCTCCCCTTTATTCCCTCTAACTTTCTCCATATGCTTGTATCTACCTCAAAACAAATAGCAATGTGAAAAATGTCTATATCTCTTGTAAGAACAAAGATGTGCATCATATGTTGCAAATAGGCATATCATATGAGAATAATCCCATCAATTTTGGCAAAATAAATAATGTATGGAATGTTTTATAAATACCCATTCCTTAACCTTAGCACAACCATTAAGCTTAGTAAACTAAACTATACTGTTACCCATGAACTAAACCTAGATACAAACTTACTAATGGTAACTTACTAGAATGGTACATACAATTTCTATCAACACAACTATAAATTTATTAAAATCAGTCATGAACTAACTCTGATATTATCAATTTTGGGGTCTCATATGTTCTTATCCTGGATAATTCTACAAAGAAAGTTTGATTCTTGATAAAAGGATCAAAAGGTCTTGTCTTTTGTAAATGTTCTATCATTTTTCTAAGTTCAAGTTGGGTTGAAATGAACTAGAAGAGAGAAAAGGAAGGGAATTGAAAGGGAAGGACAAGATTAGAAAAGATGAATGAAAAGACAAATGGATACCTATGGGGTGTTTCACCAAGCTGTTCGTAAGCTATGAACGACTTTACAAACGACTGGTGATCCCTTCTTGTGCTAAATGTGATACCACACTTTGTTCCTATTTTAACACATTGGGAGTTAATTTCCAACAATCCTAATAAAATTTGATAAATCATAAGCTTTGTATTCAGACACTTGTTAACAAGAAAATTTTTCATTTATTAACATCAGATTGGAATTTAAGCTGATGGGAATCAAAATCATTGGGAATGTGATTTAGCACAAGAAAGGATCACCAGCCATTTGTAGCTTACGAACAGCTTGGTGAGACATGCCCCCCCCCCCTCCCAGAACAAAATAAAAAGAGAGCAAAATATTTAACTCTCTACGTGACATTATATCAATACATATGTACAAAACATTTTTGCTGCGCACAGGCATGGCAAATGACACACCTCCTCCAACCAATCCAGATAGAAATGAAGATTGATATAACTTTACATGCCAGTGAGGCACTGTTTTACAAGTACTACATGCAAAAAGTACAGGATATTTAGGCCTGGCACAGGACTAGAAACTAAACGACTCACCTCCTCGGACCAATCGAGAGTGAATTCAGCCTTGAGGACCTTGCGGGGAAGCTGTGGGGAGGAGTCTCCGCCCTCTAGTACCAGCTCCTCATCCCCCGACAGATCAGTGGAGTGATCCGACAGCAGGCTCCCTAGCCGCTTCTTCTGCTGGCCTGGACCTGTCGACCCTGAGGAGTAGGGGTGTGGTCAGAGGGGAGAACAAAAAAACTTAAATGTTTCAAATCAGAAAGCTCTTTTTAATCTCACAGTAGACAAAGGTCAAGATGTTACGAAATGGAACGCAATTTCTAATCTCCGACAATAGACCAAAATTAGGATGATGCAAAATAGAATATTACTTGTGATCTTGACCAAGTCACATAGACTTTCAATTATGAAACAGCCGATGAGATCAGAGCATTGCAGCTGTTGTCATATGAACTTGGGGGGACTTTATGACATTCCTATGCAGACAATCAGGATGAGCACACTGCTAGTGCATTATAAAACACCAGCTGAAAGAACCTCATCAACTTTGGCATGGACAAGCAAAATAGCATACTTTTTGTTACTTTCATGCCACTGGAAATGCTGTTTGGCAACTTGTCATTTCCCTACATAGGTCTAGTTGGTTTACTTTGGAACGTTTCCCTAGTGAAGACCCACCAATAGAGGAAGAATGACAGAGAGGCGGGATGAGCCGGCAAGAGAAGACAAATCCCACGCTGTCCCCCTCGATAGAGGAGGGCATTTCAGGCCACTGGAGGTGGGGGCCCCCTTCGCTGGGCGGCCAGCAGTGGGGGAGGGTGGTGTGACTGAAGGCCTCCACTAGGCCCAGGGAGGTGTCTAGAGGTGGAAAGGGGTCTGGGCCGCCACCAGGGATGTACAGGGAATCACAGCGGGAGCTACGCCATATGGCAGACATGATGCAAATAGGGCAGCTATGTTCGCTCAGGGCAGACAGAGTCACTTTTCAGTGTAATTGGTTGAGTACTGCTTTACAATGACATGCAGTTATCTCTCAGTACATCATAGAACCATGTTTATCTGAGGTCTCGTAAGGCAACGTATCCACCACAAATTTAATGAAGAGCAGATTTCAATCATTTCACGAACAAATCCTCTCCAGGTATCCACAATATTTATATCAGACTGGGAGTGACATAGAATTCTGAAGCTTAGGAAAGGACTTCTGAAGAATGTATGTCTAATCTTTATCCTGAACAATTTCTCCTGTAATTTGACAATGCAATGATACCAGCAATTCAAAGAATGTCAGTCACTTCAAGGAGCAATTATTGCTGGATAAAACAGGCCAAACTGGATTCTGAACTAAACAAAAATTATGATGATGCAAGCATAGTATCCACAAATCTCACAAGATGATGATGCAGACAGATATTAGATGATCACGGTGCGATCCACAAAACCTGCAGAGCAGAAGTCTCTGTACATGTATCACAACTGATGTCTATAAATCTCAGAATGAATTCTAAGGCAGGATCCCAAATTATATGACTGGAACAAGACCATGCAATAAATCCAATGTGAAACTTCAGTATTCAAGAACCTCTTCTGATCACGATGAATTCAGATGCAGGGTGATGATCACAGCACAATTTGACTGGAGCACAACTCCTCTGCACATGAGCTCTGAACATGAATGTGTCAACCGCAGATGCTGCAACATGACAATAAAACAGACAATGTCACATATCACAAGAATCTCAAGAACCCAAGAATCATACTGGAATGTGAAAAAAGATCCAACAGTCGCGACACTGCTCCTTGTCAATGTAAGAAACTACCGATGAAGTGCTAGGCCACGGCAGGCTACATCCGACAGAAATAAGGGTCTGATTACAGAGAAGCACGAGGATATGGATGACAGAGGGGCATCCTCTTCTTACTGTATAGCATGCAGGGCCGATGTGCATTCCAGGGAGAATGACAGGCACGTACAGGAACCCAGGGTGGCAAATAAGAACAGCATGAGACGACAGGAAGATTAATCTCCCTGTAGATTGAAGATGATATTAACCCTCCTACCCTGGCTGTGTTCTCACTCCCTATACTTCAAAGGATACCAACCATGCACAATGTTACTAGCATGGGCTTTACATTTTTTACATTTCAAACAATTGATTTTCTTCAGGGGAAGCTCATTTCATGCAAATAAAAACTTATCTTCAAACCATAAACAATGTATGTACAACAACTTAGGGAACATATGCCTGCCTGTAAATTTGCAGTTACATTTAGTTTAGTGGAGCGAGTTAGCAAGCAACACACTTTTCACAGATTATCTTTCTGTAGAAATTTATGTAGACATTTCTCAAGCGATATGCCTTCAGCCTATTTGAACACAGCCTCAAGCTAGCAGACAACCCCTAAGTGTTGATGATCTTCTGACTAATTCTCCTTCAAGGATGACGACACAATGAATTAGCTTGCATCTTTCTCACGTCGCTGCTGAGAAATACGTTTTTTGTGAATGTGAACAAGGCCATAACCCAGCAGACAGCCTCCAACTGTTCATGATCTGCTAATTCTCATTCCAGGAAGAGGACAATGAATGAAGACACATTGTTCTTTAAGAAACTTCATAGAAACTACTCTGGTTTCTAGGCTGTAGAGTACATGTGGACAGAACGGAGTCTTGTAATAACAACTACATCCTATTCCCTCTTACTCTCCCTCACAGATGAGTACTGAGAAGAGGGAAGAGTCTTGCATAGTCTGTATCACCAGACTTGATTCTATACACTCCACAGCCTAGAACCTACGCTACTAAAAAACATGATTTCTTGGTGTGAATGTCATCCCCAGTCCTTTAACCATCCCCAACTGAATGAGACAGTTTCTGTAATTCATTTCGTGCTGATGACACATGGAGTAACCCACACACTGTTCTTTAAGATGCTTCTAAGATATGTGTCCTTGGTGCGTACATGATCTCAATCCTACAGGCAACCCCCGACAGATTATCATCATCTCATTTTCATACCACCCTGTCAACCATGGATTAAGCCACATACTATCCTTTGATTTCAGACACTGTTGAAGTACGTGCTTTCTCAGTATGAACCCATACACGACCCCCGGCTGATTTTGATCTTCTAATTACCACTGCAGGCAGACAACCATGAATTAACCCACATGCCATTCTTTAAGACTCTGCTAAGAAACGTATTTCTTTGGTGTGAACATGACCTCAATACAGCATGCAACCGCCAACCAATTGTGATACTTCATTGGTGTGAACAAAGCCTCACACAAGCATGCAATCGCCAAACGTTGCTGATCATCTCATGAGTGTTCACACAGCATGATTCACAGTCTGACCCATCTCTTCTCATCATTCTTCTTCTAAAGATAAACAACAATCACATGCCAGAGCTATCTATGGATCTGCCAGCTGCACAGAACTGTCTCCCAATGTAATGCATTCCAGAGCTACATCCTAACCAGGGGGGTACACTACAGCCCTGTCTTAACTACCCTACAGGTTTTTTTTTTCAAGTAATGAAATGATAGCACACTTTATCCAAAACTTAAAATGTAGATATTAGAGAGTCATATACATATCACATCACAGGAATAGGTCCAGACGTTAGCTATAAACATGTTGGTATTTTTTTTATTTCTAATAATGAATGCAAAATGCATCCTTTGGCTTGGCATATCACTCTTTTCACTATCTTTAGAGAAAACTACCCTGTTTCATTCTTTTTCCATGATCCCAGAATGTGAATCAAATAACCAGTAATCTCGGTTTGATTATTTGTTGTGAGGTTCTTCAGGATCTTCTTGAACATTCTACATTGGGTAAATTAAACTTATGAAGCTCATGGACATCATATAGGAAACAATACATGTAATAATTTCTTCTGATGTATGAATGTTCTTAAAAATGCAAGTTCCAGAAATGTTTCAAAGAATAAGAAAAATGTCTCAAATAGAATTTTTATAACCAGAATCTGATCAAACTAATGAGCCATACTTCAGGGCAGTCACAACACCCATCCCAAACCTTACTCATCTTGCTAGTAAAATCATGATGTACTTGACAAAAGGACTTTGCATTTCCCCTTGACCTATCAAGATAAAAACGACCTCTTCTGACAGTTGTTTGGCTAGGAGATGACCTTAATAATAGATACTTTTTTTAAATTTGAAATAAAAGCATCATCAAAATCATTTCCATGAACGAGGACTTAATTTAATTTACTTATACATGCAGATTCTTTTCTTAGGATTTAATGGAACAAATGTTTGTAAACGCCCACTGGAAAGAACTTATAGTCGAGGCCAAAAGATTACATACACCCATGGACTTAGGTGAAATTTTTTTCGCTTGCCAAAATTTACTATATCTTCAGAAATATAAATACTAATATGTCGAATTTGGTATCAAATGAAAGAGCGTATTAAGCTCTTTCACATGACTGTGATGCTGTTGGGATTAAACTATATTTCAGGTGGAATTTTCTTTGAAGAAAAAAAAGTAATACTGGTGCCAAATTTATTCTATTGTTTGTTATTATATTTTCAACATCGTTTCATAGAAATATGTAAAATCTATGATTTATATTACATTTTCTATCATATGTCACCACTGAACAAGAAAGTGTAATGTGAAATGTTAGCATTGAAGCACAAATATAAAATGTTTTTGTCAAGGCATGACATACTCATTTGTTTGATATCAAATTTGTCATGATAGAACAAATATTTGATAAGATACAGTAAATTTGGGAAGTGTCAACTTTTCTTTGAACTTCCTGGGTGTATGTAAACTTCTGGCCCCAACTGTATCCAAAAAATAGCTATCAGCCTCAAGAACATGCTCAAGAAATATGCCCCCCCCCCCCCAGCTCAATTTTTCTGATGGTAATAAGATAGAAAATATAATTTTATATGTTCACACTCTGGCTCTTTTCTGTGGAGTTTTCTTCTTTATGGCCAGGAGTATTCTACTGACTCTTTATATTTAATTTCTGCATTTCGTTACCATTTATACATTGAAATCCTACAGAGGAGCGATTTGTCCGACGCAGAAGGGCTTAATGCAAA
>OZ022581.1:5863560-6063560 GCA_963669155.1 Arbacia lixula | reverse complement strand
GCAGGGTCCCACTATTTCAATTAAAATCTGTCATATGCCATCCCATCTCATTGTGTACCCTTACAGTAGTGGTGTAGCGTTCGTTGTTATCTTTTTATCTTCCTCTGACAGTCTACATAGGCCTGTTACATACATGTAGCCTTACATTCATTCTACCTTGGAAACTTGTATATGATTTTGACCATTTCGGCATTGCCAAAATAATTTCATAATTGCAATACATGTGTGACACTGCATAAAACAAATATAGCTATGTAACATCTATTGAAGAAGACTCTATTTTTAAATATGGTGAATAATTGTGTAAATAAAATTGAACTTACTGGTTTGAGAGGAGGTCTGGACCGGATGAAGTCTAGGACTATATCATGGGCTTCCTTCTTTAGACGGGCTGGGATCTTACCATCAATCTATAGACAAGAGACAAGAGATGCACAGCAAGATAGATGGAAGGATGGATGGTGAGATAGAAGTACAATAGAGAGATAGTTGATGAATAGAGAGATAGAATAAATGAATGGATGGATGGATACATATGTGACATGATAGAAAAAAAATAATTTATAAGATACCAAGGTAGAGAGAAAGAAATTAAATGAAATGAAATTATAGGGAGAAAATATATAGGAAATTAAATGGAAGGGAGTTAGATGGACAGGGAGATGAATACAAAGAACAGGAGGAAGGGGGATACATTGAAGGATAGGGGGAAATAAAGGTACAGGCAAACATGTAGATGAATAGATAATAGAATACAAGGATAGATGGATACGAACACAGAAATAAAAACATAGATGGATAGAAAATGGATGGATTGCAGGAGAAAAGAAAATAATGGAATGGAACAGAGAAATGCAAAGTCAAGCAAACTGTACAATATGTAAGCATGCATGACAATTTGTTTCAAAGTCAAGTATGTCACAGAATAAGATTCAGTTATATGTGATGCAATGATCCTCTGGGGTTGCATAGGAATGTTCCCATTGCAAATAAAATGTTAATCCTACAATCTGATCAACTTAGTCAACATTACACTTCTCACACAAATTTTGCCAAGGAAATTGATTGAGTTTTCAGTCTTTGGAGTTGCATGCACATGTTTATACTACCTGCAGTACATTAATCTTGATCCTGCTTGTTGCAGGTTAATAAAATATGGACAGACATAGTCTGTCTCCTGACCATTAATACTATATATGCACTGAGTCTTAAAGACAGCCAGTCCCTTTTTCAGATCACCACAAAACCATCGAAACATTGGCAAAACATATAGAGAACTGATAGCAAGCTCTATATTCAAAATTTGAAACTGATACGTAGTGTAAAATTCAAATAATGCACGTAAACAACGTCTGATTAATAGTCTTTACCTCAGGCTCTTAGCAGTTTGTGTTGAAATATCTGCTTTATTGATTAATCTGTTTATCAAATTATAAAACGCATTATGAAAAAAATTGTTCCATGGAAGGAATCATCTCTAAAGTTTGGTAGTTACTCATAAAATTAGGATTTCACACACGCATAATAACCACATAGATACTGTAACAAAGACTAATACTTTTTTCGTGGTACGAAAAAAGTCGGTTTGAAATTTAACGGCTGAAATTTTTTACATATACAGAAAGCTTCAACATGCTATATTCTTAGAAATGGTCTTGAATCACACTTTCTTCAATTTACGATCGTGATAGACGATTTCAAATTTTAAGCTTGCAAAAGGGACGGACAATCTTTAAAGCTCCAGTAATGACCATAGGAAGTCATTAATTTGTCAACTGAATTGGCCTGGATGCAATTAATCATTGGCTGAACATTATATATGCATGCACAGTTAAGCTACATACATACATGTATATGCTAATAGCCAAATCATATAGAAATGATTCTTGAGCTGCTCGTACAATGCATGTGTATCACAGTATATGAAGGTCATGCAACATAGATCTATAAATTTATAATATGTATCTAAAAGTTGCTGACATACATGAACTAACATGATACAATACTAAACCCTGCTTACATAAAAAAAAAAAAATAGTACATGATAATGTACAGAAACCACATGTGTGCAAGGTATAGGTACATATTCACAGATACATGTATACACGTAGGCCAACATGTCAAAACAATGTTGTGCACATTTCATAAATTGAGTTTAACAATATTTCAGCAAAAATTAATCTACATTTTAGAGTACCATAAAAATATTTGGATATCATTACTGGAACATAACACTTATTTCATCAGGTTTTAGTGCATGCATAAGTATGGTCATGAAGAGAGAAAAAAATAATGTTTATATCATGAAATCAATAACATGTGAAGAGCAGATATTACCAAGTACAATATGGGGATAGTATTTACATAAACATGTAATAGTTATCCTACTACATGTAGTTTGAGAGAAGAATAGTCAAAAATTTTAACTTGAAATTTACAGAAGTACACTTAACATTGAACATGAGAGTTTTGATCACAATCTGTGACATTGAATGAAGGCTCAATAGATAAATGGCTTAAATGGAGAAATGCTTCCACCAGGCAAGAGAGAGAGGGGAAGGGGAGGGGATAAAATGGAAGGGTCGGCAGAATGAGATGAGGGGGGATGAGTCAGAAATACAGAAACTAGTTACATGTAAATCAGACTCTAACCTAAATTACTAAATCCAACAAAAAGGTAAGTCCCCCCCCCCTAAGCAAAATAGTATAACTTTTGACCGAAAAGGTCTTGAGCAATATAAATTGGCAGGAATGTTCTTTGACTTATTGACTAACTTCCGTGTGAAAATCACATTAATCCACTTAGTCATGCATAAGTGAGCACACATTAAAGGCAAAATTGTTACTTTTCAAAAGTCACAAGGGTAATTTTGAGATTCTGTCTTATGAATTTTTTTATGAATTCCATTTCTGGTGCATAATTTATGTCCTTTCATTGTTTATCATCCATCTCTGGATGCACTAACACCTATCCCGACACATAATCCATTGTTCTGGTTGAGTGAGCACCGTTTAACAAACAACTCATCCCTCTTGAGTTTGAAACTTTTAAAAACCCTTTATTTTGGTAAAAAAAAAATAAAACTCTGGATATTTTGACAAGTAACATGACATGTTATGTGAGCATAAGAAGTCATTTTCGTGTCATGGTTTACTAAAAAAATCGCACAAGAAATCCCAAAATGTATTGTTAAAATGGCATGAACAATTACCCTTGTGACATTTTTGCCTTTAATGTGTGCTCACTCAAGCATGACTGATTGGATTAAAATGATTTTCACACGGAAGTTAGTCAATAACTTAAGGAACAATCCTGCCAAATTATTTTGCTCAAAACTTTTTCGATCAAAAGTTATGCTATTTTGCTTAGTGGGGACTTACTTTTTTTGTTGTGTTTAGATAAACATTTTGAGACAGGATCATCATTGAGTCTGTGCCTGCAGACTACAGAATACATCTGCATTAGATTCACCATTGAGGGCAGCAAATTATATACTGCACCGTTTTGCCATCAGCATCATCAAGAACGAAGGCAAAGGGCATTATGGTACACAGACATGTAGCTGGAAAATTGGCAGGAGTGCTGGACTTACAGGGGAAGGGAGCTTCTTTGAAAAGGGAAATATCGTATTGTGAAGAATAAAATAGTAACTTAATTTGGCTGATTGATCTACTTAAATTGCAGAAATTGCAATCATATTACAAAGAAAAAGAAACAAATATTTCATAAAGGGTTTATAACGATCATATATATCTAAAGTCTAATGAAATGAAAGATGAGAAATCTTAAAGCTGTAATGAAGATTGACCCACAGTACTACATGTAGCTCAAGCAAACAAACCAAATATTGAAATCATTCATGAAATGAAGGAAAAGAACAATGTGTTTTAAAGCATGGGAGGACTAACTGAGATAATTGACATCATGCCACAACATATTCCATTCTGGGCCTGACTTTGTGTACAAGTGGATGAATTCAGTACTATAGCCTTAATTCAGGGCTGGACATTCAATTTCTACTCAAGAAAGCATTAAGGGTATGTTCACACAAAAGCAATTTGCCACTCCCACTCTGTATCTTCACACCGACCAGCAGGGTGATGGTCACCCTTGGCAAATCAGGGATCCATCCATAAATAGCAATTTTCTATATTACAGGTAATGGAGAGCAGTAGTGAACATATTGAGACCTGTAATCATGGCAACACCATCTCTGAAGTTCTGGGTCATTTTGCATATATATAGGTTTTCAATTATTGTAACTTACCATCAATGGTAACTACCATGGCAACAGCCAGTGACCTCTCATTATTGCACCTGTTGCCATGGAAGTTACCATTGTTGGTAAGTTGCAGTAATTAAAAATCTACTGTTTATGCAAATGGCCCCAGACCGTGCTTGATTTCAACGATCTTATTACCTTCAGAAGATTACTTTCAGTAATCATGAAATCAAATGAGAATGGGACCTGAAGTCCAGGCAGAACCAATCTGCCTTGATTAAAGGTCCTGTAAATCTCTCCCACTACTATCGCTTACCTTTAACCGCTAAGAGGGAACAAAGTAGTGAAGGGTAAAGCAGCAAGCAGCTTGAGTGTGAACACAGCTGTCCACTTAATGCATCCATTCATTCATCTTCAAACATCTTACCTGTAGCTCCCCATCACTCTCACTCCACTCCGCTCTCTTCTTGAAAGCAGACGAGCAAGGCATACAAGGTACCAAGGTTTAAATTATTTCTATTCAACTAGCTCAAATTAGGAGGAATAAACAGAGAATTGGTAGAATCGCACTACCCTAGTCCCCTTCACTATGGTAACACAAATTTGTATTTGTAAGAATCCCCTACCAGATTTTTAAGTTTCTTGCATCACCCATAACTTACAGATATTTGAGTAGCATTACCAGACACTTTTCCAGCAACATTATTTATCTACAGAATGTTACATGACATCTACTACGATTTTATTGCCTCTATGATAGAAACTCTCTAACTGCATGTCAATATTCTGTGTCATTAAGGTTTGAAACAGCTCCATCAATACCACACCTGTGTGCACCTCTTCTATGCCAAACAAAATGCTGATACACTCCAGCTCAAAGGATTGGCATAGGGAAAGGTAAAGTGAAGAAGGAGAAGGAGCCGCAGTTTTAAACCGTGGTATATTTTGTCCAGTTCAGCATGAAACATGATGCTCTTTAGGCTAAAGCATTGTGTTTAATGCTTAACTGGACAAAATATACCATGGTTTAAAACTGCGGCTCCTTCCATTTCTCATGGGAAACAAAGGGTTAATGCTACAAATCGGAAGTCTGAAATCCTCTGCTGCCCTAACTCACCATGACCTTGTTGAGGGTGTAGCGGCGGGAGCGAATGTCGTCCATGAGCATCTCGTATGGCGTGAGGGCATATTCGATCGGGGCACGGTACTTCTCGTGCTCCGAGAGCTTTTTGAGTTTCACCCCATTCCGCAGATCTCGCACCACGCTCAGCCATATCTTCGCCTGTGGAGGAGGGAAGGAAAAGTTTAAAGTTTACAGGAGTCATTCGTTTTTAATGTATATCGAAAAGTTCAAAATATGATTTGATTATCCATTATTTCACTCCATTTGTATGTAGGAACAACCTCATAGAGCTTCTGGAGGTTTCACCCCATTCCACATGACTCGCTCAGCCTTATCTTCATCTGTGAAGGAGGGACAGAAACATTTCATGTGTAAAGGAATTCCTGGTCAAAACTTGTCATTCTACTACTCTTTATTATATTCCACATACTAAGAATGTTGCTATACGATTGGTCAAGAGTTGTTCACGCGATAAAGCATACTTTTTTTGTCATTTTTTGGTCATTTTACATAAACCCATCGGTTTGACTTGGAATGTTTATGTTTAATTTCATTGTTGTATTACCTTGTATGTATGATGTTGTCAATTAATCTGTAAAAATGAGTTTGTTTGTATGTTCAATCTTAGATATTTTTTATCATGTCAACAACATGAATTTCCATATATGTATCTTTTAAATGGACCAAATAGATACAATTTACAATTTACAATTCACAATTTACGATTTTGCCCATCTGATCACCTGAGAAGAAAAGTTTGTTACACTCTAGGTGAAAGTACTTTTTTGTTTTGCTGATCTGTTCACTCCTCACAGTCCTAACGCGTGATCAATATTTTGAGTACACGCGAAATAAAAGTGTGTTACACTCGGACTATCAATTGACTAAGAGTAGCTCCTACTAACGCGTCCTAACGCGTGTTCCCCATGGCAACAGCTCGGGGTTAGATAGAGAAGTAAACATTACTTTTGTACGTCGCATTGTCATTTTTGGTATAGATAGTTAGTTTCAGATGTGGAATATAAAGCAAATAATCAACTTTTGGTTTCAGGCAATGAGACGAACTATCACTTCCTCGGCGATCTGAATGTATACCCAATCTTTCCTCAGCTGCACTACGGAAAGATAGCTACATCCAGATCACCTCAGAAGTGATAGTTCGTCCTATCACCCTCACCAACGTTGATTATTTGCTTATTATCATACTGTCTGAGCAAGGCCAGTGAAACTCTAGTCTCTCTAGAAAGGGAGCAGAGATGAAACACAGTTAAAGAAATCAAAAGATCATGGTGTTTCATTAGTCATGTCCACAGGGTGTCCTTAAAAAGGAGGGATTGTTTTTATACACTAATTGAGCTTACATTACATTAGTCAGTATATTCAAAACCTATATATTCATCATCTATTATTTCTGTTTGTTTGTAAGTATGTACCTGATGTACTCCATTTGATTTTTGTCTCATTCATTGCACAACTTCTTGAATTTGTACTCCAAGTAGTAGTTTTCATACCAGATCTACATGTAACCATATCTTTGCCTTTGAGGTATGGAAGGAAAAGGTGACAATTTACAGGTGTGAAAACAAGCCCATGTGATAACTGTTTTCTTCATAAATGCTTTTCACACTGGCAAAAATAGCCCCGTACTATTTTTTGAAGCTTTTCACACTGGCATTTCTTAGCCCCGTACTATTTCTTAAACCCGACTAGCTGTTCTCACTCGAAATCGCTAGCCCCAGACTATTTCGATAGTGTATGAATGTTCATGATTGCTCGGTTGCACATGCGCCCTTTGTACCAGAGAGGTCACTCAGGTCACATCGAGCGCGCGCTCGGTCGAGTGTAATATGTATCACAAATCACAGCCACGAATCTAGTAATGTGATGAATATTGATAAGCGCACTGTACTAGCCTGTGATTGGCCACGGCGTCTTTGCCTTGCGAGCTGACACCGCATTTCCTTAGCACCGTACTTTTTTTTGTTTCTGTTCACACTGGCACTCTTAGCTCCGGACTATTTGGCTTGGCCCTGCATTTGTGGTGTTAGCCCTGCTTTTTTTCAGGGCCAAATAATCCCGGATTATTGGTAGGGCTAGCCCACTTTGGTAAAAACCAATGTGAACAGAAAGTGGTCTAAACTTAGCCCCGTACTATAGGTGGGGCTAAGGGGGGGGGGGGGGGGGGGGGGTAAGGAAATTTTTGCCAGTGTGAAAAGCATAATAGAGTATGACATGGCCCAGTGTATTTGTTTATGATTTCATATTTAAAAATTAGCCCCCACACAGAAGTTTTTCATTTCTCCCCTACAATCATTTCATGCATTTAGTGTACAAAACTATTTGAGTATACTTGACAAACAAGTAATACCATACAAAGCATCTAGAACAGTTTATTTGAAAGAAGTCTATCATTTGTGTCAATTACCCCACTTCTGAGGCAAATCAAGTTCAATGACAAGTCATTGTGGGTGTATTTTTCCCATCTGCCTTTGGTTTGTTTTGTGGTCTGGTGATTGTGTCGGGTTCAAAGTGAGGTCAGATGCCATACTCATGACATAAACACAATAACATGGCTTGGGTTGAAACCAATTTTGGATGAAGATATTGTAACTAGCTACAAAATATACAGGAAACATTTATGGTACCCTGTGAACAAATGCAATTCAGAGTTTGCTCTAGTCATGGGTGATGGCTTCAGAGTTTAGCCCACTCATAAAGGGTTACTTAAGTAGAAACAGAAGTTCCCACTTATTTATGTCAAATCATCCACTACATGTACAAACAAATTTCACATTCGTTTGCCAGATTAAAGTCTCATTCTGACGAAAATTTGAAAAAAACGCAAGCCAATTTCTTATTTAGTAACCCTTTAACATAATGTAGGAATGCAGAATTGTTTAAAAGACCTCTTCTACTCCATTGCACTCACAACACTGATGTTATTTATAAAACCTGCCTCTACCCCAATTGTGTGTTACTACAAATATACTTGTACATGTACATGTATATGACATAAAATAATTGACAGAGATTTGTATTTGTATTAGTTTAAACTGGATTATCAGGTAATACATAATATGTAACATAACATACATGTAATGTATTACCTGACACTTTAAAAGCTTAAAACTCATACAATTCTCTGTCCATTATATTATGTCATATACATGTACTGAGAATCACAGAGAACATGTTATATTCTCAGTGATTTATCATTTATTTATCATACTGTATCTTCCAGTCACCAACATCTCTGTTTAAATTAACACATATTGCATTTTACGGTGTTTGGATTTCTAACTACACACAGTACCTTCCTTTCTTCCCAATGAAATTATATTTTTGATAAATCACAATTGTGTTATACATGTAAGACCCAAGGGCAGATTCAAAACACTGTTATACACACAAAATACTACAATCCCCTACTCCCTCTGGCAACAGTAAAACAATATTCCTTTGTAAAATATATTTTCCCCCTCCCCAAACTCAATGCCCAATCACCATTCCCAACCCTATGTTAGAGAAGAAATCTTTTCCACAAATACTTCTCCACTGAAAGTATAGTGTTTGTTGAGTGCTTCCAACAATTAAGTACTTAATAGTTTAAGAAAAACACTAGCAAGTAGGTATCACTATCAAGGTCCAATTTGATGCCAAGTGTTAGCTGAAGTGAAAGCAGGCTTACAAACAAAGATCTGCCTGTGGTACAAGGAAATATAACCATCGCATTTAGTGAAACATCAATGACAAGCAATGCCAGCTTTCAGAGCTAGTGATGATCTCTTGGCAAAAAAATACTTTGAATTCTCCTACACCAGTGCCCTCTGAGTTATGATTGCATTAAATGCATTAACTCAAATCAACATCATGCATGTATAGGGATTATTTCCCCTGAAATGTCCTATTCCAAAATCATTTTTTTTTTTAATTTGAAAAGAACTGGAGGGTCAACACCTCTCAAATACACATTACATTATTCCCTGTGTACAATATAATTCTTGAAGAATTTTAAAAAGTTTTTTTTTGGTGTGAGAACCACTCACATAATACATTATTCCCTGCAGGGCTCTACAAAAATTTTTTTTACCGCTTGCCCTGTCGGGCAAGCGGTAAAAATATTTGCTTGCCCTGGAGGAAAAGCTGCTTGCCCGCTTTTTTTTTTATTGTAACCTTTGTTTTTCACTAATTTTTCTGCAGAAGCGTCATACCTTATCCTGCCGAATTATAACATACTTTACAGGACAACTGAACATAACAATAGGTATTTACACAGAGTTTGACAAGTTACTAGTGTTTGTTTTTAATCATCGGAGTCCATCATGTTTAGCACTGACTCTCCTAACTATAGTACTCTTGCTTTCACTCGAAATGAAGCACACATACGCCTGACCTCCCTTAATAATTTGGCATGTTGGGAGCAGACTCTGCTCACTACATGTAGGCAGGTATAGGACACTTTCACAAGACTAGAGGAATTTAAAAAACACATATTGATAACATGACTACACCACATTGCATTGTAATTTGTAGGTGGCAAAGCTTGTCATAATACATGTAACTCATAAGCACGCTGACAGGATTATAAACAGTCACATTTCATAAGTAAAATGTCTAACCCTAGACAACTTCTTTGCCGTTGAATCGTCCAAAAAAGTGATTTCTAGGTCTGCATTAGCGTCCGTTTAGACCCTTTAGCCCCGGGACGGCTAGGCGGCTAGCTACCTGTGACTAGCCGCATAGCCGTAGGCTGTCGTGGATACACTTAGTTATGAACTAGCGCCATGATCTCCCAGTTTTGAGCTTGTTAATACTGAAAACCTTAGAGTAATCAGCTCGATATTTCTGGGTAGGGTTCTTGGTAGATGTGCTCATTTTGCCGTTTCAAGTGTACTGGTAGCGATCAAAATCATGGGCAAATCAATTAAATTATTGCTGCTCCACGGCAGGTATATGTGCAGAACTCATACAACAATCACTTACACACGTTTTCACATTACAGTCCCATATGTAGTAATCCACGTAAATACGGTATGTGGACACACAAATAAATACAGCTGTTACGAAAAATTTCACATCGCGCAGTCGCACATTCGCGATCGCAAGCCAGTGCTCTTATCTGGTTAAAATATCGGTAATGCGGATATCGCGCATATGAGCAGAATTTATTTTTCAGTTCAAGATGGCAGTGTCCACAGAACGGAGTTTCAGACGAATTTTCATGACAAAATGTCAGTGATCTCACTCCAATTTCAGTTGTGTTTGCCTGGTTTGACATGATACGAGACACATTCACATTAATTTTCTCGCATATGCGTAAGAACAATGTTATCAATGTTATTTCCATATTTTTGGGTGGAAAATAACCACTTGCCCGGACGGGCAAGTGTCTTTGAGAAATGCTTGCCCGGGCGTCATTTTCACTTGCCCCGGGCAATCGGGCAAGTGGGTTTGTAGAGCCCTGCCCTGTGTGCAATATAATTGCACACAGGGAATAATGTATTATGTGAGTGGTTCTCACACCAAAAAAAAACTTTTTAAAATTCTTCAAGAAACCAGAAAGAAACCAGAAAGAAAGAAACCAGAAACCAGAAAAGTTTTATTATTCGAGAATTATATTGCACATGTACAAAACAGTATTTCCAGTGTACAATTTGATTCTTGAAGAAAACAACCCTTTACTGGTGTGAACACCACTCACAGGTACACGATGCAGTATTCCCTGTCTATAATCTAATTCTTGAAGAATACAACTCTTTTCTGATGTGAACACCACTCATGTACACAACACAGTATTCCCTGGGTACAATTTCATTCTTGAAAGAACACTCCACATTCCTTGCTCTGAAAGTAACAAAAGGGGAGGCTTCTTCCACTTAATAACTTGTGTCTACAAAATGCAGCTCACTTGCATTTCCCCCTCTTTCTCTCTCTTGTTAAGAAACTTCATCTATTTGTACCTTTCTATGGACAGAAAGGTCTGTGAGCTCCCCCCCCCCTTTTTTTTTTATGTTTTCTTCCAGACACTTCACCTTTCTGTATGGTACCAGAAATTGGTTAATGTACTGTATCAAGTCCCAAACCATTGGTAAAACTTTAGGCCAGTAAACTAAGAATTGTATAGAGCTGGATGAGCTCAAGGTATTTGTGACAGCAAGGTATGCAAAGGAACTTATATTTTAGAAAACAAATTTTCCATAAGAGTGACTCTGGGGGAAGGTTTTGGACCATGAAAGCTTACTTAACTTTCAGAATACAATCAATTCATTACAGGTGTACCTACAGTATAGGGGGAGTCCCACAAATAGACTGGATGTTGATAGTGGTGGTGGTGGACACTGTTGGGGGGGGGGGGGAGGGGGATTTGAAATGGTGCAAATCGGGGTGGAAGTGGGAGAAATGATAGTGAGGACAGTAGTGGTGGTAATGATTATTGTGACAGTTGTGGTAGTGGTAGATGTCACTGGTTGATAGTGCTACATGACATTCCTTACTTTGTAAGTACTGGATAATAAATATCTTCAAATTATACACAGCTAATTTGCATCTTTGCATTTCATGAGACAATCATCGCCTGTCTGTACCCTTTCTCTGGTGGATGAGTTTGTCATCACCAGAAAACAGTTAATGTACATCAAACTTAAAGCCCAAACAAATTTATACATATACCTTGAAACAACATTTCTTCAGTTCTGGCCCTGGCTTAAAGGGCATATACTGTACTGGGAAGGCAAAAATAACCTTCAAAATGTAATTGTTAGCAATCTTCTTGCCAATAGTCTTAAATCCATGTATTGTCCATTTTAGGGGCTTGCTGAAAGTTATTTGCCCTCAAATGATCCACATATGGAGTAATTAATGATTAATGATTAAATCATTTTTTTTTTTTTTTTTGGTTTTTTTTTTTTTTTGGTTTTTTTTTTTTTTGGTTAAAAAACGACAACAACCAAGCATATAATTATGTTCTGAGTTACAATCTGTGCCGAAAGGTGAGAATAATTGTGCGTACCAGATAATTTCTTTTTTCTTTCAAGTGATGCATATATAATCAACTGTGCTATTGTTCACTGCAAAAATTGATAAAATATTTTGTTTGTTAAAAACATGTGTGGTTAATGTCCTGGACGAAATAAGACAGGTACATGTGCTTACCAGTCTTACCAGTTTTGCAAGTGGTGTAATGTGAGATATGTTTTCAACTGTTCAAATCGCTCACTGCAAAAACAAATAACTTTTTAATTTTGTAAACAAAATCCCCTCACATATTTATATGCATACTTGGTTACAAGTCGAAGAGAAATGATACATGTGCTTTCCAGTATTACAGAAGTGACTACTTGGAATACCTTTTCAACTGTTATTGTCCATCGATAAAATGCAAATTCCTAAATGGCGTTTATTTCTCATTGAACTATACATGTTATTTGTTTGTATATATGTAAACCATGTTTGTGTTATATGTCAAAGCAGGGCCCCCTGGTAGAACAGTGTTCAACCACTGAAGGGGCTACCCTGGGTAAATAATACCAATAAAATAAAATAAATAAAATAAAATAAATCCTCAAAATGTTCGGGCCGAACATTTTGAGGATTTGTGATTTAATCACTCATTACTCCAAGTGTAGATCATTTGAGGGCAAATAACTTTCAGCAAGCCCCTAAAATGGACAATACATGGATTTAAGTCTATTGGCAAGAAGATTGCTAACAATTACATTTTGAAGGTTTTTTTTGCCTTCCCAGTACCAGTACATGCCCTTTAAATGTGAGCTACATGTATGTCTTCCAAAATTTTAAAATGATAACTTTTAATTTTGGACTGATAGAACTATTATTTGTGACATTTTAATAAATCTGTCTCTCTTTCCGCACTAGATAAACTAGGGATTTGTGTACATTAAAAACAAATGCATGAATTGCACACAAAGAGTTAATGGTTGGGATTGATAAGAGACACAAATAGCATTGATTTTCATTGCAAAAATAAATAAATATATTGTATAACCCACGTTCCATACTTAGTATTGGCAGTAAATAAGAATAGGACAAGTCTTGCTTAAGAACCCTTTTCTGGATAGGGGCCACTGACTTCTGGAATTGGAAGGAATTAATCTGACAATCACCCCAACAGACCCACTCATTCTATAGAGCCAATTTACAATGCTCAACCAAATTTACCACAAAGGAGGTTTTTTTTTATAACATTTTTCTCTTCAATTCAGCTGAGAGGGTAGATACCTATCACCCCGCCATTCTGAATATTCAGACTATGAAAAGCACTTCTAAAGTGATTATACCCATTTAAACATTGTAACCATGCCAACCAAGGCAGACAGTCTATTGTACAGGTTTATGCCCATGAATAACAAGTTCCAATATTACTACAATAAATCAGGCTTGTTGGTTGAAAAAGAAACACTGAAAGTGCAATAGGCAATCCTTGGTAATGGGTTTTCCTCTTTTTCTCCCAATTTTGCATACTTTGACAACATATTCATCATGTTTTCTTTCACTTTAAAATAAGAACAATTGATTTTTTTTTTTAAAAAAAGGAAACTTCAGTACTTGGATAGTACATACATTTGTACATTGTGAATGCAGAAAAAATAATACTACATGTAGACATGGGGGAAACATACTTGTAGGGGATGCTTATCAAGCCTTACATCATGAAACAAACACACCACACTAAACAATGATGCACATTTAATCCAAAAATGAAAACCTAAGTTTTAAAAGCTGCAGCTCTTTGGTCATCTACAGTGACTAAATCCCCTTGAGCCCTTATGTACATTTTTCACTATGAAGCATGTTTAGAAGTTTTAAGTAAACTAGTAAGCATTCACGCCGCATATTTATATGCACAATAAGTATCTAAGCAGCTGATAGGATTTATGAGTTTGATTACACTCACACCCTGTAAGAGACAGAAAAAAAAAGAGCAAAAAAGAATGCTCCCAGCAACACAAATTCCACAGCGTCAATTTTCTATTCATTAGAGTCTCCCAACCATGAACAACTACTGGATTTCATTTTGGTTCCCAGACATGTACTGTAAGAGTATTAAAACTGCGGGGTTTGCCCCAATAATAGGATGTGGGGGAGAGATACTTTTATTATCTCCATAAAAATTATATACCTCAAAACAAATTATCTGTTAAATAGTGCTCAATTAACACCAAAATATCCACCACTGCAGTATGAGGTACAATGTATACTTGACTCATCATCAATCATCTATGTACAGTCAAACCTGTCTATAGCGGCCGCTCAAGGGAAACCACAAAAGTGACCACTATAGACAGGTGACCACTATAGACAGGTCGGCGGCCATTTTGATTTTGAGCATGGATATGTTTTCCACTATGTAACCTTCATGCTGCAACATAATTTATTGCTTATGTATGATATACACACATCTTATTTTTATGTGATACATGTATATAAATAGTATTTTATCATGTTTTCGTTCAATGAGAAATATGAATAAACCTGAAGGCACATTTTCGTCATCTGTGTATTATTTCTGTGTGTGCGATTTTGTGTGAGATCTGTGTATCATTTCTTTTGTGCCCTGAAAGGGCCCTGGCCTTGAGCAATGGTTGGCATGGTAAAGGGTCATGAGCATCCAAGGGTATGTTTGTTTAGTCTAGATCTGCAATATCATATTTTTATCTGCTGTCTCAACTCTCGCGAGTCTCGGTGATAAATGCTATGTTAGATATCTTACGCCACGAAAGACAATTTCTATTCTAACTGATGAAATAAATGTGGTTTAGCAGAGAAAACACATGTTATCGGATTTCTTTAAAATCTCAAGTTAATGTGCGTTTAGTTTCTTACGTTTGGGATATTCATAATGTCTTGACCATGCAGCACTGCACGACCTAGCACTGCGAGGAACCACTCGCATACATTAGAACGGGCGGGCGTAAATGGTTTAAAACTTTGAACAGAATTGTTAACTTTGTCAAATAAACAGAATCTTGAATTGAAATACCTTTCTGAAAAAACCCGGAAACATTCGTTAATTACAAGAATCTGCAACTTATTCCTGTCCACATTTTGAAAAGAAGAGAATGGAGCACCACCGGCAGCCTACCGGATATTAGGAAAGATAGCAACAAGGGCTGCATATGATGAAAAGCCCGCTTGCTTGGGCATTGGCGTTGCTTTGAATAGTGAATAAACGGCATAACAATTTCAAAAGAACGACAACTTGCCGAAAACAGGATCTTGAATTAAAATACCCACGTTAATGATAATCAAGTGTTCTCTTTTTCGTTGTTAGTAAGAATCTCCTCATCTTCGTGTCTATTGTTTCTCCCTCCGATCGATTGACAGCTAGTGCAAATGCTGTGCATAGTGCACTCTTACTTCGTCTAAGATAGCACGATAAATATTAATTTCGATTAATCAAAGAAAAAAATATATACGGCTACAAATGCACATTAAAATATATTTTCTATCTTGACATATTTTATTTAATCGAGAAATATTCTTTATCGTGTCTTTCAAAATATTTTTGCCTCAATAATTTCTGAACGGGAGTTGATTGAAGTAAGCAACTTGTTCCATAGGCATATCGATGAGTTTCGAGGTACAGCCTAGCTGTGTGCTTCTGAGATTGCGAACGCTGAAGAACCGCGCGCTGCTGCCAGCTTGCAGTAGCGCATATCGCGGATCCAGATTGGTCTGGGCATGGGCTGAGGGCGCGCGCGAACCCGGGCTGCGCTGGCCTCGGGGCCGAGCGATCGCGAGGATCCGGGGTATTATTCATCACAACAATAAAAGCATGGGATGCAGAGACTCACTAAAAAAAGAAAAAAAAATACACCGGACATCGGGATTTCATTGATTAGGGTAATAAAGTTAAGATCCTGCTTTTTGTTTGGCAAGGTGTCTTACAAGTTTCATACAATTCGAGAATGTGTTAATGAGCTGTATTACGTCATGCAGCTAGAAAGCAGGCTTTTCACGCCTCTAGCTTTTCACGGCCGTTTAAGTTACGTCGCATCGCAAAAAGCCAACTTTCCACGCCGATAGGGACGGGTGATTTCAGAATTGGTGGCCGCTATACACAGTGAAATTTTGGCCGAGGGAGACAAAATGGGTGGCCGCTGGCCGCGTTAGCCAGGTGGCTGCTATATGCAGGGTCTTTAACACTGAATTTCTCTGCGGAGGAGTCGAAGGTGGCTGCTATAGGCAGGTGGCTGCTGAATCCAGGTGGCCGCATAGCCAGGTTTGACTGTACATGTACTCCTGTCATGCACACTGTACACAATATACCCAATGATGGACATTATGACTTTAATGTGTAACATATAATATGCACAAACAAGTATACAGTTTCTAAAAATATTTATGTGCCAAACTTTATCCAAATTGTTCTAAACCTACATACCCTGGGACATAAATAGAACTGATTTTTTTTTAAGGATAAAAACGTATTTCACATGTATTTCAAATCGTATTCTACAATAAACAAAGTTCCTCTCATTCTAGATATATTGTTTCACAAATACATGTGTATTTATACACTAAGATAAAATATTCACAATATACATGTAGGTCTCAGGATTTATTTTGAGCAATTTGTATATGATCAAATGTTAAACATAGCTGGCCCACATGAGGACTAATACAAATGTGTATTTCAATTTAAAGGAGAGCTAATTTCTCAATACCTCAGGAGAAGTAACAACAAAAAATAGTCAAACTTCAACAATTGGTCTATATTATAGGGTCAATGCCAGTCAATAACTCCTATGAAAAGTATTTCTTTAGGGTTGCATTTTTTGGCACAAGGTCATATTTCTGAATACAAAAGTGTCTGATGTTGATAATAAATAAGCCTGTTCAAAAAAAAAAAACTAGTATCGATCGGTGCAATCAGGTTTGTGCACCCACTCCCTTAAGCCCCAATATCTTGTCACAATACACACAACACTGTAGAGAATGGAATGTACTGGTATTCATAAAATGGGGAAGAAAATCATGTACTTACATAAGAAATCAATAGAAAGTTCATGCATGTCTTATGATACAAATGCATCACCTGAAAATTGCAAAAAATGAATGATTGAAGGATGATATTAAAAGGAAAATGGAGTATGAAACTCTTAATTCTCTATGACTATTAATGTAAACTTTTATTTCACGCACACAATTGTTGGTGCTTGGTAGACTGCACGATAAAATCAAAGCACCAACAGTCTCTGGTAACAAAAGACAGAGCTCTATTTTAACCTCTCTGCTATTTGCACTCCCACACCTACGCACGAGATCCTCATTTTCAGCAAATTTATTCTGGAAATGAGGTCGCCTTATCAGCCCTAACCACTTTTTCGTTTTGGAGGCCCATGCGTGGTACTCTTGTTTGTGCAGAGGAGTCTTGAATAATACATTGGTAAATAAAGCCTTCAGAAATTATGAGTCACCATTTTCATATTTAAAGTGATTTGACAATCATGAGTAGAGAAATTGCTAGAGGGAAATTCATTTGTAAAGCCACTGCTTCAAATCAAATCACCTCCAAGTCAGATATGCTTTGATGTCGGATTTACACACTGAGGCAATAGCTGTACAGTTGTAAGCTATGGCATTTTAATGATGATGTATAATCCAATGTACATCCAGACTGCTCAATAAAGACCAAGTCGATCACTCCAATCATTAAGACATATTGGGCCTTGACAGTGTTAACCCTTTGTGTGTTAGATAATCTGACGCTTTATGAGACTTGTGTGTACCAATGCATCAATGAGGCAGAAAGAGGAGCAAAGGATTGTCATGCCAGATAAACATGATACAGAGGTATCATATTCATGGAATCTGAGACGGCTATGCCAAGACAGACACACTCCCTTGCAATATGATACTAATAGTAGTAGTGAGAACATATTTGTAATACTCATACATATTTAATGATTTAATTTTCAGTGTCCTACATGTATATACACTGTTTAGGTTGGAAATACCATATTCATGGCACCGGAGATGGCGAGGCCATACCAGACATAGTCCCTTCAAACAGTTGAAGCAGTAGCAAGGATATGATTATACACACATAAACAATGTATGATTATATTTCCAGTGTACTTACCCATTGTCTCGGTTGTAGGTCATCTACGCTACCATCTGAATCATCGTGAGCTGACAAATCTTTTATTATCTGGAGAACGAAAAGACATATATCTCAATTTCAAGTAATCTAGTTTGCAAATTGTACAGTCTTAAACAAAAAGACCAAATGCAATGTGAATATATGTTCAAATTGTAAAATGTGTGTAAAAGAGATTTGAGTCTTGAAAAAATCAAGTCCCTTTCCCTCCAAAAGATATTTCAATCAACATGCCAAATTATAGACATAATGTTCCCATAATGAGGGACTCATTAAACTCATCAAATGATTAAGTAACACCCCCCCCCCCTTCTCGCGCCTTCTCCTCTCCCTGCCTCATTCATGAAAGCACACACACACACACACACACACACACACACACACACACACACACACACACACAAGGTAAATCTAGATAAATATGCCTACCAGTACACATACATGTACAGTACAACAAACAAGCTTATTGCAGCTCAAATCACTCTTTCTCTTACCAGACCTTCACATTTTTCTGGGACAAAAACGACACTACATGCATATTAGGTTGCAAGAATGTGGAGTGAGTCAACATTCCTATTCCTCCATTTTAAGTGAGCAGCTACCAAAGAGAGCAGTCTAATATTTACGTTCCTATTCACACTTCACAGAGGCTGTATCAAGGAGGATCACACAATTCCCAACATTCAAATACATACTGTTCATTTTATCATTGTGATGTGAATCGTCAAGTTTACTTCACAACTTAATCAGTGCTTGGCTTTGTCATAGCAAGGTTCATACATGTAAGTTGTTCTTGTTTCTACATGAATCTTCCATACATGTATAGGTGTGGAAATTACCTTTTAAAAGACCTTTGATCACTTAAACTATGATCTTTAAGAGAGGCTCACATATAATGTAAGCTGTATGAAACTCATATTTTCAAAATGTCAACCTGAGGAATGCAAATCTTTAGGGGTGCAATTTTGTGACCTCATTAAATATATCACTTATCATGAACCATTCATAACTACAATTTTCATCAAATAAGGATTTCCATTTGGGTAAAAAAACAAACATCAAATCGCTAAATGTGAATTTGTCTACACTTACAAACAATAAAGGGTGCCATGGTTTAATTCAGGCTATGTACATTCAATATGTACAGTTCATTCATTGAGCGTGCATGACCACCCTTTAACCATCGTTGAGAGCTATAAAATGGCCAAAAAGGGTCTGAAATATATCAATTTTGCACTGTAAGTATGCATTATCGTCTGCTTTGCACCTCCAACCTTATGCTAAGCCTCTCTTAATTTCATAAAATGCAGAAGGAGCAAACTAGTATGCAGGGTTATGAATGGAGTCGAGGCCTTGTCGTCGTGACCGAATGTTCATGGGTGCATCCACGTGCTCACGCTTATCGTGTGTGGATTCTTTATGACATTAAGGCGGGGGGGGGGGGGGGAGGGGTAACTAAATGTTAAGTGTGCGAAGAAGAAGAAAATGCATAGGGTGTCAGTCTCCTGGGTCACTATATATCCCACAATGACAGGTAGGACCACAACATACATGTACGACTCCCTCAGCACTATTATTTTTAAGTTGTTATCACCTTTAACAATGATATTATCATTGGCAGCAGGATAAAAGCCACTCCATATAATTCAGCAGCTAGGTACACTAAACAATTGATTCTTAGTTCTTCTACAACATTATCACCACTACTGTCTACCTACTCTACACAACAGTATGTAAACTGTCTCAAGACTCATTATTTTCACACGATAAAACTACAACTCTCATCACAACAATGCTCTCGGGGAAGAATCTCTACATTCATAAATGTGCCTACAATCTGTGCAAACTAGATTCTCAATCTTAGTTTGAAGCATCTTGAAATTCATTATCTCAATGAATTTGCCTGTAACCAGTATGAACTGGGTTCTAAATTTAAGTTTGAAGTATATCAACATTTATTATTGTGATAGATTTGCCTGTAACCAGTGTCAACTGGGTTCTACATATTTTGAAGTACCCGGTATATCAACATTCATCATCGTGATAGATTTGCCTGTAACCGGTGTCAACTGGGTTCTACATATTTTGAAGTACCCGGTATATCAATATTCATCATCATGATAGATTTGCCTGTAACCAGTGTGAATTGGGTTCTGCTTGCTATTTGCATTCCTGTCACACTACAGTGGTATGGGACTCCTAGCTCCACCCATGTGGGCAGTGGGCACCAATGTTGACTTCTACACACAATGAGACTTGATCAACACAACTGAATAAACTCTCCACACTCATTCCATGCTGGCCAGTTTTCAAGGTCTGGTAAAGAAAAAAAAATCTATAAAATTGAGGTAGGAAACATTCTTTCTATTATTCAGAAAGAGGCTCACTTCCCCAGACATTTGGGAGGAGTTGAGGCACACTTAAGTCACCTTCAGACTGCTGAAAATGATCATAATTTTACATAATTTATATTTTTGCGTAGGCTGACCGCAATTATGAGGCAGTTGTGCCAAGGCATAATGAACAGCTATGTGTATTATAATATAGTATTTTCACACAACGGACTTGTATTTAGTTTTATTCCAAAGCTTGTTAGGACTAATGGGTTTTACTAGACAATAACACTCAATCTATCAATATGTTCTCAATAATACATGTACCGATATGAAAATGATGTACATATCATACACATAGATGATATAAATTTGAGATTATTCCTTTGTCTACTCCTTCCTCTTCTTCTCCTACTTCCTTTTCCCCTCCCAAAACCTCTTTTCATTTCTCTCTCTTTTTACTCTTCAACTAATAGTTATTCATTCTTTCTCCTGCTCCTGCTATCTCTTTCAGCATTCTTCTTTTCCTTGTTCCTCTATCCTTCTATATTTTTCTGTTTCATTGTCCTCTTTCTGTTTCACATTCCCATTGCTGCTAACCTGCTACATGTACCAATGTTTATTTGCAAAACATGCCGCAATGTTTTTGTCATGAGGTATGACTCATCAGAAGTCAAAGAAAAGGGAACAGTAAATGTCACTCCTTCCTTTACAGGTTTGTCCCTCTTTGTGTCATTGTATGGCTCCTGTCACACCATGCTTTTATTGCAATATTCCCTCTAAATATTTGCAAGCCCCCCTACACACACACACACACACACACAAGTGACAATGACAGATTTCACATGTTGGGTGCATTTGAAATGAAATCCATCAAACCCTCATGTCTCGCCCAAATAAAGGCAGCTTCTGATCATCTATAAAATTTGCTTTAAAAAGCAAATATTTCCCACATGACCCATCGAGGTTGTCTTGTTTATGCTACATGTAGGACTGTCAAACCCAAGATATAAAATCTGTCAACAGTAAAGGAATTGCTGTTAAGATTGATTGTGGGAACTATATATATCCTAGTATGTTGATTTAAATGGAGGAGTGGTGTTGATAGTTCAATGTATACCTATTGCGCTGCAATATGAAAGGGGTAGGGCTATTGTTAGCTTTAGCAGGCTAACTTTAAGTTCTCTGTCAACTTATTCCCTCACAATGTATATCATGTCAAAACTCAAAATTGAAATTAATCAAATCTGCTACAATTCCATGTGGTACAACAAACATTGAGGTACATTAGATAACATTATTTTTCTGGCATGGTACTCAAAACTTAAAGTACAATCACTTTACTACAATTTGTTCCACTGGCTTTACATAAACGTTGTGAAGTTATGGTGCATACTTTTAGCTGATTATTAGACCTACAATGTAGTTATCTTTGTGCAACCTTTTAGACCATTTAGACCATCCTCTTCTTTCTAGAGGCAGACTTCCTTTCTTTTTGTAAATTGCACATTCCTACTTGTTTACAACATTTGCCAAATTTTGAGATGGTATTTCCTGCCCTTGTGTGGATTTCTTCATGTTCCCCTGGAGTAGTTTCCTCCCTATTATCTGATAGTACATTTCACTCTGTACACCTGTTTACATTCCAGCATCTATTATCTTCACAATCTATTTCACTGTTTATTTCAGATTGGCATTTCCTGTGAAACATATCATTCTGTCACTAAGAACATGGTCTTCTGTTATGCAGACAACATTTCAAAGGGCACCTTTTATATTTTGTTGTGTAACAAAAGACACTGTTCATAGTGTATCAATTAAGTTTCAGTCTGATGAAACCAAATATTAAGCACAAACTAGCCAAGTTGAATTGGTAAAGTGTATCATTGTAAAGCAAATCCCCACAACAACTTCTGTGCCATTAATGGCATTTGATATGAACAGCACACTAGCCCAAGTCTTCTTATCATTTGTTTAAATTTCACCAAACTTCTACTTTTACATCTGTACCTCTGTGTCTATATATTTAAAAATTGTTTTCAAGGTTACCAACCTTCTTATACCTTGACCATAGCCTAACATTCACATAATCATTATAATTAAACAAAGAATGATTTATCTCCTCAAATTGATCAGCAATTTTGCATACAATTATTCTAAACAAAATTTTTATAGACCAGGACCAAGTCACATATAGATTTCAATTATTGTAACTTATCCTCAATGGTAACTACCATGGAAACAGGGGCAATAATGAGAGTTCATTGGCTGTTGACATGGTAGTTGCCATTGATGGGAATACATTAATTGAAAACATATGAAATACTGTCAGAGAATATGTACAGTAGGGTGTAGCAGTCTTCCCACAATGCATCACACAGTGGCAAAGTATCATGTGATGCCAAGAATACTCTGCACTAATGAAGAAGTATTAGGCTGGCTTCCAGGCTGTTAGACATTTCACATCCAATCTACAATGCACTTCAAATACTATCTTCCCTCTTCTTGTCATCTGTAAGGACTAGGAGAGTGAATAGTCGAGGAGGAGGAGGAGGAGGAGGAGGAGGAGGAGGAGGAGGAGGAGGAGGAGGAGGAGGAGGAGGAGGAGGAGGAGAAGGAGGAGGAGGAGGAGGAGGAGGAGGAGGAGGAGGAGAAGGAGGAGAAGGAGAAGGAGGAGGAGGAGGAGAACAAGAGCTCACCTCTTTACTCCCTGATATCCTCCTCAGGAAGGTGGCAAGGTCTTGGTATTCTGCATAAACTGCTCTGCACACTGCCTGGTAGTGGTTGCATGCCTGTGCTGGCTGTGGAAGGTGGTGCGAACACAGCTGCAAGACAAAACAAATTGAGTTTATTTGACTTTATCATATTTCATATTCGTTGTCATTATATCAAATAAATAGAAACTAAGGCAGAACTAAATTCATATTCAATTTTAAATTTTGTTTGATATGGTACATGTAGATTGCATTAGGTGAATTTGAATTTATTTTCATCGTGTATACTGTACACATAATATGAAAATATGCAACATATTGATGATCTGTGTCTATGATTTTTATATAATTGCAAACCACAGTTCATATATGAGGGGATCATAATGTTTGGGCCCATGCAAGTGGGGGGTTTTCAGTAGGAGCACAAAACACTATTTCAGGGGTTGCTTCAAAATTTTAAAAATAAATGATGATCTCAGATTGGAAATATAAGTCCAAATAGAATAAGTATGTGAATCACTATTAACATATAAAACAAGTCATACAAATCCTATCACATGCACACCATTTGGGAGAACTGTATTGCACAGCACATTTAAATAAATGTATGTACTTCACTGCTGTCCCCAGATTGAGTGCAATGAAGATCAGACATCATTGCAGGATACATGGCAGCGAGCACTGAGCACTTTAAAGGGCATATACTGTACTGGGAAGGCAAAAAAGCCTTCAAAGTGTAATTGTTAGCCATCTTCTTGCCAATGGTCTTAAATTCATGAATTTTCTATTTTAGAAGCTTGCTGAAAGTTATTTGCCCTCAAATGATCCACATATGGAGTAATTAATGATTAATGATTAAATCCTCAAACTGTTTGGCCAAAACATTTTGAGGATTTGTGATTTAATCACTCATTACTCTAAATGTAGATCATTTGAGGGCAAATAACTCTCGGCAAGCTTCTAAAATAGACAATACATGAATTTAAGACCATTGGCAAGAAGATTGCCAACAATTACACTATGAAGGTTTTTTTGCCTTCCCAGTACAGTATACGCCCTTTAATTACATACATGTACATGTAACTCCTCTCAATACAGCTTCTCAAATCATTACTACATGGGACAGCCATTACTACAGAGCAGATGCACTAATAGTCTGGCTTTCAGACATTGTATGGAATACTCTCACCACTCGGTCTGTGCCGTTCCACTCCACTCCTATTGTGATGATAATGAAGAGAGTGCACAATTTGTACTCTTGGTGGAATAAGGGTAGGTATGGAATTGAGACTAGACATTGCAGGGAGTGCCCCTCCCCCTGTCCCTCTCTCTCTCAATCTCTCTCTCTCTCTCTCTCTCTCTCTCTCTCTCTCTCTCTCTCTATCTCTCTCTCTCTATCTATCTCTCTCTGTCTCTCCCCTTCTCTCTTTCCCTGCCTACATGTATCTCCTTCTGTACAGTATTTCTCTGCATAGAAGACTACACCTGCTCATGCTGGCAGTAATATTGGATGCAGGCACAGTGGCTACCATAAATGATGCAAAATGAATTACATCCCACGAGCTGATCCTCAAGAGGCTATTGCTCGGAGCTGGATAGGAACTCACAGTGATGAAGTACAGCAGTGCATATAAGAGAAGCTTGATTAGAAAACCTAGACATTCTGCAAATGCAAAGCACAGTGTACATGAAGATGTAGAAATTATGCATGTTCAAAATGTACATGAACCAAATATTTATCAAGTCAACAGAGCTTTAATAGGAGATACAGACATACATGAATATGCCCCCATGTAGGGTTTTTTGTACAAACTGGTTCACATGTAAGCTTGATTTCAATACATGTACTTTACACAGAGTAATAGTACACACTGGCTAGCTAATGTGTTTTTAAAGAGAATATTGTAGAATGACATGCATAGTTTGCATATGTTGAGTTTGGATAAAATGCTGAACTACAACTGTAAATGGTGACTGATACAGTGTGATTTTCAGGACGCTCTATGTTTTACCTCTAGAGCTACAATACAACCTATGTTTCAAACCAGTACCATAGAATGTGTAAAGAATAAGACAAGGACATGGATGTACATTGTAAGCCTTAATTTACATTTGGTGACCTGCACATGTAGTATACATGTTCATACAGTGTAATACATTATGCTCTGAACTTATTGTCTTAAATACAATGTATTTTAAACAAAGCAATTAAATCTAGCTGAAATAGGTTAACATAGGTTAAACAAAAATGGCAACAAAGATCAACCAATGTAAAACATAACAAAAGAAGGATAATATGACTCTTACTAAATAGTTAATGAACAATTCTTGTATATAGCGCATATCACAAAAAATGAATTTAAGTCCCTATGCGCTTAGAAAAAAGAAGAAGAAAAGGAATAGGACATACCCCTTACGAGAAAGAAGAATACTTTGACATAAAATAAATGAATTGGTTATTTCAAAGAATAGAAGAGATGTGTCTTCAAGAGACTTTTAAAATTATCTAATGTATCAGTTTGTTTGAGGTTTATTGGAAGTTTATTCCATAACTCTGAGGCAGCTTGCTGGAAAGATCTTGCACCGTAGGATACTGTGCTGACAGTGCAAGAAACCAACTGAGATTTTGACTGTGATCGTAGGTTTCTTGTAGGACAGTATTTAGTGACCAATTCTTGCAAATAATCAGGACCCAATTCATGCAAGCATAAAAACACCAATGTCAAGATCTTAAATTCAATACGCTGTCTTATTGGAAGCCAATGTAGTTTTTCTAAGATTGGGGTAATGTGATCACGAAGTCGGGTGCAAGTTACCAGCCTTGCCGCAGAGTTTTGGATTCTTTGTAATTTCTGAATTTCATTTTCAGGAAGACCATACAAAATACCATTACAGAAGTCAAGCCGAGATATTACATGAGCATGGACAAGTCTCTCTGTTGACTTCTTTGAAAGAAAGGGACGTATCGTCCCAATCTTGTGCAAAGCAAATGATGCTGCCTTGCAAATATGTTTTACATGACCTGACAATGTCAAATGCTCATCCAACCTAACACCAAGATTACGAGCAGAATCAACAGTATTGATAACAGTGTTGCCAAATGAAATGGTATCAATTGATTCACTCTGTCTAAATTTACTTCTAAAGAGGATGACCTCGGTTTTCTCTTCATTCAGTTTAAGACCATTTTTAACAGACCAATTCTTAATATCAGTCATACATGCCTGGATTTGCAAGATTGCTTCACCCTGATGTCCTTTCTTAACGAGTACATAAACTTGCGTATCATCGGCATACATCATACCTTTAAGATTATGTTTACAAATTAAATCATATAATGTTATACATGTTATACATAATACCTCATAAATATGTAAGATATAATAGGAATGTACAAAAATATGAATACAGGGGGGGGGGGAGTATTCTGAAAACGAACTTAGGAAAAATTTCATTGTATCTCTGGGACTTAATAGGAAAAATTTTATCTCTTGGTATTCCAAAAAGCCAACTAAGGATAAATTTTATTCAAATAAGCTAGAGATAAAATTTTCATGTAAATGAGCACCAGAGATAAAAATTTTATGCAAATGAGTTTAATCGGTATTCGGAAACACACCTAGGAAAAAAAGTAAGGATAATAGATAAACTGCTCCAGAGCAATTTTTTCTCCAGACGTACACGACTAGGCCCATAGTATTTACATGCAAAAATAAATTGCGCGTTCAACTTTTTGCATATAAGCGCAGCAAAAAAGCGCGCTGACAGACATTGATGCACAATGTCCCTTTCAGTTTTATGACATCACACCATCAGCTTGATGGTGTTAATGTATGCAAAAGACATGAAGGGACGTTATAATTATGACTGGCTGCCTCTGGGATAGGAGCGCAGGGCATGCTTGTGCTCATTAATATTGGTTAAAATCTTAATTTATTTTTTGGAATACCAAAGATAAACTATTTTAGGGACATTGTACCTTATAGGAGATAAAATTTTAATCTCTGTAGATTTTTATTTAGAATACCCCTACCAGGTCCTCTTTTAAAAGAACTCCTTACATCACATCGTAACAAAAGTTTACAATATTTTACATATACCTGCCAAATATAAACACATGCAGATGATAAAATACATTTTTCTATTTAACACAGAGTTGTTTACTATTTCACTGTGTACCTCATATCAGTATTTGCTATTATTGCTAAAATCATCAACAGGATCTAAAAGATATTTGATGATACTATATTATTCAGTTTAGCTGATGAGATACAGCATTATAACTGTACAAACATATTGCTTTTCATGCAATTCAACTGTATCATACATACTGTACATACCAAAATATTGCCTCTGTATGAAGCATAGCATTTGGCAAAGACATGCAAACATTTATTCAACACAAACCCATTATAACTGCTATATTTGATACAATAGGTACCATAATCAAGTCACAAGTTCTCACAAAATACACATCCCACATTCAATTCCACATCACAAATTGAGTAATGTATATTTGATAAAATTGTAAAATTAAATTATATTTACATGCCAAACACACTAATGGTGAAATGACATTAAAGTAGTTGACTTAGATCCAGAATATTGTATTTGCTCTCCTGCTACGGCTAGAATTAACACGAGGTCGACGTAAGCGATCGCTCAGGACGGTTGTTAGGGAATAGAAATCCATAAATACGGCTGGTGGTGACGACAAGGTAATCAATATTTTAGTCATTTATGTGACTAGGCTCAATATTGTTTTGTTCAGTCAGAGTGCAGCTGTCACCAATACATATACAATCAAGTGTAGTATAGTATTGATGACAGTATCCTTTACAAATGTAGGAATGTTCATTTACAAAAAAAGTGTAAAATAAATAGATAAAATAATAACATAAGCTGGATTGAAAGATATGAATCTTCCACTAGTATTACAAAATTCTATGTACAGTGTACATTATACCTCCTGACTTACCTCTTTAAGGTAGCCCGTCCCTTTTGCAAACCTTATTCTGAAAGGTCCCTGACTTTGTCATCATTTGAGAGAGAGTGGTTATATAACCTTTCCCTGGAATCGACAGAGCGTAATATTCGGTTTTGAGGAAATAATCTTCGATAATTGATCAAGCTTTTTTTTTTCGTACCACGAAAATAGTCAAATATCAGTAAAAACTAGCTAGATTTTCTTTCATTCTAAGAGAGTTATGATACCTCTCACCTTACAATTTCACAGTTGGTATCCTAAAGATATGTGCTAAATATGTGCAAACTTTCATGAAGTTTGCGGATGTTTGTAAAAGAGACAGGTCAGCTTTAAATTACTTCTTTCCCACTCCCACTGTTTACAGATATGTATTTTAGAAATTATACAAAATTACACATTAAAAAATTAATACAAGTCTATTATACTGAACATCAATTGCCCCTACAGTACACAACAGTTAGCTTAATGCTGGCCTCTTTGTAAACATGTGGATATATTGCCTCAGCCCTTGAACAATCCGTTTCAATGCCTTCCAGTCCTACAGTATTTAAAATGCCAAATCATGGTACTATGAATCCCCCAACATGCCATATGGGGTGCTAGATTCACTGCGAAAGGTGACAATCGACATCCAATCTCGCGAGACCTTAAAAGAAGCTCCCTCCTGTCAGAAGCAATTTACCCGCGGCATATGCATTGCCTTTGCGCCCCTTCGTTGACTGTTGTCGGCTTGTCACTTTGAGTTAGCCTTTCTTCCATGTGCTATTCCTATCTTGCGTGAGTGCGAGTTTGTGCACATGAACATGTGCCCTGCAGCATGCACTGTATGATACATGTACATGTATGGTACAAGTTTGCAGAAGGAGGAAATTTAAATTCATTTCACCCACACACCATCCGTTGTTCAAGGCTCGCAGGTGCGATGATTTACCATTAATTTAATAAGATATCAAGAAATGAGTCTGCTCTTTCTTTTTTCTTCCTTTAAAGTAAAGAGGATGATGTTGGTATTTTCTCTGCATGGGGTCTGTGACTGTGGGAAGGCTATATGTTAATGAGCTTGGGACAAATAGGTGCTTATTACAGTAGCTACAATGCGCATGCAATGTACCAAATAGACAGGTGTACTGGGAACTGCCTACAATGCACATAAGAAACTGCCAACTGGACAAATGCTTTATGTTTTCCAATTTATCTTTAAGAGCTTTTATCAGTGATATCCAGGTTTCCTTGCTTTATCTTAGCCATGCAAATGCTCAAAAATCAGTAGCTTGGTTATTTTAAAAAATATAATTAACAAGGTGATACGCTTCCCTATGGGATTTGTATTACTGGAGTTATAAAGTGAGAGTGATACATGGACATGATTTAAGGAGTTGATGTCAAGAGGTTCACTGGAAATTACATTACAGTATGAAAACAATGCATATGTACATGTATACATGTAGGATCTGAACAAGTTAAGGCCCACAATAAATATTATGGTACACTGGGCAAGCTGCAAATGTATTAACATCATGCAAGGGTGTGTGGATGATACTGAGGTGAATGAATTCATTCTCCCCATACCTTACTCAAAATTTGGTTAGATTTACTGGTACATGCCTTTCCACATGTTTGCCTTATTCTGTTTCTTCCCCTCCAGTCTAGCCGCAGCGCCTGCACAATCGCACGTATTTATACAAGTCGTATGCACGAAACTTTTGTCGCTGCATATGTAATGAGCAATGACAGACCTAAATTCACAAGAGAATAACTCTGGAAAGAAACGACACATTTCCATGAAATCTTCGGGGTTATGGAGATAAAACTATGAAATTTCGTTTGTCTTAAGGAAAATCTTAGGTGAATCATAGAAATATTTGAAAATCTAAGAGATTTATCGGAGGAAAATGTGTATTGTTACTCGTTTACAAAACACCTTAAAAATTAAGTTCTTTAAACATGATTCACCGAAATAACTGCTTCAGAGTCTCAAGAAACCTTCTTTCTAGTAAAAAGTAGCCAAAATGTAATATTCTACAATCTATACCAGTCAGGAGCTAGCAAAATATAACCAGTGTTCCAAAAGGCTGAAGGAAAAGTTGCTCGCCGTACGAACGCGATGCTTTGATCGGAATCTCGCCCGGGGGTCCCCCACAATGCTTCACACGAGTTCCGCATATAACTGCTCGAGGTAAACATTGCGCGCGCGCCTGTTGTCCATCGTGATTAATCGTACGGTATATTTAATAGCGAGTGCACCCCCGGTACCAAAAGCCCTCCGACTTGCATTATTGCACCACTCGTTGACTATTGTGTGTGTATCACTTTTGGAAGTGGTTCGTCGTCTCGGGGTCGTTTAGCAGGGCGTTTTAGAAGTTATGATATCTGTCTGTTTGTATTGCCATCTTCCTGTTCTTGGTATAACATGTACTGATCGATGTTTGATACTGTTATTTTTATACTCCATAAAGTGATAAAGAAATGAAAATCAAAGTTTAACACCACAAACTGACGAATGTAGTTTAAGCAATTTTATTTTACCCATGATGGTATGGGAAGCACTTCTTATTCCGAAGGTTCATTTAGTACGAAGGTTCGAATACATGTACTCGAAAGCTTTGTTATTCCGAAGGTTCGTTTATTCCGAAGGTGCGTTATTCCGAAGGTTCATTAGTCCGAAAACAAAATAAGGTTCGTTATTCTGAAAACGAAAAAAAGTTTGTTTTTCCGAAGGTTCGTTAATCCAAAAATGAAATAAGGTTTGAACCCTTTTAATGAACCTTCGAAAAAACAAATCTTTGTTTTCAGATTAACGAACCTTCGAAAAAACGAACTTTATTTCGTTTTTGGAAAAACTAACTTTATTTCGTTTTCGAATTAACGAACCCTTGGAAAAAACTAACTTTATTTCGTTTTTGAATTAACGAACCCTTGGAAAAAATGAACTTTATTTTGTTTTCCAAGCCTTCGGAATATCGAACTTTAACCGATAATATAATACTACATGTATTGGCATGAAATTATTAAATCTCTTTGGTAAATTAAAACTTTCATCCACGCTAGATGAGGGTATAAAGTGATAGATCCCAACGAAAGGGCACAAGTTCCCCCTCCAAAACCCCAAAGAATTTTTTTATTGTGTGTGTGTGGGGGGGGGGGGGGGGGAGGGGGGGCTCGACAGTAAAAAATAAAACCAAAATTGAAAACTTACACCCCACCCTCCAACATGCACACAATGCACTCTTGGTATTCTGAAAAAGCATCCTTGCATTGTAAATAATATTTCTAAAGTATCATTAAGAAAATCATTTAACCCCCCCCCCCCCCCCACCTCTCTCTGAACATGTTTCTTTCACTCCTTTTCTCCTTTCTCTCCTAACTCTTCTCTTCTTTTTCTAGTATCTCTTTCTCACTCTCACCTCTAATATTTCTGTAATTTTTCTTCCCTTACACACATACTATTACTCAATTCTCAACAGCACATAGGCCTATCCATTGAAAAGTAATTGGTAAATCGGGCACAAAAAAGAGCGGTGTACTAGATAGAATTAAATAGTGCTGCAAATGGCAAGACAACTTTTATTAACAGCTGACAGTGGATGAGCATGCAAAAACATTTAAAACTTCTGTACATCTCTTGTTTGAATACCTGACTTGTCACAATTTACATGAGGTATTGAAATGCTGGCAATGTTATCGTATGGGCCCTACAACATGGCCCATGGTAACTACATCACACACTGTAGTACAAATCACAAAGTTGCCTACATTTATATTTTACAGTGTCCCAGGAGGTACACTTGTACACTTCATAACTGTGACTGAGAATATAATGTATCCAAAGTATTATTTCTTCATGTCACAATGTCTACCTTCTAAGTACAAACTTTATTGATACTGTACATGGCAAGATATCTCTTATAATTGCATTTACATTCTTAAAAGCAAGAATTCTTGCACTTTCTTTGGCAATTTCTTTCAAGTACATGTACAAACTAAATTAAGAACAACTTGAATGTGAAGTGAAAACTACATAAAAGAAGATAACATATATTTTTTTCTCTGAAATAAATTATGTAACAAAAATACTTAACTTGAAAGAAGAGATGTTACTCACATATTCCCTTTTTGATTCACACACATGTCTGAGAATATTTGCGAGAATATTTCCTGATAAAAAAGTAATCTTAGAATGTCTTTTGGCAAACTTTTAGATACAAAAAATAATAAATATGTTGTTGTGCAGTGAATGAGTTATACATGCATGCGTCTCTTTGTAAGTCACACATGAAACACAATTTGAACATCATGTGAGGCTTGAACAATAACACAAAAGATTGAAAATAAAATGACCGTGATGCACATTCTATAAAATATAGAATTAAACTTAAGCCACAAAACCAAACGATGGTTAAATATAAAACATCAAGCATCATATTTCCATATCTTCATATTCAGAGTCTGTGCTTTCTCTGTCATATTCTTTTGACAGGATATCAACTTCCAAGCCACTTTCAATGTCTTCATCATAAAGGATACTTAAAGTACTGCTTACAATAGAATCATCATCATCCTCAACATCATCATCATCATCGTCATCATCATCATCATCACTAGCATCACTAGCATCATCACCATCATTATCAAGATCAGCTGAATACTCTGTTGTGGTGTCACATGTCGATGTAAATTGCATTGGCATAGTTACATTAGGAACATTTTCACAGTGTTTGCATCTACAACCAGGGCCACATTTTCTTTTATCTTTAACACATTTACAACGCCTATTTGTACATTTGCTCTTAGAACAAGCACAGCCTCGTGTAAGGTATATAACATTTTCTCTAATGCGATTAATATTTTCTTCTGTATCCCAAATAATGCTGACCTTGTTCTTATCATCTTGATTTGTTACATTATATCCATAAAAAGAAATGTTTGGATATGTAAAAATTGGAGAGTTAACTTCATCCCATACTGTTGATACCCAACAACTCCTTAACCAGTGAAGGTTCAAAGCAGAATTAGAAGGGAGCAGATCATCTTCATATTCACCTTTCCATGAAGCTAAACGTACTATATCCAGAGCCTTATGATGCCGTGACATAATATCAGAATCTTCTATACTACTGTATAAGCTGTTATTTTCGCGAGGGTTTTATTTTCGCGAATTTCGCGTATGAACGAGCAAACGCGAATTTAACAACGCGCGAAAATATTCTCATATCAACAGCATGGTCGTATGATGTCAGGGAATTTCCCTGGATGAGTGTACGTGAACGCGAATTTAACAACACGCGAATATGTGGCAGAAGCCGCCATTCGCGAAAATATATGTACGCGAAAATAACAGCTTATACAGTATTGTATAGATCAATAATCGAATTGTAATTATGAAGACAAGAACGGTTAACATGGTAATATATGCACATAATAAGGCGATAAAAAGACATTAAACCATCATCTGAATTAACATTCAATTCAGTTTGAGCTAAGTGACCTTGTGTATTACTGTAGCATCCAGTAATGAAATGTGCATGTTGGAAAAATAATTTAAAAAAGGTAGGCTTCCCTATATGCGCAAAGTATGAAACAAAATCACAACCTGACGTGATATATAAAACCTGAAGAATCTTCCTAACATTTAACTGCTTATTTATCAAACTTGCCAAATCAGAATCATGGTCACATGCAGACTGTAATGAATTGAGATTTAGATATTTTTCATCCCCCGCTCGGGCACTATATTGCACTGTGACATGTTTATTACCAAAGTTCAAGGGAAGTCCTATCACACCGATATCTCGATCAATAGAATATATTAAAATATTATTGCATGGAGTATCATTAACATGTAACCATATTTGTGTATCACTTTCCTCGTGATTATGGACAATATTATGATGATCAATGCCTTGCTCACTTATTGAAACACCTGTCCATTGACTAGAACTCTCAATTCCGACATGAAATCCTCCAGAAGTAATAAAAACTTTACCACTGTTTATTTCAATATCATTTTTTACAAGCTCAATAAATTTATTTGACAAGTAACGACATAAGGTGTGTTTGTTCTGGCGAACTTTAAGAAAATTATTCCATTGGTTTGGAAGAGGGACTTTGTCATCAAGTGACTCATAATAATAACATTCTCCTTCAGTTTTATCCCTTCTGCTGCGTTCTACATCTTTTGGAGAAATACCCTGTGTTCCTACTTGATCAAAGAGGATCCTGACTTCTTTTACATTTTTCTTGAAAAAAGAAAACACCCATCTAGCTACCAGAAATTGTGCATATTCTTCAAATGTTTTTAGATTTTTCAGGGGAGAACTATATATTATATTCATGCCTTCTACAATCACGCACGTATAAGACACAAACTTGAAAGATGGGGACACTATTTCATAACTTGATGAATATCTTTTGTTAAAAAAGTCATAAATAACTGATTTTGTACCTTTGTGTGGTAAACCATCCTGGTTACAAATAGCCCTTGGGTATTCAGCATATTGACAAAGTTCAGAAATTGGCGTTTTAGTTTCTCGAGAAAAGGCGATTGATCTTTTGTAACAGCGGGTAATAAGTTTCTTCTCCTTTTCAAGATCAGTTACTTTTTTCCGCCGTAATTTCTCTTTAGCAAATGTCTTTAATTGGAATTTTCTTTTTACAGGTTTTTTAACTGATGTATCATTTAGAATTCTGGTCTTACAGTAAGATTCATATGAATCTTTACCTATTTCCCTATATGACATAAGACTTTTTTGTTGTGCAGGGGTAGCTTGAACATTTGAGACAACATGGTATAAACTGGCATCTTGAACAGAATGAAACATGGATGTTTTGCATATTGAATCAAAATATAATTTAACATTGCTGAATTCAGACTGAAAAACTGACCAATGTAAATCCCTATGTAAGGTTTCACTATTATTAATCCCCAATTGATCTTCAAATGTTCGCAATAATTGGGCTTGGTATTCTATACTACCTACTAACTGTTCCATGTGTGTTGGAAGACCACTTGACAGTGCCATCTTACAATCCTTATTAATTAGCATCTCGTGTGCCTCATCTAATGCTACAGATGAATAATTTGTTCCCTTGATATTTGACACAAAAGAACCATTCTTGAAATGGTCTAAAACATAACAAGGCAAGGCATGCAAAGTACTTATATGTAATGGTATTAAACGTGAATAATTTTGCCGATCGAAGGCATGAAAAAGGGGAGCCATACTCTTAAGGGCAGCCATTCGTAAGTCCCAATTTCTTTCCCTCATGGCTATATACAAACTAATATATGATAACATGTCTTTTCGTAAAAAACCATTCCAAAATCTGAAAGTTTCATATTTTTCAGACATATCACTGCAAAAAGTGGAAAGTTCTTCCATGAAAGGAATCATTGTCACTTGTTTAAGGTTATTTTGTGCATCTACAAATTCATCCACCCCACTAAACTGGCCTTTATTGAAAGATAACTTTAATACACAATCATTAATATCTGAAATAAACTTGTCATTGGAAATATCAATTTCCTTCCCAGCTCGATACTCCAAAAAGCATGATAATTGATTCATAAAAATTGCTTCATATACTTGCATTAAAAACCTATGGGTTCTTTTGAAGTTTGAACACGAGGCTAAGCTTTGTAATGTCATTTTTTTATGAGATGCTTTGGCAAAATCTTTTAAGCCAGCTTCCCAAAATACTTTAACTATCACTTCCTGGAAGTTTTTGAGAACATGCCAGTCTCCAAGAAAAGGAATAACCCAATCTAGTGATTGGCCACACTCATGCTTAAGATCATACAGTAATCTAACAGTAGCACCATCCCCAGCAACAATTAAATGATTCATTTTTTCATTTATACAAAATGATTTCTGGAGGTGGAATAAGGCCTTCTTGATGGTAGATGGACAGTCAGCTTTCTCATTCAAAACATACAAATATGAAAATTTTGATTGCTCAGTGTATTTGTCACCTTCTAATGCTAATTTAGATTTAAAACTAGGTATTATAGTGTTCTTTCCTGATTTTACAAATACATATCTCTGTGCAACATACATCACTAAATTCAAGAGAATATCATTTGCAGATTTGCCCTCAGAATCAGATAAAAAGAAAGTATCCTCACATAACTGGTTCCTTATATATGTTTTATATTGAGGAATAGAAAAGTCACTTTTACTAGGAATATTACTATCTTGAAAAGTGGGCAATTTCCTGCGAACACTTGGTTTTTTTAATTGTTTATTTTTTGATGAAATCTTACTACTATCATCTTTATCATAACTCCATACTTCAGATGAATTCAATTCCTCAGAAACTGGTTTTGGCTGCTGGGCCATAATGGAAGTGCCATGATAACTTCGCGAGGAATCTGCTACTACTGCAGCAAAGGAAGCTAATTTATCGATATTGTCTATTGACACACATGTTAAATAAGAAAGGTCAAGATTGGATAAAACACCTGAGCCCTCTCGGATATCTTGAATCCTTTGCAAAAATCTTGATAAAGTGTCATCAGAGCATGACAATCCTAATCTATTAAATATTTCAACCAACTTTGTTGAATGTGATATACGTTTAATTACATTAGCAATAATGATGTGGAATGGATAGTTGTTTTCATCATTAAGAACAAATTGCATTACAAAAATTAAAGCTATTCTCCTTATTTTTCTTTTTTGACCAGCTGCACTTTTATCACTAGGGAAATCCAAATGTTTATCAAGAGTAGAATACATCATTGTATTATTAAAATATTTCAATTCGTCAGTACTAGCTGTTAGAAGACATACACAATTCCAAACATAGGGGTGAAACAGAATATCAGCAGCCCCGAATTCAAAAGTTTGAAGTGAGAGAGGATTTGACAAAAAAATTTCATTTATATCCTTTGCTTGCTTATGAAGGTGAGTATTAAAAGTTGAACAAATTTCATTAAATTGAGAAACAACAGAAGAACTTTCTTCTTTAGGTCTGTCATCTGCAGTATCAAGAGATGAATCTGTTTGCAATTCATATTTTTTTCTTTGAGCTCTTATCTTGGCACAAGAATTATGCCATGACCTAATCATGTCAGGCACTGAAATATCACGCACATACAAAAAGGTTCCCTTTTTTAGTGCTAATGTGTGAACACACAAAATGTCTGAAAATCTATCAAGAATTTTTGATAATAACCACGGTTTCGACCTTAATGCCCTACCATAGAGAAGATCACTCTTGCATGCTTTCTTCACAGAAACATTATAAAAATCAAATGCATCTGATAATAAGAAGCCATTTTCAGCTTTGCATATTTCACTTACAAATATTAAAGTAGCACTTACACATTTTGAAATGATATCTTTTATATCTGTTTCTTCAGAATCTTCTTCATATTGCATTGATATCCTCTGAAGTTCATTTTTAACATCATCAAGTGATTTTATTTGTTGGCCTTTACGATTTGCAAAACAATAACATGAAGAACAAATAAAGTTATGTTCTTTTATAGACAGATTTTCATTAATCTGGCTTAATTTGGCAATGCCTTCTGTGGATAAACAAGTGATTATATATTTCTTACCACTTAGCTGACAATCACAGGCAGCACAAATGTTGTTCTTCTTCACAGAAAAATTCAAAAAGCGTGCCCTGTGAAACTTACAAAGATATATAGTTTCAGGTATGTTTTCAAGTTGCAATGAAAATATTTCATTAAACTGAGAGACATTGCCTTGTGTCTGAACTGCACCAGCTAAATCACAATCTAAATATACTGACAAAAAGCATGGGGAATCCTTCATTTTTCTTCTACTTTTTTCTGGTGTATAGGACTCATTCTTCAACTTTTTTGAATATTTTTGCCTGCAACTGTTACATATACAAGAAAAATCTGAAATGTCTGTAAACTTTGATTTGATTAAATCTTTTAGCATTTCAGACTTAATTAAATTAAAATGGGTGTATTTGTGAGATGTTTTTTGACAAAGGCGACATGGTCCGCATGAAAAATTCCCACAGGGCTGCTTATGTTTGGTAAGCTTTTCTTTCACCCCAACGAAACATTTGTGTTTTTGTTGAACAATATTGCACGAGGTGCGATTGAAGGTGGAACTGGTGGTGGATGAGGATCAGGAGCTAGAGGTGCGATTGAAGGTGGAACTGGTGGCGGATGAGGATCAGGAGCTAGAGGTGCGATTGAAGGTGGAACTGGTGGTGGATGGGGATCTGGAGCTAGAGGTGCGATTGATGGTGGAACTGGTGGTGGATGAGGATCAGGAGCTACAGGTGCGACTGGACGAGTGACATGAAGAGGAGAAAGTGGAACTGCTGGTGGATGAGGATCAGGAGCTACAGGTGCGACTGGACGAGTGACATGAAGAGGAGAAAGTGGAACTGCTGGTGGATGAGGATCAGGAGCTACAGGTGCGACTGGACGAGTGACATGAAGAGGAGAAAGTGGAACTGCTGGTGGATGAGGATCAGGAGCTACAGGTGCGACTGGACGAGTGACATGAAGAGGAGAAAGTGGAACTGCTGGTGGATGAGGATCAGGAGCTACAGGTGCGACTGGACGAGTGACATGAAGAGGAGAAAGTGGAACTGCTGGTGGATGAGGATCAGGAGCTACAGGTGCGACTGGACGAGTGACATGAAGAGGAGAAAGTGGAACTGCTGGTGGATGAGGATCAGGAGCTACAGGTGCGACTGGACGAGTGACATGAAGAGGAGAAAGTGGAACTGCTGGTGGATGAGGATCAGGAGCTACAGGTGCGACTGGACGAGTGACATGAAGAGGAGAAAGTGGAACTGCTGGTGGATGAGGATCAGGAGCTACAGGTGCGACTGGACGAGTGACATGAAGAGGAGAAAGTGGAACTGCTGGTGGATGAGGATCAGGAGCTACAGGTGCGACTGGACGAGTGACATGAAGAGGAGAAAGTGGAACTGCTGGTGGATGAGGATCAGGAGCTACAGGTGTGACTGGATGAGTGACATGAAGAGGAGAGGATCTTACTTGTGGAGAATCACACAAGTGGACATCCTCATATTTGATCTGTGGTTAAGGTGAAAAAAAAACATTTAGGCAAAACATTAGTAAAACTGAAAGAAAAAAATGTTCCTTACAAAAATGTCAATATTACATACAGAACATTTCTTAATTAAGTCAAATTAAATGTGTGTTTTTTTCGCAGAGCAAGATCACTTTAATCACAACTAAAATGACGAAAAAGGACTTTACCAATTTCTCAGTCAAACATTAAGGCCAGTCCAAACTGCATCCATGAAAGAAGTTAGAGAAATGTAAAAAAAAAATTATGGTCATGTATTTTACTACCCTATCATTTAAAACACCCTGCCCCAAGACCACAAAATATAATCATGCACAGCCACCAAAGTTAGTAGACCTACACACCTTCTTCCTGTTCCGGTGCTTCTTGATCCTCTGCCGCCTCCTCTTCCTTTCTCTGGCCTTCTTTCGTGAAGTTATATATGGAGTAGGTGACTTGGGGAGTGGGGAACAGGAGTATGTGTGGGGGCATGATAATTGTGTTGGGAATGTTGTATATGGAATGAGGCTAAGGTTCTGAAATGATGGCTCGTGATATTTAGGGGGAGGAGGGAGCAACACTGGATCTCGTTTTTTTACAACTTTCTTTTTTTTTCTCTTTGGTTGTTCCACCTTCGGTTTAATGTAAGGTTTTCCATATCGTTCCCTTTTTCTGTATTTTATGAGGGCTTTTTCCTTTTCTGAGAGGATTGGTTGTTGAACAGCTGATTTTGAACGGGAACTTCGGGAAATATTAATCAAAATTTTCAATTCTTTAGGTATTCTAATTGTTTGCTTGGGTTTGAAGTTTTGGTAGTAAACAAATTGAGATATCAAATTTGTGAATTCAGAAGCAAGTGCTGACTTCCCTTCAAGAGTTAAATGAACACCATCAAAATGAAAAAACCTATCACTGCACAAAAAGGGGGAAGTGGCATCTACCACATAGCAATTGAAAAAACTTGAGCACAATTTGTGTAAATTATTATTATAGTATCTCGACTTCGTGTATAAATCTTCTGAATCCCAACGGGGTAAAATAACACTGAAAATAATATCAGCTGTGGGAAACTTCTCTCGCGCAGTGTAATACAGCTCCGCAAATGATTTATTATCTATCTCCCAGATGCTATTCTGAAGATTATTTGTTCCTATGTGTATTAATATGATATGTGAATGAGAATTATCTTCAAAGTTTGAAATGTGATTACGTAAGGATGAGATAGATGCTCCAGGAAAAAAATTGATATCCCAATCCAAATACAAACTAAGTTCTAGAAAGTGTGAAAGAGAGGGAAGATGCTCCTGGACACCACGTAAAATAGAATCGCCAAATCCAGTAATTTTTAAGGATGAGCACTGTGGCAGCCTGTAAATCATGTGAACAGAAAAAGTAGTGTTACCTATAGGCTATATGCCTATGACATGATCTAGTCTCTCACTCTCTCCACTCTCAATTTCAAAAGTTAAATCAGCTCAGCGGCTCGGGGATCAAGTACAGTACAAATACCTCAAGTAAGTTAGATTTAACGTAATCAAAGCAGTCTACAATTTTTAAAAGGACGAGTCGAAGGTAATCAAAGCAGTCTAAATGTTTTTAAAAGACATGTCGACCACACATAACCCCATTACTATACCAAAAACATAACACGGAAATACACGTACGGGACTAGACACTAGTTATTTCGTTCACAATTTTCGCGCGGTTTCACCAATTCTACAAAGCTAACGAAGGCTACTTCCGGTCAAATAGGATATTTAAGTCATTTTCAAACTGATTTTTAAGACAAAAGAACTGGTGATTCGATCAAAATCCCCGATGGCATCACAAAGCGACATTTCATCTTTTCACGTAAGAAATTTCAATACAAAACGGTTTTTATACCAGTCAGGAGCTAGCAAAATGTAAAACTACTTCAAAATACGAGGAAATAATCACCGAAAATGGCATAATATCTTGCCTCAATTTTGATAAACAAAAATATCCGGAAATATGACGATCTATATACCAAAATTTAGAGGAAAAATCGTAGATTCACTTACCGCGTCATTTCGCCATGTCCACTGAATTAGCCTTGATGCAAGGCACTTTAAAAATTGCCCTGTCAAAACCTCGCAATATATCGCGACATCTCGCCATGGATTTTGTCCCGGAAGTCTGGATCGAGAATATGTATAAATGCGCACCGCTGAGCTCATTATAGCGCACGCTGCGGCCAGACTGCCTCCTTTCCCTCTGCTTCTCCAACGCCCACATCCCTATCCCTAATGTCAATTTATAGTCCTCTCGCAATTTTCAAGTGTGTGCTCCTGCATCTGCCAGAAGCTTGAGTACATGTCCCAAGGTACATGTAGACAAGAAGAAATACCCAGCTACATACATATTAGACCACAAAAACATTGTTTTCTTTTCTATTTGACATCCATGTTGTTTGTGCATCATATGGAACACTTGTGATGTGATGTGATGAAAACAAATGGATTTTACAGATTTGAAAACAGATTTGAAAACAGGCTTTTAAAAAAATGATCAAATTCTGAGACATTTTTGTCAAATTTTTTTTCTCTTCCCTTTCCCTTTCCCTATGCCAATTACTTTGAGCTGTAGTGTATGAACCCACCCAAAACTAAAAAATTATCCACTTATTCCAAGTTCCAGTCAATGAAAAAGGTAGTATGTACATGTACACAGGTCTCTAATAGACAATGAGCATGTTTGTGTACTGTATACTAGTGTATGTGTACAAAATTAATATAAATACAACTAGGGGGAAAAAACAATACTGCAGACCATTACCAGTACTCACTTAATTAGATTAAGCACATACATACAATGGACATTATAATTCAGCAAATGTGCCTAATGGCTTGTGCCATACTATACATGTACTGTACATGTAGTATTCCCACATTGATTATGTCGATCAATGTACGCGCAGGCGGAATTTAAATCGTAATGCACTATTCAGAGATGGTTAATTGGACTAAGTGAATTGGAGGTGGCATATGGGCACAAACACAGGTACATGTAAGCGTACCGACCATCCAAGTACATATTCACTGTACACGGTGGTCAGTGTGTTTATACTACAAGGAATAGAGAGAGAGAGATCAACCTACTTGTCTAGTAATGGTCTCTGCGGGATGCAGGAGTTTCTGTCGTAATTATAATCTACCCCACAGAGCACCAAATATGTAATCTAATCAAAGAGCTTTTCAGCCCTGGCATGGCACATAACCTGCACAAAGTAAAGACCACCTCTTATTATTAAACTCTGGAATCACTCTAGATGTGACCCTGTCTGATTTCTCCTCAAACAACACACACAAATCCTGCAGAACAACAGTTCTACTGGCACAAAAATGGTTTGAACAAAGACTGAGCAGTGCATGCAGAATAAGATGATATCAATAACGTTTAAGGATGGGGATTTATAGCAGTGTGCATAAATATTACCATTAAGATTAATTTAAAAAAAATGATAAGTATTTAGAGATGAAATAGTCAATGATTTGTACAGGTCAAGAAACATACATACACATCAATTTAAATGGACCTTTAAAGGTCCCCTTTCATCAAAATACATGTCGACTTATGTTGATGCCACATAATATGTACATAACAAAATCACTAACTGTTCAACTACCTCCACCTGCCCACAAGAGCATCACATGTCTTCACACAATACCATCTAACAACCTTTCATGTGGGAATAGTCGTTTCCTTATGTCAGAAATGTGCTAGCTATGTGATGCTATTATAAGCACTTGCAGACCGTAGCCATTGCAATGTTTAGTTTGTGCATAAATTATGCCTATTATCCTGCTAATTTGTACCTTTGATGATGTCACAGGGGGAATCTTAAGTTGGAGGATATTTTGGAGGTGGGGCTTATCAGTGCTGAGAAAAAATATATAAAAAATATTTTAAAATATAGGAAGCATATTTCCATTGAACACTTAGTGATTTTGTCACATATTAAGTTGCATCAACAGAAGTCAACATACATTCTGATGACAGGGGCCCTTTAAACAAAAATGGGATTTCCACTTCCTTCAGTTGTATTTCACCATCCCCCTTATGTCTCTCTATCTCTCTCTCTCTCTCTGTCTCTCTGTCTCTCTGTCTGTCTGTCTCTCTCTCTCTCTCTCTCCCTCTACATCTCTTCTCTCTCTCTCTCTCTCTCTCTCTCTCTCTCTCTCTCTCTCTCTCCCTCTTTCCCTCTCCCCTTCTCTCTCCCTCTCATACACATGTAAGTTTACCAGCACTTGCAGGTATTCTTGATTAACACTTCATTACTCACATAGCAACAAAGAAATTCAACAGCGTACATGTATGTAGCTTTCTTCAGTAGATGGGAAAATACCGCAACCATTGAGGTACATGTACACTGGAAAACATTTCTCTCTCCCTCCTTCTCCCTTCCTTTCTTCCCCCTCCCTTACAGGAAAAAAGTTGTAAGTCTTCTCTTAGGCATTTTCACGGTTACACAGCACAATTTTACACACCTTTCAATGTGTGTCTCTCTTGCTACAAATAACTGGAGTTTGTTATTGATACAGTCAATAAAATTAACCTTGGGGTATAAACTGATATTAAGATTTCCAGTGCAACTGCATTTGTAACACTTCAGTGAGCAAAACTGTGTCGGTAACTGACGTTACACGAAAAGGACATGCAATTTTAGGGTGTTCAGTAAAATTGAAATACCTCATCTCCCTGGTTGGATAGAGTGATGAGTTCAATGTGTAAATATACCTTTGTTACTAGGTTAAGATATGTCAAAATATTAAATGATTTGTTATTGTATTTTGAGGGCTGTGATAGTTTTTTGCATGTCCATGTTGGTGACTGACGTTACGTAACTTGACATTACACTTACTTTTGTTGTTTGATTTGCATAGACAGCCATGGTTAGTTATCAGTTTATAAGATCTCAAATCCCAGACTTATCAAAATTTATAACATCCAACTGAAGAAAAAAAACTGCAAAAGAATTGGTAATAACCAAGATTTTCCCATTTAATTGAATTTTGGTTATATGTTGTCCCACATATACCATTTTATGTGCTGTTTATATACTCATTAACAGAAACATCACAGAAAGAAATAAAGGTGGTAAAGGTAGCCTTACAGTTCCTGCATAATTCCTGATGCAGTAAACTTTGAAAACAAAATAAATTTTGAAGTAGATCCGTTTGAAAAATGAGAGGGATGTCCATCTGTCATGAACTTGCCCTCTTGTAATTAATACCTCATTATAAACAACAATGGGCATATCTAACAATGAAGCTTTCTTTAGTAGATAGGAAAATACTGTGATGGTGTAGTCTAGTATACAGGCTGGTGGACATTTATGATAAGAAATATCATAAATACATCAAAGTTACATTAAAACAACAAGACAAATTATCTTGTCTTCCCAGTCTGCCCAACAGCTAGAGATGAGTTGGTCAAAATCTATAATACATTCTACAGTCTGTGATTGCAGAATTATTAGAAATATGCAACAGCCTGGATGATAGGCTACTGGTACATGTATCCCACACAGAGCTACATTAACATTCAATACAGTACCAAATACAGTGCAGTACATCACATTACTAGTACAGCTTTGGCCAAGGGTTTGATGTAGACTCCAGTCAGCAAACACGGTGCTTGATACTCAAGCTCATGCCAAATTTGCCACAGAGTAGCGAAACAAGGTCGCAGCATTCACATCCATGGCTGAGAGTACCTGCATAATCAAATGTATGATTATTTCCCTGCATTGTTTCCATGGTGTGATAGAGATAGCAGTGATGAAGATTATTTGTTATTGGTGCTACATGTATATATTTTTGTCCATATGAATAGCAATTTAAATTTTATGGAAACATAGAAAAGGTACACTGTTAATGGTTAGGGGACTGTAAGTTTTCATGAGAAAATGAAAGTGTAACAACTTGACCAAGCATGATATTGAAATGCTAGGCTTCACCTGTATACTCTACTTGAATGCATTCTAAAATGTAATCACCTTGAAAATTACTTATTTTACAAACATATAACATTTGTTCTCTCATTCAATCAGGCATGTGACATGCAATAGCTTGGGCAAGCCCATTCAAACACACATACTGTAACATGTATACAGTGCAATTTTAATCACCATGGCATAAAAAAATATGACCCTTTTTTTGTGTTTTTGTCATATCTTTAAGCCAGTCCTCCACACAAATCCAATAGAGCAGTACTTTGTAGGGCACATACACTGTAAAAAGTGAAAATTTCACAGACAGTCATGTATTAGCACATAATGTGCCGGTATACAAATGATGCACAGGTTTGAGTGGGTCAGTAGGATTGTGTACACGCGGTCCCTCTGAATTGATTATCTAGGAAATTTGCAAAGTTTGGGACAACGAGTATGGCAGCGTTTGGTAAACGACCAAAGGGCCAACAGGCTACGGTTACGAGCTGCTTTTTACAGCCAAGGAACTTGCAAGACGCCATTCAACTGCAGCCGAAGCTGCAGCTGAACACCTTACAGTATACCATTTTGATGTGCATAACGCATACAAGCTCCGCGGCCACCAGGCCACCTCGGCTGCTGGCGATCGAGTTGTTCCCATGTGACGTCACATCTTTGCGGGAAGAGTACGAAAAGGGGCTCTGAACATAGTAGGCAGCTACTTTACGGCCTGTAATGAATGTGACTTGATCGTCTCGCAGCAGAATTCTAATAACGTTAATCATATTTAGTATCAAACTTTATGTTTTGGAGCGAGTAAGAAGCTCATATAAGGAAAAATAATGGGTAAACTTCTCCTTTAATTCTCAGGATCACTATATTGTGTTGATATCACGTGCTGCCAGTAAAAAAAAAATAATTGCATGGTAATTACGGGTAAATTTTGACCAATTAGATTGCAGAGATTCTGATACCCAGACATATTGAGAGGTGTTCTGTCACTCACATATCATACATGTACAGTATGTCCAAACTGTGTATTAAGTACATGCACACACACCGTGGATTACAGACAACTGATTGATAAAACGTTGATTGCTACTTGACTAATTACATCCAGGACTTTTACCTGTAATGAACAGTGTTCAGTTCACTGCATCAGAAAGAACCAGTGGGGAGGGAGAGATCAATGATGTGTCATGCAGTAAACGGCATTGGTAATTGTATGTACAGTAATTATTGTGCACTTTAAAGGGAAACAATGTATTTTCTTAGGAGAAAATGGACAATTTAAAAAAAAATAGTATACAACATATGGGAGGGCCTCTCGCACGTGATGTCACAAAATCAAAACTTTTTTTTTTAAGTACAACTTCCTTAGCCTTTGACAGATTTTCATTGAGCCGTCACTAATATTTCTATCATATTTCTGATACAACTTAACTTAAGGGTGGAGGTGGACTTTCCCTTTAATAGCCAGATTATTACAACAAAAGCCAGATTATTACAACTGACCAGTAAGTTACAGTATTTCTTGCTCCTGATCTTTCTTTAACATCAACAATATCTTACAAATTACAAACCACCACCATATGCATTCTACATATATGTGGTATACATTGTATGAACCTGCTCTAGTGACCACCCACATAGAAAGACCACCTGTCAATAAAGACCTAATTCTTTGTTTCCCCTGAATGTTTACCACTGAAACATGTATTGGAGAAACCTGTACATGAAGACCACCTGTTAATACAGACCACATTCCATGCCTCCATTGAGTGGTCTTTCTAACAGGTTTCATTGTATACAAGGGGTAAGCCTACACTACACAAGTACAAGTACATGTTACTTTTATTACTAAGCCTAGCACCAATTCCAATCGAAATTGAATTCGCACCCACCAGCTATCCACCGATTCTTCAGCGGAGCGTATGTGTTGTTAAATATGCATGAGTTCACAGGCTCTGTACAGCTACTGTCAAATAGAACAAGTACTGAAGTGCACTGTACATACCGTACTGGTACAGTAGGCAAGGCAGTTTGGCATATTTTTACACTAACGTGTACAAGTACACTGTACATGTATGATTCCAATTCACAATACACTGTACAATAAGTTAAAACTGGAAAGGGGTAGGATGGTGTTATTTGGCAGTCAATGATGGTGATAATTTCAATGATCATTTTCATAAAGATTTTGATAATAATAATAATAATAATAATGAAGAAGAAATCAGTGATCAGTAGATGATGATGATAATGATGATGATGATGATGATGATGATGATGATGATGATGATGATGGTGATGGTGATGGTGATGGTGATGGTGATGGTGATGGTGGTGGTGGTAGTGGTGATGGTGATGCAGAATTTGGTTTCATTTGCAAAAGGGATACTAGCTACCTTCAATTCATGCCATTATATTTCTCACAGCAAATCTACTTCCATATAAGTATAGTACTTCATACATTATGGCCAACATGAACATGTTTATAATGCACTAATTATTCAATAATTGAGTGCTACTTTCGCTTGAAGATTTCACTGACAATTTGAATTTGCAACTGTATTTCATACCTTTGAAACTCTAAACTATATTGATAATTTTATATAATCCCCGGATTCAGTTCTTCTTCTTCCATCTCCTCCTGTGTCAGAGAGGAGAGAATGCTGCCCTATAGTCGAGTCCGTAAGACTTACTAACAATGTTTATTACTAGTGCACAAATAGGACACACAAACATAAAGCAATCATCCTTGTTTTCCCAGTCTGCTGAAATAGGCCTATCTAATCCTGAATTATGCCATTAGTGCCTTCACTAATGGGTGCACTGCTAGCGGTGCTTCCATTCTAGGACTAGTTGTTAACATTCCATGTTTTTAAAGGGGGTCTGTTAGAGGTGGAAACGCACTCAAAATGTGAAGGATAGAGGAACATATTCAAAATTATCTTGAATATCTTCTTGTTTAAATGATCTGTGTGGTTTGAGCGATTCATATGACTTGAAAAGAGGACACTAGAAGAAGAAGATACAGAACATCCATACTCCATTCATTCCAGGCATCTTCACAATGTAAAGAAGAGTGTGATGTTGATTTGTTTATTGTAATGCATCATCAACATGAGTTCCAATATTGCACCCTATAATTCTTTTGCTATTCTATATTTTTGTAACATGTTTTAAATATCACAGGTCTAATTCAGACTTCAGATAGTCAAACAAGTCTTTGACAAAAACTGCCAATATAAACATTTGTTATTACATGTACAGGTAGTATGTATTCACCATATTTAATAGACTTTCACTTCAAAGTGGGTGACTGCCTGCCTCTTAGTCTTAAGCATATATAGAAAATACTGCGTTTCATTCAACACATCTGCCACATGCATGCAATCCCACACTGGAGGTCTGATTTACAATGACTGCCTTCCCCCCTACTTCCTGGTTCAGTTGGCATTCCGTTGGCAGGGTAACAGACCAGTCTAGGAATGCAAGCTTGATATGTCTTTGACCCAAGCGGAGAGGTTAAGAGCCTTGTGTGGGGGAAGCAGAGAGCTTCGCATCACATGGTACTGCTAGTTGCACATACATCTGTACTACTGTGTTCTTACAGAATTCAGAATGCATTTGTTGCAACAATGAGCAGTAAATGTACCAGTAAATCAATGTGTAATAAACTGGCTAATTGATATCAATTTCAGTTGCAACCCTCCACATAGGAATATTTATGCATTTTGCTCTACACTACATGTACAGTATCACCCAGTTCTTACCTTGTCCTCAGCCTTTTTCAGAGCTTCATTGTACACCAAAGAAATAATCGCATCATACAATTCGTTTCAGGACTACAGACAGTGTACATACAAATACGATGTCCTGTAAAAGTGACCTATGTTTTCCTTGAAAAATATTTCTTTCTTGCTCACACTTTATCTGTCACTCTCATTAATCCATTTGTCTGCATTTGATGTTGCCACTAAATAGTTAGTCCATGCGTTAAAATGCTGTAAATATGGTGAGAAACTGAGAAGTAACAACCATCTTAACTACAATCTACACATGAATGCACATCACAATTTATTTTTCTATAGATGTTAATTTTTTCTAGATATCCAGTGTGCATGTATCTCTTTATAATCCAAACAAATATGTTATTTATTTTCACATAGGGAAAACCTGTACTTAAGGTGTTCCATGTGTGCTCAAAAGAAAAATACAATGGGTCTTTTTGTCTGGGTCTAATTGATAGAGTACTCTATTGTGTAGTAAATAATATGCTCACTGTAGTAACACACTATGCTCGTAGTACGTAATCTACTGAATGAATTGACCACTTTCTACTACTGATATTGCTCAGCGTCTCCATTTTCTTTCTCGTTCCAGAGAAAAGAAGGAAACTGATTATGTACATATTATTCTCACCAATTTACAAATGTTGTATGCTTTTATCATCTACATCTTAGTACATGTACCAGGCCTGAGTCGAATCGAATATTACCGTAAGCCGGTGTTCGATCAAAGACGTCGAACTCCGATTTCGTTTTGATGAATTTGATGCATCAACGAAATTACCAAATTAACTAGAAAACACAAAATCTTTTGTTTGATAGTCCTGTTATACACAATTTATCTTCATAGTTTCACAATTTCAATTTACTTCCTGGGTTCCTACTCTCTTTTGTGAGTTTTGCAGGTAACGCATCAAGAGAATGAACTGGTCGCTCGATGATCAAGCAGCTACTACATACTTGTCTTCGATTCATTCACTACTATATACCGTACTACACAACGACACAACGAACAAATTGTCCATAGACTGTGTAGAACAGATAGCATCGTGTATTGTGAAAACCCGGAAACAGCACAGTGGCGATCGTGCGTAAGTTCGCTCATTAAGGCTCATTCGCATACACGCTGCCGACAGACTGATAGAGCATCTCCGCACAGCGATACAGAGACCGTTGATTGGTGCATCGCGTGGATCACGTCATGACCACATGGTCGCTAAAATAAGTCCTTTGGACTACGTGCGAAAGTAACGATAGCAATAACAATATACGGTCACGTTGTCCGAAACCCGGAAGCCAATTGACTTTGTGCATGTTGCAATAGACTCTACAGATTCCAACCAACACGATGCCATATTGACGCTAATTCGTAAGATTTTGACGGAAAAGCAAGAAGTAATCGAAATTCATAATTCATATAAAATATAGGAGAGTGAAAATCTAGGTCGATTTTGGGACAAGGTGAATTTGGTGGAATACTGTGTGGGGAAATGGAAGGATTGCACTGCGCATGCTTACTACTATATTTTTATTCATAAATTGGCTCTTGGCAGTGGCTGGATGACGTCATGTAATAAGCAAAATGTACACGACCACTAGCGTTCGCGCTCCGCTATCCGTTGTACACAATTTGTCAATGTGCCGTAGATGCATCGATGTTGGATCTGCGCAAAGCCATCGGACACCGGTTTCTGAAAAAAATCGATATGACTCAGGCTTAACATGTACATACATGTATGTAGCTGGACCCTTTTTAATTTCAATGTGATAAGTTTGTGTTGTTTTAATATCTTGGCCTGTCTCTGTTTCCTGGTTACTGACAAAGGAACAAATAAGAACTTTATAGTAAACACACACATTTTGCCTACTGCATGTCCAAATTCCAATATGTGTTATTCATATGAAGGACCAAAAGCTCACACAGAATGATAGTGGGAAACAATATCTCATTTTAGTACCTTCTTTTTTGCACAATTATCAATGCAGTATTATTCTGACCACTCCAATCCAATTTCCTGTGTGGGCAATTAACAGCATGGGGCAGATATGTGCTTTGCAGATGTGAAAATATCTCAACACAAAAATGGGCTGATCATTGTGATTAAAGGTTAATGTGGTTTGAGTGGTTTCTGACATAAAGTTGCACTGCATATTAGCAGCATAACCTGCAAGTGGCAGATCAGTGACAGGTACAGTATAGTTAATAAGCCATGTGCATGGTAGATCACATCATCGTACTTATAGCCTGTCCTGAATTTAGTCAAGTACTCTATACAGTATTTGATTGTTATCTGCCTCAAAACTTTTTAAAACACATTTAAAACAAAAACATTTAAAACATCATATCAGCATGATAACAATTTCAAGCCCTAAGCAGCATGTAGTCAGTACAGGAATTGTATTTCAGATTTGATAAATATCTTCATTTTGGGTGAACAAAATCATTTTGGGGAGGCAAAGTCATGATGATTCTTCCAAAAATAAACAGTTACAAAAATATAATCAGTAATTACATTTTCTCTTAACTAAGAGAAAGGTGATGTTAGACACTACTGGTGTTTAAAAAAAAAACTTCTTAATCTTTTTAATTTGAGATATATTTTTTAAACAAAAGAGCTCTCTGCCCGGTGGTACCCTTTAAATGAATAAACTCATTTGAGTTTGTAGTTTTGTACGATCACTAGTTACTGTTGACACATCTGAACTCCTGTGCCAGACAAAATGGTGTTCTATTGGATTTGTGTGTATAATTGCTGCAGCATCACAGTCAAGTCATTCCGCCCCATGCAAGTCTTGAATCAGGACATGTGTGTTCCATTGTTCTGGAATCAGGACCACTCAGACTCAGAGAGAGATAGCTTAGTGCCTACATTGTGTGAATTGGTCAACCTTGATTGCTCAAGGCATCCCCTCATTACAGTGCATTCAAGCATGTCCCAATGAAGAAGCCCATTTTACTTTGTTTGGTTCACATGGACATGTACTAAGAAAGGAAAGACATAACAGTAGCTGACCTCACAATATTGTGCATTGTTTAGTGCGATTTGCGAGCATGCTGTCAGATAGCGCAATTTCCTTTACATCATACTTTTTATTCAATAATGGTAGTAAATAGTTTACATTCAAGATGATATTAATGAATGGGCAACAATATTATTTTCACATGAGCAGGGAGTGGAGAACTAACCATAGCCTTGCACACCAACCAAAAAAATAAATAAGAGGAAAGAAGAAATGAAGCTACTCAACATTGTTTGTCCATCTCAGAAGGAAATCACACAGTCCATGATATCATAGATGTTTTCAATCAAGCCAATTATTAGCATACATGTTTAACTTACCTTCAGCAGCTGTGGTATCCTTTGTAAACTTCCACTGTCTCTTCCACTAGTACAGTCCTCATCTGCATTATTGGCACTAATGTTTGCAGATTCTGCTCCAACCTCATTGTTCCTTCCCCTACTTTTCCTTCCTTCCCGCTCCTCCCCTTCCTCCTCCTCCCACTCCTGTTCATCCTCTATTCCTTCATCCACATTCAGTCTATCAGCAGCTTCACTTCTTGCCGCCACGTTATTGTTGTCATTGGTGTTTTCATCCTCGCTGGCGGAACTATCTGTGGTCATAAACTCAATGAGTTCCTCAAGCGGATGTGACAGTTCTCTCTCCTCTTCCTCTGCCAAGCCATAATCCAGGGCAAGGTAGACGGCCCTTCCAAGAGAGTTTATAACCTGGAGGTACAAGTTCAGACAGAAGAAAATTATACAAACAACTTGGTTCAGGCACAGTCTCCATACAGACATTAAATAAACATGATTAAAGAATCCAAGCTTCTCAAATGCTGTGAATAACTATACAGAATGTGATTTTCAGCAATGATTATGGAAATACAGACTAATGTCAAACAAATGATCATGGTCAAGTTCATCATTTCGTAACTATTATTGAAGTGATCTTCAACTAGTGCTCTCTTCAGAATTACTTTTAGGTTTGGTAGAAAAAAAAATTGTTGGTGCGGAAAGGACTGATTAGATCATGCTTTTGTGTGATGATGCACATGAAAGTTGCTACAAATGTTTGCACATTTACCGCTAGCCCTATTAAATAATCACTGCTGAGAGAATGATTTATAAAATGCAAAATTGGTGTTTATCTTTATCGACATAAAGATGCTAGATGAGAGATAGAAACTCTCTCTGAACATTTACTTGTAAAATACGTAACAGAAATGAATACTCACCGCATTTTCGGTCTGCTGCGTTTTTTCTGTAAGAAAGGATAAAAAAAATACTGTGCTGTTTAACATCTTTCCATAAGTGTGTTTCTAGAAATAAGCCAGTATTACATCAGAGCAGTTGTTTGTTTGTTTGTCTTTGCTTATATTTGAACTTCAACACAGAAGTAGATAATCTATTGATCTGACTAGGCATGAGGAACCTCATGCCTATGGCTAGCCCTGGGACTGCTCTCGCTTCGTGAGAGCGTCCCGAGTGTTCGCCATCATTTTCCTTGCATGACAGGTCCGACTACTGATGTAATCAACCCATGCTCATCAATGAATAATTAATTTCAAGTAGATTTACCACATATGAATGGCTTATCTTATGGAATGTATAATGTACTATAAAAATATTTGAAAACGTTGAGCAACGTTACATATTTCCTCTTCACTTTTCTTATAGCTGGCGCATCACAGCTGCCATTGTGCAATTCTAAAGTACCACTTTAGTTCGTAAACAATTTTTAAAAATAAAACATGGATTAAAATCATCTTCAAACCAACCACTGACCTATTCAAGTATTAATGTGTGCAATAGATTTGAGTTTCAAGTTACAGGATAGCTGAAATCAACTAATCAAATCATTGCTAATCTTGACTTTCTTGCTCCAAAGCTCCGCACTACACAGCCCCGCTCACAAAGTGAGCGGGCTGGTCGCATTCTATGGCATGAGGTTTATAGTGCAATCGATACATGAATCATCAGATGAATAAATTAGGGCTAGTATTAGTAAGCCTAGCAATATATTGACAAAGTTTATGCATTGCACAAAACATGTAAATGTAATTCCATATCCATTTATCATTTTTAAACTCTATCTCTGTGAAGATTCTAAAGAAAATTGAAACATTGAACATGTATCGAGCATCACGAATAAACCAAAATTAAACCTGATAACTGCACCAAATCTTAAGAAAGTGATGTAAAAGAAAAACATTCATGTTTCAACACGACCATGACGACACACTACTCTCCAGCAATCACAAAGCGGGGGACCTCTCCCATGGCTTACCTGTGTTCTCCGAAGCAAAACCGGAAAGCCGCACGTTCCCATCCTTGCTCAGTAAAACTCCACTCGCTCCTTCGAAATTTACCAAATTTGTCCCAAAATCCTCGGTCAAATACTTTCCAACCTGATAGCACAGGGCCCAGGCTTGCTCTTCATTTAGTGGGGCACTAAAAGCTTCTAAAATATCTTGTAACGATATAATTTCTTGCTGCGAGAGTGAGTTGTCCATGTTCAATTCGTCCCCATCCATTGTGAAAGTGTCACCGTTACGATCAGCTTTAACATTGTTGTGTTTACCGAGAGATTTTGGTATTTTACACACACATGCACACACACACACGCACACACGTTTATACCGGTCTCGTGTAACTGTACTGTCCGCAAGGCAAGGCGACAGCGCTCTTTTCAAAACATGCGCTCAATATCAGCTGATTCCCAGCTGATGCATGTTATACCGCCACCACGTGTACGGTACCATACAATGTATACTTTCCGATAGAACATAGAAGGGGAAATTAAATGAGAGAATGGAAGAAGTGTGATTTTATCACTATTACAACATACAGGTATTCGGAATATATTTCTTTCGGTATTTGTCCGACATACATGTATATGAGATGAAATAAAAAGAATGTGAGTTGGGTCGTTGATGATGGAGAAACACTTAAAAAGACAAAAGATGCCATAGAATATTAGCAGACAAGCTAGTTTTTTCTTATTTCTATTTATGTCCCATAATCATTCTACTTCTGGAAGAAGCCATAACATTAACTTTATCGGATTCTTAATTATGTGGTATTATAATGAAAAAAAAAATGCCATATTGTCCTATTAAGATAATATATTTTTCTTTTCATGAACACTCTGAAATGAGCATCGCAACATGGCGAACGGCAACATGTCACGATTTACGATCTCTATCACAATACTTCGGGAGTATTGTGATATAAATGTCACAAATTAGAGAGTATTCATCAATAGTAGGCCTATCACTTTCTGTAGTACTATATGGTTATAGTCGTTTGTGATTGATGTCCGTGTCATAATGTGACTGACGATATTTATAAAGCAAGGCATCAATTTACATCGGCGCTGATACCCAAATACATGAAATTAATTATTGTATGTTAAAGCCTACAAATCAATAATAAGCACATTCCTAAATTATATAACGATTAACGAATAAACGACGTGGTAGAAAAGAAATTGGTGATCTCAATAAACAACTGGAAAATAACTGGTTCAATCAACTTTTATTCTATATTACGTCTGTTTGATTTAGTCCCTGAATGTTGAGTACCCACATTATCATAGATCTAGAAATAGATGGCGCTCCACCATGAGCTGATTCTTCTTTCTCTCTCTCCTCTCTTCCTCCCCCCCCCCCCCCTCTCTCTCTCTCTCGCCCTTGGCATCTCTTTCTTTCCCTCTTTCTTTCCTCTCTTTTCTTCTTTCTCTCTCTCTCTGTTGATTCTTGTCTCTTTCCCCCTCTCTCTTTCTCTATCTCTTCTCTGTCTTTTCCATTTTTTGTTATCCTCACATTTTCTCACTTTCCTCTGCCACTTTCTTATTCTCACTCTTTCTCTGCTTACCGTTGTTGCCCCTCACTCTCCGCCTTACTCTGCATTTATGTCTTTCACTGTATCTCTTTCTCAGTATATCTCTCTCTCCCTCTCTCTCTCTCTCTCTCTTTCTCTTCGCTACTTTCTGTCTGTTCTTTATCTTCCTCAATCTCTCCTTTTCCATTCTTAACTATATCTCTCTTATTCTTACCTCTCTTTCTTTGCTCACCGTTGTCACCCCTCACGCTCTCTTGATTCTCTGTACGTATTTTTCTCTCCTTCTATTCATCTCCCTCTCTCCCTCTCTCCCCCCCCCCCCCCCTCTCTCTCTCTCTCTCTCTCTTCGTTACTTTCTCTTTCCCTGTCTTCGTCACTCTTTCTCATTCTCATCTTTTCCCTTTTCCACTCTATTTCTCTCATTCAAATCGTTCTCACGGACTAGCTCTCTTTATCTCTCTCTCTCTCTCTCTCTCTCTCTCTCTCTCTCTCTCTTCGCTACTCTTCATTTTTCAATTGCCTTCCTCAATGTTCCCCCTCCCTCCCTTGCCACTTGTATTCCCATCCCTTGCTCTCTCTCACCCTTTTATTAAATCCCCTTTCAATGGAACAACAAACAAATAGGAATCACGTTTTAATTTGTAAATACTACTGAATACAAAACAAGGTACTATTGTTGTTTGTGTTGCTTTTATTTCAACATCAAACTGGTGCTCCAGCCGTCGTGTTTGTGTTGCCGTCGTCCCTGGGCCTTTAACCCTCTCGTTACCATTGGCATGAAGATGTGTGTAAAAGACCAATGTCAATGTGATGTGAGGGTTAATCCTAAGGCATTGGTGTGCTCTTATCACGCTAGTATCAGTGTAAGAAGTAGGTTCTGATATAGTAGTATAATTAAGAGGAGGGGTGGTCGAAAAAGAAGAAGAAGCAGCAGCAGCACTAGTAGTAGTAGTAGTAGTAGTAGTAGTAGTAGTAGTAGTAGTAGTAGTAGTAGTAGTAGTAGTAGTAGTAGTAGTAGTAGTAGTAGTAGTAGTAGTAGTAGTAGTAGTAGTTGGTGTTGTTGTTGTTGTTGTTGTTGTTGTTGTTGTTGTTGTTGTTGTTGTTGTTGTTGTTGTTGTTGTTGTAGTAGTAGTAGTAGTAGTAGTAGTAGTAGTAATAGTAGGAGTAGTAGAGGTAGATATAGTAACAGTCACATGCAGTAATTAGTAGTCGGAGTTGCAGTAGTAATGAGGAGGAATCAGCATTAGATGTAGCAGTGGTAGTAACAAAAGAAGTTGTGCCTCTTGTGGTGGTAACAGCAGTAGTAGTAATATTATTATTATCATTTTACTATAAGTACTACTTAATACACCCACTAACAAATGGATATACAAATTTACAAATATTACTTCATTGCGAGCAATAAATTCAATTTTATTTCAGTCTACGACATATCTTTCGGAAAACATCATCATCATAATCAAGTGTTTACAACACACCCATAGCACATAGGATAACCACAATAATTCTCTTTTCAGATGATTAGTTCTTCACAATTCAAGGTAGGCCTACCCAAAATCATATAAATAATACAAGAGAAAACATAAGAACTCAGTGATAGAATATGAGGGAAAAGATCATTTGGAAATAATGCATGAATAGACAGGGACCTTCAGCACAGATTCTGCACTTTGCATAAACTTCGACGAGACAATAATTACCAGGGCATCCTGACCGCCAAAAAAATGAATGTTCTTCTTTTTTTTTAATCAGAAGAAATTTTCCACAAGAACATTTGTTAGTATGGGTGTGTGGGAGCAAGAGAAAGAGGGGGGCAGTAGCAATGTCTCTGCCGGGACACACACTGGGAAAAGGGAGGGGGGAAGAGAAATGTTTCAAGAAAACACATCACATCATAAAGAAGTAGTAGAATTAGTAGGAATACTCGTAAAATCAAGTTCGCAGGGAAAGACAAAAGAGGGGCATATCATGAGAGGGAGAGAGATGGAGAGAGAGATGGAGAGAGAGAGAGGGAGAGAGGGGAAAAGAGAGGGACATATGGGTAGAAAGGCAAAGGGAGAGAAAGGGATAAATAGAGGGAAGGGGGTATAATGGAAGGAAGAGACAGAGAGTATTGCACATATTATTGTACACCACTGTAAGAAATCAACCAAAGAATTAACTCATGTATTCTACAGCCTAGGGATCCACATATTATTTTAAAATAGATTCCACTTTGGAATGTGTAGCAGTAGTAATATGCCCGAGTCCATCCTTATAGCAGAACCATTCTGACTTGACCAGGGTCCTATTTTGTTTCATGTCAGAATTTGAGATAACGGTTACCAGTATATCATTTTTTCAAAACAATTCCGTCACGTGATCCTGTAATCAATGAAGAACAGCCCGCGATCGAAGCGGAACAATTCTGCTGTGATGATGGGTCTCACTGTCTTACTAATTCTCCATATTCTAACAAAATTTAATGTTTAACATATACATGCACATGTTTTTGACATATAATTAATCCTCTGACACTTGATATTGCATGTTTGAATTATTGATTTTTGGCACCAACAATGTAATGACATTAATGCAACTTTTTTTTTCTCTCACAATGCACATTAATATTAGTGCAAGCACTTTCAATCCAAACTCACTCATTGTGACACTTAGAGAAAAATTTGTAAAGCTATTAACCAAGTGATACACAGAATGTCCCTTTCTCAGAATCCAAAATCGCTACAACAATACAAGTGCAGCATTATGATTCATAATATGGTATGCGTTACATACTTTGGATAAGTAGCATTTGTATGGTCCAATACAAGTTGTGACTGAAAATTATTTTAAGAGGTAAGCCCCTTTTTTCTCACCTGATACAATTTATCCAATTATGTAAAGCATGTAATATTGCCACTTTGAGTAATTAAACAATCATTATCAATTTCAATCTCTCCACTCACTTCCTCTTAATGAATGACTAATACACCAAGGTTTATATATCTACCAATACTCCAATAATTGTATTTCCCATTTTTCTTACAGTAACTGAAACCAGGATGAGTGAAGCATTAATTCTTTAAAACAATACACATTGAATGATTTAATCATTCTCTATTGCTTTTTCTATGCACAAAATATATATTTTCAACTGATCATTCATGAAAAAAAATTAATGTTGCCCAGTGGAGTCATGATAAGATTCATAAAACTTGAAGAACATTTGGTTATATCAGTACTGTTAAGTTAATAAGTTATCTCCATGAAGGCTTCTTTCATAGTAACATTGTCATATGCAATACATGAAGGAATGTTAGCCATGTCAAATTTGAAACTAGGAATTATTATGTCATAGTCTACATTTTGTAATGTCACATTTTCGTTATGCACTCTTCTGCCCAAGATAAATCATTTCATTTATTTCTTTTTGATCACTGAACACAGAAGTAAACTTCAGTTAATACCTAGGGGATGCATGTACAATCATTTTAACAAGTTTGAACATCTTGAAATAGGAAAATCAATGTCTTAAATCAAACTTTGTAATGATTGATTGGAAGGGAGGTAGACCTAATTTAATCACAAATTGCAAGCCACCAAGCTAAGCAGCGAGCTGTGCCCTGAATGTTCATCAAAATATTGTTACATCTTAAAATAAAGAAGAAAAATGCATCTTTCATGAATAATCAATCTGCTTGAGCTTGAAGGAGATGGAAACATACAAAATCCAATGAGGAAAACTTGTGAAACGAATATACCCTGCATACAAACATGAAGAGTGTCATGAAAATATTACCTACAGATACTGTATCAAAAGAAAGCACACCACTATCATCTTTCAAAATAAAACAGTTAAGAACTTGTTGGTGATACAAGGAATGCTCATTGTATTTGTTGTTCACAGTGTGAGATTTCATAAAAGATTTCATAAATTCTGATTGGAAAATAATCGACATACTGCAACAGCTCTATCTACGATGAGAAATACGTCAATTCCCACGTCTGATGCCTGAAGAAGCAAACAGATCCAGGTAACGAAAGCATACCTACAACAGGTCAAACTCTTGATTGTGTATACATAACATTTTCATAGCCTATGACTTGTTCTTACAGGAAACCACAGGTATCAAATCGCAGGCAGCCAAGGACAGAGACAAGGTGTTCCTGTGTAAATAAACTATATCTATGGAGGTTTCATTCCAGAAAGGCACTTAGTGCATGTACAAGGGGCCTTTGAGTTGTTTGTTCAAGTACCTTAATTGCTTACATGATCTGGCACCACAGTATTGTCCACAACAATCTATTCAATTTTCAAAATAATAAATAAGAAATTACCTGACTTACCCCAAACTCATAGCAGGAAATACAATCACAACCCTCAATCGATGTGTAACTCTGGTGACGTTCATTTTGTATATAATATTCAGCCTTCTATAACATTGGAACATTAAAATATTATATTTTAGATAGATAACATGTTAAAGGGGGAGCGAACTGTGTTTGGTCTCTCATTGACTCTGTGTATTAAATACATAGTCTTAAAATATACATTTTCAGATGACTATACTAATAATGCAGAGAATAAGTTAACCTATAATTGTATTGGTATAGAAAAACTAAGATGTTTCAAGAGGAAAAGTAGTTATTATGCAATTAAGTAACATGGCTATTGCGATATAAATGTATTAAGTAGTTGATTAGCATGTTATTTTTCAAGCGGGTCTGTATTACTAGACTACAAATTGCATGGGTAAGGAAACTGGCCAGGTATAAGTACTTTAGGACTCGAGATGGAGCTATTAGTTCGTATCTGCTTTAATATATATGGAAATTACATTTTAATCCATTACCCATGGGTAAGTGCAACATAACATCTATTGATTTATTTATTCACTTTTCTATTTTTTAAAATCTATTTATGATTCCTATGAAGCCATACAAAAACATGATTTGGAAGAATGAGATATGATACAGAATTAGTGGAAGACATAAAAATAGACTATAATGTGCACATTTATGTATTGAGCACATGCACAACAAGTAGAAATACTGCTACCGGCTCAACTTTGCAGAGGTATAAAACTGTAACACCTTCAGCTTTTAAGTTCAAATTCCAACAACATTGTGACATTTTGAAAATAAATTTTAGGCATACACCCAGTAGTAGTAAGGATAGTGTGCTCCATCCTGTACATGAATGAAAAACAAGGCAGAAAAAAATGTTGGAACCAGAAGGATTTGATCTGCAATCTACTGCAATCTATTTGTGACAATGTTCACTTCCAGCAGTTTAGTACAAGCTAGTACAAGCTAATTTCATTTATCTCTCATTGCTTACTTTACAAATTGATTGATCAAATGTCTTGATAAGGCGAGTATTAAATACACAGACCACACAAATAACAACATGCAGGTATACATTTGTATCAACATCATAGTAAGAGAGCATCAACCTCCTCCGCAAATGAGACGTACCAGCTTGATGGTGTTTGAGCACCATGAAAGACATATGCTAAAAGATGGCTGATGAATACATCGTTTGGCCGCACAGTAGATACAGTCCGATACTTTGGTTCAACAAATCCGTTCTAAGCATACTTGAATCATCAGCAATAGTCTTCTTTCCAATTGAAAGAAGTAAGGCCACCCCAGATGACATGATTCGATTAGCCGTACAACTCTGCAACTAGCTGAATTGCAGGTTCCGACATAGGATTTGTCCAGTGAGTTGACGTCATATTTCTAGACGTAGGCCCTTACTACTGCAGAATTTTTGGCAAAATTGCGTTGTCTGCGGTGTCATTTTAAAGACATCATCTCGGCATTAGCACCACAGGTTGATATTTCCTTCTATAATTTTGTCACAGCCATTTTCCGAATGAATATCTCTTCCTCCCCGTCACTGTTGTCTTGGGTATCGCCATTCTCCATTAGGAGTTCTGCAAGGTCATCTGTAGGGTCACCAGCCTTGGGTTCAGACGCTGTAGACAAATAATACAAGACACAGAGTTTTCTTTGGCCATATTGTTTGATACTTGTTGTAAAAGGGTAAAGGAATGCTGGTACAGTGAAACCTGCTTTAGCAGCTTTCAGAAAAGAAAGATAACCTGTCTATCAAGACCACATTGTTTGTTTCTTTTGAACAATGAGTTTCATTAAAACTCTACATACATAGCACCTGCCTACTGACTACATTTCTCGTCTCCCTTCAGCATTCTTCATATACACATTTCACTGTAATAACCTGAATCACATAGAAGTCAAACAATTATAGAAATAGATAATCAGAATGTACCTCAACCTGTCTATAAAGACCCACTCAAGTAAATTCATATAAGTCCACCTGCCTACAATACATGTCCATCAAGACAGCTTTGTTTCTGCTTTCCTTGTGGGTCTTTAAGGACAAGTTTGGCTCTACCTTTCTAGTTGAAAACTGCAGAATAGCTTACCCTTTGTCTCCAAGGCTTTCATAAAGACATGTAGAGAGATCCCGCTGAGGCAGATGATCATGCCAACAAAGTTGAGTCCAGACATCTGGTCCCCTTTACGTGAGGCTATGTACAGGGTGCAGATTTCCTAGGCGAGAAAATCACAACAAAACTCCACACATTAAGTATTGAGGTACATTTTCCATTCAAACATTGCATTGCATTGTCAATCAAAAGAATGTCCAGAAAGTGTAGGCTGCAGACTTCCTGTGCAAGAAAACCACCACAAACAAAACAAAAGAAGTCTCAAAATAAAATTCAATTTCCTCACTTAACATTTTTCTCATATTTCCTCACATTGTTGATAAAAGAAAAAGGTTGAGATAAAAGCTAAAGTAAAATAATTAATGTAAATATCCCATAGAAGTTCCTAATGTGATGCCAATTTGAAGAGGATGTCCAATTGATGATTACTTCATATCTAAATATCATTGCAAAGGTACCAAAATACCCCATGGGCAAAAAATGTGATAATCTTATCGAGAGATTTATGCACATTCCTTTCCCATTCCACTCTTTTATAATTTCCAATACTATATCAATCACAATGTATTGCTGTCTAGAACAACAGCATTGTGAAGACCAATTGTGAACATACCTTGAATATGCCTGAGATAGACAGGGTGAGGGTGGATGTCTGAGAGATGAGTAGGTACTCCGACATAGCAAGCATGAAGGCCAGACCGGCACCCAATGAGAGCTTAGCACATGTCGCCGCAAAAACATAGCGATCGTTATAACCCAGGAAATCATCCGTGGTGCATATTTTCACCCCTGTAAAATAAGACATTCAACACAATACTGCTCTTGAAATGCTGACACATTAATATTTGTCCTGAATAAAGGCATTTTAGTCTCAGCGTAGCACTAGAATTACCGGAAGAAAGCATTTCTTCAGTGTACTCTAATTCCGCTGAATCGCATTGTGTTTTCCGTGAAACCGCCGGTGAAGTGTCTTAGCAGAATTATGCTATCTCACTCAAAATAACTCCAACTAACAAAATCTCAATGTTATGTTAACAGAAAAGAGTTGTTCTCCTTCGTATTACATTTTTTAGGGGTTTCATGTAATAAAACATTATGGAAATAAGGATGAAACATAGCACTAAAAAAAAATAAAAAGCTTTTAAAAAATGTGTTAAATTTCGTATTTGTAGTAATTGCTCCAAAAATTTAATTGCAGTATATGATTTATCAGAGTACATTTCTAACTATGTTCCAAATTTCATTTTAGGATTTTTCGTCGATTAAAAACAAAAGCAACCCCATTGTCGACCCCTCGAATATGGGAATGGTGCATCAGCAAAGCGTGTAAAAAGCGTGGGTTCGGTACGGGAGACAGGCAGCCTAGCCGACGACCGGTGCGTTACGGGAGGTAGCTGGCATACAACTGGTGTGGTTCGCGACCCAACTGCCAGTGGTGTCTTGCTATTGTCCTAGCCCGACTGTATCAATATGATAAATGTGACTTCTTTGCAATACAACTGAGAAGTGGGCTGATGTACGAGTGTAGACATGACTACGTCAGAACCATCTATGGGTATACATGCCTCTGTATCTGTGTAAGAATAGACGCATTTCAAAATTTTGGAAGGTTATTTATCTGTGAACTTGAGAATCATTCTAATACATTTTCTTGCTCGAGCATTTCACTGCAGAACATAGAGATCAGTGCAAAAATTGAAAGAGACTGCAAAATAAACAAAATACACCTAAACAGACTTTAATTCTGCAAAAACATGTGGGTCATGAGTGCGGAGTATTGTTAGCTTTGGACAATGAAAAGCTTACATTCGCGGGAAATACGCACACGCATTACATCGCCTGATACTTGGTGAGAACTGCGCTTGCGCATTGTTCATTCATAGATGTAAAACTCCAGCATTTTCGTAAAAGGTTTCTTTGCTCAAAATTTGCCAGAAATCTTGATTGCTCAAACTCGAAACTTTGTGGAGAGTGAGACTGGGGTCTAAACACTAGTAACATGTCAATCATTTGAAGATTCATTCCGACGCAGACTTGATTCGATTAAAAATGAAAAACTCTTCGCTCGTTCAATCAAATCACAAAAATATTCATTTAAAAAAGTACTGTGTCATATTGATTGAAAATTCATACATGATATGATATGATATGTCTTCATCCATGGTGAAAGTTACATGAATTTAGATGAAAAAATAACGGAGACACGTGAAGATGAATTTTCAGAGATTTCATTTCTCCATTCCGCACGCATGCGTTTTGTCTATTGAAAATTCAAAATGATACGCCCCTTTTTGTCGTTTTAATTCTCGTGCTACGACGAGACTGCTTTACCAACTTAGCTTTTGACAATGCTTTTTACGATGGCTTCAAATGAGGCAATTTAAATGATAGAAGAATATATGAATATGAAGAACACATCATCTTATACAGGTCTAGAGGCAACATAAATGATCAGAAATGGATTATATGCTTTCAGTTCCATAAGGAAAGTTTGGTCAAGTATTTCATGAATTGTCACATAAAAAGTGAAATGACATGATTTGGCCTTCACCTATGACATTTCACCTATCTGACCCACTGTCTCATCAGTTAATTACCCCGTCATATCTTATCTTGGGAGCAGGGTGTGAAAGACCAGCTAGGGATGCCCCTTGTTGCAGTATGTACATTAGCGCAGGATACAGGTCTGTAAAGGCGGGCCATAACTGCAGCAATGTCCTGATATGGATATTCCATCATCACCATCACTATCACAATCTTTGAAATGGGTTTGATAATTCTTTCTTGAGTTATCTTGTAAATGAATGGATAGCAGAACAGACACAACCCAGAAACATAATGTCATCTGCCACTTTGTTGCATAAAAACACAGATAGCACCACTTACCTTCTATGCCTATTGCTAGCGGCAGGAGACCTATAATCATAATGGGCTGGAGGTGGTATATCGTATCTACAGGGTTCCATAAACCTGCAGATAAATAACAAGGGCAGAGATCAGATCACAAGTACTCTAATAATTTGTGACTTTTGGATTGACTATGAATGGAATATTTCCATATTTGATTAACAGTTTGTCATATACTACATTAAACAAAACTTATTGAATAAACATGAGTGTCCTAATCATATCAAATTATCTAATTAATAAAATGTTATTGAACATTTACTGAGTAACCTGTAGTGACCTGTAGATGTAAAGAATTATTTATTATGTATATTTTTAATCTTTATATTATCTTTACAATGTTAATAAGCATGTGCAATTCAGGCATTGGCTACAAAACATTTTTTTGTTAACGGTATTGAACTGAATCGATTCAAATCCAGTATGGGATATCTCTCGGGTCAAGAGATGAACGAGAGACAAATAAAAGGGACTAGCACGATGAAGGAAGGACAAAATGGGAGAAAAGGAGATGAAGTAGGAGAGGATAATGGAAATTAACAAGAATTAACAACAGGACAAAAATAAATAGGGGAAGAATGATAAGGAAAAGGAAAAATAAAGGGGCTGAAATTGGTAACAGAGAGGAAAGCTGTGGAGAAAAGGAGAAATTAGGAGGAGAGTACAGGAGAATTCGAGGTGAGAAAAGGCAAGCAGGAAAAATGGGAAGGGTTAAGAGAAGAAGGAAAAGAGGGGAAATTCTGGAGGTGGGAAAGAAAGAGAGAAATGAAAGGGAAAGTAAGAAGAGAGGACTGAGCTTGTAAGACGAAGGAGAATGACTCAGTAATTGGCAATAAAAGCAAAGATGATGATGGAGGAGCTTAGTTGAATCAATTTTCAAATGAATACAGCTGCTAAACTTCCAAGAAAGGAATTCAGAATGTTGCTATACAAATCATTTTTTTCTACTATGTATACTTTTGCTTTGAATTTCATGGGGGAAAAGAAGATGAATCCATGATCATAAATAAGGTTAGAAAGCACAAAAAGAGGAATTATTCATCCTAACTGTGAATGGTGAGCAGGTACATGTATAGAGTACCAATGTGGTGTCATCATATCCCTAGTTATGCAGGTTTCTGGTTCTAATCAACATCACTCAAGTGAGAGTTCAGTGGTACAGTACATTGTCTAGAGGGCTGGTGTCGGGCACTCCCAATGAGATTCCCTGCTGTGATCACCAATGTTTGCTTAACCACATACTCATATGACATCACACTTCGGTGCTCTCAATGGATATGACGACACCACTTGGGAACCCTATAGAACTGACCTGTTTCTTGTTTCTGGGTGAGCATCTGTGCTAGCGACCACCTCAACCCACTGAGGAATGCAGCTGACAGGACTAGTAGGAAGCCTTCCAGGTTGAACTGAGTTGATTCAAACGTAAACATGAAGAGGCCCACAGCTATCAGCCCCACGATGATCACCTGTGCCCAGTGCTGCAATGAGAGGGAGTTATGGGAAAACATTGTGACAGCCGAAAGCAAAATACATTCCTCTAACCCTTTATAGTCCTTTATAGTCCAAACGGTCCATCACTCTGCCAGAGTGGAGAAACACAAAGGATTGTCATTACACCATGCCTTTGCGAAATATACGCTCATGTGTGATATACATTTATGGTATGCATAATGGATGATACTAAGGTCACCAATAAATCATGAATATGAACGAGGAATATTTATTGACATACGCAGTCAAAAGACGTACAAAGGAGTTGGGATTTAAGAAAGAGAAGGAGCTCCTTCATTACATGTATTAACATTTACCTTTAACATGCCACTTGAGCTTTTTTGTCAGAAGTAGTGTGCAGAAATCCCATAGAGCAGTAGTTTATCTGGCACACAAAGAGTTAAAGTAATGGTGGGCAGAAGGCATAACCCTCTCCCTATTTTCAAACTTTTCTTTCAAGACTCTCAGGCACGAAAACTAAGTTTAAAAGAAAACATTGAATTTTTGTTACCATCACTGCGAGGGAACGGAGCAACCAAGCGGAGGGTGGAAGGGGGAACATCCTACCTTCCTTGTAACGGACTTTTTAATTTTTGGGTCCAAAATTGTGCACTGGTCCACTCTGTGGTGACAATTTAACCTTATATATGTATTCCACATACACATGACTCTGTACTATCCACACTTTTCTGATGCATCATGATGGTCAAGATCTTTTATTCACCTAGGATATTTTTAAAAGAATATTCATGAATTGCATGTGAATGATTTATTAGTGGAGTAACTGGTTGTCATTAGTCTCCTTTACATGCACTCAATTGCACCATGGGATATTTGAATAAGTGATGTCTATCAGTGCTGTTGGATAGACCACCGAATTGTGAAGTCATATGGGCATATTTTTAAAACAACAGGTTCTTATCTATGTGGGTAGATCAAACATTTGGTCATCATGGCAAAGCATCTCATATGGAGGGCCTGACACTAGCCCGCTAGACAATGTCAGACCACTGAGACTCTCACCAAAGTGATGTTGCTTAGAACCAGAAGCCAGCATAACAATGGGTATGACAACACCACTTAAGTACTCTGCTACCACTCCTGCTTGACTACATTATATAGGCATTCTCAATCATTTAGGGTAAGAAAAGAAAAGTGGAACTTACAGGTTTTTGAAGACCAAAGATGATGGCAAAGACGAGGATGAAGATTATTGCTGAGGATTTGCACATAGTGTACAGTGAGATGGTGATGAATACCAGGCTCCAATTTGAAAAGCCTATATCTAAAGCACTGGTTAAACCTGCAAACAAAGATATACAGTATAACTGTACACATCATATACTGATACTACTTCACAGCTAAAATAGCCCACACTCTCTTACAAAACTTCATCTGCATGTGATTGTATGTTTCATACTGACTATCAGACAGTTAAAGCCTTTCACTCTTGCCAGTACATTATTTGTCTTCATTTCATGATGTTGCAAAACGAAAATTCAAAACTTCTTATAAGGATGTTTAAGTACATGGACATCCATCCCTTTAAACAAGGTTTGATAACGCTAATTAATATTCATGACTAGCAGCTGCTCTCAACAATATGATGCATACGCAATTGCGTCACGTTCACCTGGATTTTATAATAGGCCATACACATTCCTATACATGCAGACATTTCAGCTTTAGCTGCTGAACTTTAAATGTTTTTACTAAGTGCTTGTTATGTAGTAAATAATAAGGACAAGCGAATACTTTTGGAGATGAAAATACTAGCCTGGGGCGCAGCTGGGCACGTTTTTCATGTTACTGGTCTGAAAGGAAAATATCTGAAAGTAACATTTCATGCAATTTTCTAATGGAATATGATGCGGAACATTGTGAAATTGAGACTTTTATACTGCAACTTGATATTATGTTTAGAGCCTTTTTGCCATATTGTAACAATATTCCTCGATTGAATCTTCATAGATGCATCGTAGGTATTGCATGTCACAACTGTGCAATCATGTGGGGTGAGGATATTTCCCTAAATTCTTCTGCGCATCCAATTTTGTTATACGTCAAATCCAGGCAAAAATAATCCAGAGAATCGGCGGCTTCGAACATGGAAGATCGAAGAGAAAATCTTTGTAAAGCGTTCTTTTGTGACTGGAAGGAGAGTACAATGAATCTGCACTAAACAAATGGCTGCTGGCACTCCATGTGCTTAAACATCCTTGCTCCTACATAATGCAACAAAATATTTGACATACTTTATTTATCGCAAAAACAGTCCCAAAATCACACTATAAACATGGTCTTTTGTTTTTTGTGGACAAAATTTCACAGGGTCCCTTTTTAATTTTGTCCGCCGAATAAACAATTTCAAACACTATCTCTACATAAGCTGTTCCTTTACCTGTTGGTGTGACTATCTTGAGATACACTCTCCAACCTAAAGTGACGGGCTGTATGGTTGTACACAGCCGGAGTATCTGCCTGACTATCAGAGCAATCACGAACTTGACAGCAAGGTGGATAATGGTGATGGTCAATGGAAACTGGAATTCCTGCACAAGAAAGTTAATAGTGAGAGTGAGTGACATTGTGGTCAAGGTTAGGAACACTGGTTTCTTTGTTTTATCATTGTTCTATTAATCTTTTTTCTAGACTGCCTTGATCACATCAGGCCATTTTCAGCTGTGCAATAGCACCTGTCACCCTACTTTCACTGTTTCTCACTCTCTCTCTCCGAGTAGCTCTTTTTAGAATTATTCAAAAAGAAAACCCTAACAGTACTGACCCATGGTGTACCATGAAAACTCCTCATGTGAATTGTCACATACACACATGTTTGAATGAGGCAGTCAAAGAGCTTATGCTTCGTGCTTCTGCACCTGGCAAATTGTACATTTCTCCTATTCTCTCATATACTTTTTACACTGGCAAAAATTTCCTTAGCCCCACCTATAGTACGGGGCTAAGCTTGGACCACTTTCTGTTCCCATTGTTTTTTACCAAAGTGGGCTAGCCCCACCTACAGATCGGGATTATTTAGCCCTGCAAAAAAGCAGGGCTAACCCCGCAATTGCAGGGCCAAGCCAAATAGTCCGGGGCTTACAGCTCCAGTGTAAACAGAAACTAAAAATTGTACTGGGCTAAGGAAATGCGGTGCTCAGCTCACAAGGCCGAGACGCTGCGACCAATCGGATAATGACTGGCGGGTGACCTTGATGCGGAGTGGTAAAGAGCACACGTGCAAGACAGACGGGGCAAACCATTTCAAGTGGGAATATCATGGATTTCTTGAACCTGGTTTCAGAACTAGTACAGGGAAATGCCAGTGTAAAACGCTTCAAAACAGAAAACCCAATGTAAAAAGGGTATCACACAGGAATGGAGTCTCAACAGAATAGACCAGTTTACTAGTGTCGACAAATTTATGGATGTTTCTTCCCTCGGGGCCTAGAAATGAGTTATTCCATTAACCTATACCTAACAATGGTATTTCAGTACTTGGAATCCACTTTGCATACATTAGTCGTTGCTATGTCTGGCAAACCTTGGGCAAGCTTTCCGGTTGTCAGGGGCAACCTTTATTAAACTGGTATGCATAAAATTTGAATATGTTAGTAAACCGGTCTATTGTGAAGGATGCAGATCTATTGTTCATCTATTGTCATAATGGAATGCCTTGCACAACTGCACTGCATGTTGACCTGGATGTCCAGATTAAATGCCATTATTCTCCTAGATTTTTTATGTGATTTTGGACAAGATATACATATATGATACACGTTACAAGTGCACAATTTTCTAGTGGAGAGCCACAAATTAAACTGCAGTTGTAGGATTCAATATCACTTTTGAAGTTTTGTTGTGAAATGTTGTCCCCAAAACACAAACAAGTTCAAGATGAACATTATATTTGAAATGTAACGATACATGACCTTACAATCTATTCCATCATTATTTTAATCTACATACATATCATTTACTTGGTAATTATGTTCAATTTGTGTTCTCTGTATCATTATTTTGAAGCATTTATTGGGCTGTGTGTTTTTTTCTCTTTTAAGCACAAATGCCACAATTTTTGTTTCATGTTTCCACAAGACAGGTCATGTCTTCTTTGCGGGCGAGGTGTCACTCACCTGAAAGAGCCATTTGTTGTAGAACGTGAGGCTGATGGAGAAAGTGTAGTAGAAGAGAATGAGTCCAATCACTTTCACTCCCACCAGCAGAAGAGACATCCATGTTGACTTGACAAGTCTGGGTGGCGAGACCTGTGGAGGCAATAATGCAAGTTAGAACGAGGGTTTCTTTTATATTTATCTATTCATTTATTTGTTCATGCTTTCTTTAAAATAAAGGACAGTCACCTTCAGAACAAGTATTCCATTCAAATGGCATACTGCTGTGGATACAATACTTAACATGATTCAACAAATCATTGGAAACAGAGCAAAGTTCAATCAGTCAACAAAAAGCACCAAAATAATTACCAGTATGTACAGAAATAGTTAAGTGGTTATAAACTGGAACTGAAGATTTTAAGGTACCGGTACCAGGTTCAAGCCCATCCATGGCAAATGTGTGCTTCAGCCAAAGTAGTGAATCTACATTGCTACTCTCCACCCAAGTAGGATGGAATGAGGGTGCATTAGTGGCTGCCACAATTCTAAGTGATGTATTGAGCTTGGACAGGTATCACAAAGACTTACAAGCATCCAATGACCGTGGTAATGATAATGTAACAAATACATTTAATAACATATCAAAAAGGGGAAGAAATGAAACAGGGACATGTTAAAATGAGGAAATAAAGTTTGGTTTGGTTTATAGAATGTGGATCACATCGTGCAATTTTTTTTTTATTTTTGGAGTGAAGGGCTCGACTGTACATTCCACTTTATTCCCCATGGGTTATCATACATTTATTCACAATACCTTGTAGACAGCCTTGTTGACATGCCTCTCCAAAGAATTGGGCAACTGTTTCCTTCGCGGCATCTTTCCCCTAGCTCATCAAGACTTGGTAGACTTGGGACGCAGTCTCAGTTGGCGTGGTTATGCCATAACCACGCAGAAGAATTACAAATCAATCTATGAAAATGATGTAATTTTACAAGAGAGAATTATATATCGTTTTTATGAGAGATAGTGTACTCTTGTCAAGCAACTGGGGAGAAATAATGCTATATCTTGGTATACATCGATGTTTTTGATCTCTTCCAAATAGAATATCATTAAAGTTGGTATTCATTGATTATAAATACGGTTGAATTTGATATCACTGTAAAGTTTATGACTTGATGATCATTACAACGCTAATCCCAAACTTTAAAACAAATCAGGAGGGCAGAAATATCCAAACAAAAACTGCTCAAATTCCCTCTCGAAATCTGCCCAATTTACGTCCCGTACAATAGTACAATAGGCCAAAATGCGTGACGTAACTGAATGGCCATAATTTCATTTGACAATCACATTTCGTGTATAAACTGCATACGTACCGAACAGCAAATTACATTTTGCGAACTGAACTATTTTTTAGACTTCAACAATGGAAGAGTTGGACCTCGATTTAGATTTTGGAATCGACAATTTTGAAGAAGAACTTGAAGACGAGAGTATTAGCTCTAGTAGTGGACCAGAAAGTAACATAGATGAAGGGGAAGTGCACATGGGAGATTATGATGATGAATCAAACGCTCCTCAAGCTGCGAGTACGAATGGTGTTGTTGTTGTTGTTACGGACGCTGCAGAGATTGCTTACCGGCATGAACCAGAAATTCAACTTCATGAAGATGTCAATCTCGATCTACTAATGCAAAACTATGGGGATGCTAGGCCAAGGGAAAACCAGGATCATGCCAGGCTTTATCCAAACAGCACCGAAACTTGGCATGTAGTTGACATGATTTTGAGGGTATTTATGATTTCCAAAACTTAGTGCGCGAGTTTGCAATCACCGTGGGTCCATGCAGCAACTCAGTGTAGCTGTAGCACTGCGCTACAGTGTTATAGAGCTAGCTACCGGTCGGGCCTGGACGGGGTAGTGGGCCGTGGGTCGACGCAGCAACTCTCACCTGCACTGCCTAGCCACTCACGGTATAGCAAACTTTGCTTTGCACTGCGAATGCATCAGTAGGCTATACAATATGATGCTATACGATATGCAGGTTACCTGATATGCATTGGCTATAATCACGTACATAATCATACTGCAGTACAGTAGTATACACGTATGACGTTCATATGAACGTCAACAAATCTTTCGAGAAAAATATAAATGGGTCTATAGAATGCTTGCTATCTAGATTATATTATCTCAAGTCTTCTATCAACATTATTTGAGATATCCGTAAACCTTAATTGAGAGGTTGTTGGCATAACCTCTAAAAAACGTACAAGAACAAGAAAAACCAACTTTTCTGAATGACAGCTCGTATTAAATTTAGTAGACTCAACTTCGTATTTCAATGTAAAACCTCCCGCATAAAGGTCAGAATATTTTCATTTTTCTTACTTTATTATTGCTGAGGTTATTTTTCTTAGATTTGTGCAAGACTTACTCAAATGTTACTAACAAGAAAAGTCTAAAAGACAGTGAAATATAGCCTAAAATGGTATATTTAGTCAGGACGATATACTAGAGCTATACGTATAACACGTAATGTAGCGGCTGGAGATGGCTTACATACCCATTCACCTTACGTCACGAAATATCGCTCTTTTCACGACCGGCAAACAGCAGGGTTCGTAGCACTATGAGATGCTTTACAAAAACTGTTTTTACTTCTTTTGTTTTATTTCATAAGTGAAATAATGAATAAATTTGACTTCTACACACTTCCAGCTTTCCATTGATATATGGATCCCTATATTTTGGGATTTTCTATGAATATCAACTTAAAAGGTATTCACATGTTATTCATATACTGTATCATTTAGTCATAGTTCATAACATATTGGTGCAAATAATGGTAGGAAAATACATGCAATGTGGCATGGGTATACACTGTGATTTTAACTCCCACAGTCGATCCATTATGTGTCGCAAATATGGTAGGTAACTACACATACTTGTGTTTATTTATGACCAGCCAGCCTAGGCCTGTTCACCTTAATCTAGGGCCTGTTTCTGCATTAGAAAGCCAGTGACATCTCATTTATTGATGCTAGTATTAATGATGCTCAACCGTTTTTCGAAGAGAATCTCGATACATCTCGTGTATCGATACTCGATCGGAATTTTCAGACAAATTGATAGCATTTCTAGCGAAACTCTTCAATAATTGATAAAATATCAGGTTGAAATAATGATAATTTTGTTAAATATAGGCTGAAGTATTGTATGAAACGTTAATAAGTCTATGCCTTGATGTGTACATGTATAACACACCATTTTCATGAAGATTGTTGCGCTATCAATCTCTCATTTTCTTCTGTTAAATCAATTCGATTTTCTTTCATGCTTTCTATTTTGGTCATATTCGTCTTGAAAGATACCATGTTAATGATAGGCTACACAAACATGCCATTTTGAAAATAAATGTCTGAATATTGAAGAAAGGGGTTATCATATGCTTGTGTTGATATTCACAACTGATGCAAAAATATCAATCACAAGTAGACTTCATCATTCAAAAATAAATAAGCGAAAACTAGTGAATGTTCAACATTAAACAGTGTTAAAATGTTGGTATGCTTAAACTAGCCTCCTAATGCTCAAATGATACTCAACATTTTGAAATATACGAGGGGGGATCAAAAAATAATGCCTCCATAGTCATCAAATCTTTATCAATGATCCAACGAACACCAAATTTACCCAGATTATAGCTTGAGGACTCTTCTACATGGAACTACTGCTTAACATTACGCCACCGTTGAACCCAAGCATCAAATCCGGCTTGGAAATACTCTGGAGCTTGCTTTCTGGCCCATGACCTAACACATGACTTGACTTCATCCAAGTCTTCAAATGGGTAACAACGGAGACTTTCTTTCATTGGCCCAAACAGATAGAAGTCTGAAGGTGCCAAGTCAGGACTGTATGGTCGATGAGGTATCACAGACCACCCCATTTTGGCTATTGCCTGGGTTGTGAAAAGTGTGTGGCCTTGCATTATCGTGATGGAGCTGTATGGAATGAATGTCTTTAAAGATTGTCCGTCCCTTTTGCGAGCTTAAAATTTGAAATCGTCTATCACGATCGTGAATTGAAGAAAGTGTGATTCAAGACCATTTCTAAGAATATAGCATGTTGAAGCTTTCTGTATATGTCAAAATTTCAGCCGTTAAATTTCAAACCGACTTTTTTCGTACTACGAAAAAAGTATTAGTCTTTGTTACAGTATCTATGTGGTTATTATGCATGTGTGAAATTTTATGAGCATTTTTTTATGAGTAATTACCAAACTTTGAAGATGATTCCTTCTATAGAACAATTTTTTTTTCAAAATGCGTTTTATAATCTAAGTCTTCTGAGTCGATCTGGCAGCCTTGAATTTCCTGGGACGTGGTGAAAAGCTATGGTGCCATTGCTTGGATTGAAACTTACTCTCTGGGTCACACAGGTACGCCCATGTCTCATCTCCAGTAACCACATTTTGGAAGAAATCTTAATTGTCCCATAGCTTCAAATGCATCCAGGAGCTCTTGGCACACCCCTACCCGTCTCTGTTTATAAATTATTATAATAAAGTTTCTAGAGATTTGAAGATCTGGTTGAAGTCAAATCAGTTGTTAAGATATGGAATAGGGAAGTTTATATTTAGTGGCTAAAATTAAGCTCCAGCGTATTTCCATGCCGGATTTGATGCTTGGGTTCAACAATTGCGTAAATACATCGAAAGACATGGTGACTATGTTGAACAGTAGTTCCGTGTAAAAGAGTCCTCAGGCTATAAACTGTGTAAGTTTGGTGTTTGTTGGATCACTGATAAAGATTCAGTGACTATGGAGGCATTACTTTTGGATCCCCCCTCGTATGTTAACTTTTTTCAAGAATTTCGTCTTCAAAGTGATGTTAAAGAAGCAAACCCCTTACCCCGCCACAGCTGCTTTTATGCTTAGTGAAGTCTGACAAAATGCAACAGAAATGTTTTCATAGAACGCGTAGTGCAAATTTATTCACTTTTCACAGTCCTAATTACGCAACTCAGCTTTCCATAAATCACTATTGTTCTCAAGGATTGTCCGATTGAGAACAATAGATGCAACAGGGTCCAAGCTGTTTCAGCGTTTAGAACTGAGCTTAGAGTTGTAATAGCTTTGAGAATCACCTCAGTGCCAACTATTGGATTTAGAGCTGAGGTTAGAGTTGTCATCATGTCGAGAAACACGCCCCTAGACTCTACCTGATAATATGTCAGCCAAGTTGGCCTTCTCCTGGAGACATGGTTTATTTAAGGTTAGCATCACTGTAGCCCCTGGACTGCTCCCGCGCAGCAGGAGCGTCCTGAGGGCTCGCCACCAATCTCCTTGCATGTCGGGTCCGACTACCGAGAAATCGACCTATGCACATGAGTGAATTACTCATTTCAAGTACATTTATCACATATGAATGGATAAATGTAGTGAATATATAACTGCATTATAAAACTGTTCGAAAATGTTAAGCAATGTTACATATTTCTTCTTCACACATGATCTAACAAATACGGTCCGTCGAGGCTGCCATCTTGTCTGCTCCAAAAACGTACAATGTAATGGGGAACTGGCTGTAATGTTGTAAGATATTAACAGTCAATACCGCCATCTACGGCGAAGGTGGTCCAGCTAACATGTCTGCCAGTCAGCAGAATGTCGTGTTCAAGTTCGTTGAATAAATACCAAATAAACCGGTAATCCTGACTCATCTGACTCTATGTCCGGGTACAACATGAATTATATTACCCTGGCGCATGCGCATAAGCTTTAATCTTTGCATCACAGCTGCCGTCATGCAATTTTAAACCAGTTTTAATAGGTCTTAAAACAATAAAAAAAAAAATACAACATGGATTAAATTCATCTTCAAACCAACCCCTAACATATTCCTATTCAGGTATATATTTCATGTAAATGTGTGCAATATATTTGAGTTTTGAGTTACAAAACCAACTACCGCCGGTAATATAATCACTGCTAATCTCAACTCCCTAAAGCTAAGGCCCTTGCTCCAAAGCTCCTTCAAGGAGCACGGAGTCCTTGCTCCACTCACTGCGTGAGTCATGGATGGTGAGTGGGCTAGTCGGTGTAACTATCACTGATGATGCCAGTTGAACCGAGTTCCAAATGAGATGTCACTGGCATTCTAATACAGAAATGTGCCCTTGAACTTGAACTCCAATAGAACGTGTCAGTGACAGTCACCTGACTTGAAGTTGTGTGGACTATGGAGTGTCCTCAACTTACTCAAGATCAAATGCCGTGGAGCGTGGAGTGGCGAAGGGTTACCGGAGTTCACGATCATGATGGCCCCGGACGATGGCGCGCCCGGCCAAGACTAGCCGAGGCGCCTTAGTACATTCGAACACAGCACATATGTCATGAACAGAATATGAACAATTAAATTAAACTTACAAATTGATAAAGATGAGTCAAAATCTTGATTGTTGTTTGGATCTCTTTTTCGTGCTTGAGGAATATACATTACAGACAAATCAAGAGTGGGCCGGGCTATACGGATGACGTGTGAAGGCTATAAAATACGGGTGAAAGAAATTGTTTGTCAAGCGTTACTGTACTTGCGCCCTCTAATGGTCATTAACAAAAAACAGAAGAGGAGTTCGAGGAGTTCTGCTAAATATCTGTATTCTCTACTCCCTGAAGAGAACATGAATGCAATACGCACCAAAGTGATAACCAAGTTGAATTGTTCGTATTCACTCGTTTGGCAATGTTCTGTGAGGTCTAAGTCATCGGCTAGCATGATTGTCTTGATCGGTAAGTATAAAACTCACACCCAGTCCCATGTGTTGGAATATGCGTTATGATAACGTGCAAGACTGTGTAGACCCGTTACATCATACATGTAATTTAGTATTAGACAAGCTGTATGAAACACATGTTCAGGTCCATTGGATTAGGAGGGGGGAGGGGCTGGGAATATACAAATCTGAAAACGTTTCAGATGTCTTTCCTTGATTTATACAATCCCATTCCAGTCGTATGGCTAGTGGCCCACTCTCACCGCGGGGCCCTTAATCGACGCACAAGCAAAAATGCGTATTAGAACAAAATGGTAAGTGTATCACGCGTGAGACTACAGAATCACGTCAGCACTACAGTTTCTGTCATGCTACGCAATTACGAGTCAAAAAATGCAAGTTTCATCTAGTTATTATTGACTATCGTCTTTTGAAATTTTAAGCTACAAAAAATCACATTATTCTGTAAATGTCAAAATTATTTGCCGACCAGAAAGTCCATTTTCTCCAAAATTCTTGCCGCGCACCCGCTCTGCGATCGCTTTGGTAGCTGAACGGGGAAGTCAGTGTGATCGTGATGTGCATGCCTTCGGCACTACATCATGCGCGTTCCGAGAAAATGCGATCGAAATGAAGGCTCTCGTATTATTGTCTCGCCCACCGGAGGTGAAGGCGAGACTAAGGGATCCAAATGGCGTCCGTCCGCGCACAACGAACAATAGTGTACAACAGATAGCGGAGCGTGGTCGCTAGCGGTCGTGTCCATTTTTGCTTATTACATGACGTCATCCAGTCACTGCCGAGAGCCAATTTATGAATGAAAATATAGGAAGCATGCGCAGTGCAAGCCTTCTATGTCCCCACATAGTATTCCACCAAAACAAGTGTAAAATTCTCTATCACCTCGTACCAAAATCGACCTAGAATTTCACTTTCCTATATTTTATATGAATTTTGAAAGGTATTCTCAGAGGATCTATTTTCTCACCGATACCGCACAGGTAAGCGAATTTCGATTGCTTCTTGCTTTTCCGTGAAAATCGTACGAATTAGCGTCACCCCCGAATCGTGTTTCTTGGAATTTGTAGAGTCTATCGCAACGTGTACAAAGTCAATTGGCTTCCGGGTTTTAGGACCGTCAGTCAATATGCATGAAATTGCAGAGTTTCGATAATTTTCGATCGATACTGGAGCGATCCGATCACGAACCAAGACCATTTCCTGCGTACACAATGTGACCGGATATCGTTATCGCTATCGATACTTCCACACGCAGTCGGAAGGCAACCACGTGGTCATGACGTGATCTGCGCGATTGCCCAATCAGCGGTCTCCGAATCGCTGATCGCGGACGATCTATCCGTTGTACACAGTCTATGGACCATAGTTCGTCGTCCGTCGTCCGTCCGTCGTCCGTCGTCCGTCGTCCGTCACAAATGTTAAAGTTTACCTGCAAGACTCTCTTTTGACAAATAACTTCACATGGGTTGCTTGGATTACAACCTAACTTGGGTCATAGATGCACTGGGGGTACCTTCATGTTATGGTACTGTTGGAGGTCACAGGATAAGGTCAAAGGTCATTTGAGGTCATACGTTAAAGTTTACCTGCAAGACTCTCTTTTCACAAATAACTTCACATGGGTTGCTTGGATTACAACCTAACTTGGGTCATAGATGCACTGGGGGTACCTTCATGTTATGGTGCCGTTGGAGGTCACAGGATAAGGTCAAAGGTCATTTGAGGTCATACGTTAAAGTTTACCTGCAAGACTCTCTTTTGACAAATAACTTCACATAGGATGCTTGGATTACAACCTAACTTGGGTCATAGATGCACTGGGGGTACCTTCATGTTATGGTACCGTTGGTGGTCACAGGATAGGGTCAAAGGTCATTTGAGGTCATACGTTAAAGTTTACCTGCAAGACTCTCTTTTGACAAATAACTTCACATGGGTTGCTTGGATTACAACCTAACTTGGGTCACAGATGCACTGGGGGTACCTTCATGTTATGGTACCGTTGGAGGTCACAGGATAAGGTCAAAGGTCATTTGAGGTCATACGTTAAAGTTTACCTGCAAGACTCTCTTTTGACAAATAACTTCACATGGGTTGCTTGGATTACAACCTAACTTGGGTCATAGATGCACTGGGGGTACCTTCATGTTATGGTGCCGTTGGAGGTCACAGGATAAGGTCAAAGGTCATTTGAGGTCATACGTTAAAGTTTACCTGCAAGACTCTCTTTTGACAAATAACTTCACATAGGTTGCTTGGATTACAACCTAACTTGGGTCATAGATGCACTAGGGGTACCTTCATGTTATGGTGCTGTTGGAGGTCACAGGATAAGGTCAAAGGTCATTTGAGGTCATACGTTAAAGTTTACCTGCAAGACTCTCTTTTGACAAATAACTTCACATAGGTTGCTTGGATTACAACCTAACTTGGGTCATAGATGCACTGGGGGTACCTTCATGTTATGGTACCGTTGGAGGTCACAGGATAAGGTCAAAGGTCATTTGAGGTCAGGGATACAATTCTTTTGTGTAGCAACGGAGATCGCGATATTTCTGGTTATTTTCGCAAGTGGGCGAGACACAATATTGCTAATGCCTTGTTAATGGCAGTCTCTTTTTTTCGGACCTCGTTCCATTAAACATCTAGGGTAGCCTTAAAGAAAATAGAATTCTTCTATCAATAGTCCACTTCAAACGTAAATCACATGAACAAGCAAACTACAAATTTCTTTTTTTTTCTTTTTTATTCAAATCACCAAGTCACCATAAAATCGAACACATAATCGATCAGGAAAAGCCCATTGACAATACACGTAAACGGTGCAGCGTTTAAGGGCCACAACTTTATCGACGACAAATATTGACAGGCTTACAGTTTTGCACTGAAAATACATTTATTCATAAGTGCTTACTCAAAATGTCTCTGTAATATGATTTTGAAAATATAAAACATGAAAGTAAGTGTGATTTAGTGTAAGATTATATAGAAATAGGCGTATGTATTTGTTTTCGTCTCAAATCGTTAGTGCGGTGAGAATGGCCCACCCATCATACCATCACATTGACATGTCAATGTTTCTAGAAGAGCGCCGCGAGTGCATGTCATGATTTATCAGATTTTTGTTTAGTCAAGAAATAGAGTGTGCTACTAGACAGCTCATTCTGTGCAGTTTGTCCCTTCGCATGTAATCTGTGCATTGCTTTGTGATGTCAGAAAGAGGGCACACAAATAATGTGCAGTGCATCGTTATGTCATATAAATAGTGTATCGCAGCACTTTGATCTTTTATGTAAAGCGCTATATAAATTATAAATACTAAGATATAGCATATTTAGCAATGAAATATAAGTTAGTATCATTATAATTATTTCATTTTTTCAATAGTGTTAAACCACCTCCCCCTCCCCCCCCCCCCCCCCCCACCCAATCTAGATCCACCACTATCAGCTATCATAACTATACTAGTATGGTGTGGAGTCATTATAAGGGATAGCTGGCCATGCAGAACATAATTGAGTGTACTATGGGTGCTTATATTTAAGGGTAGTAGACCTCTATATTATATTCATATTATTGTTTGTTGGATCAATTTTGCCCTTCCTTTTTTATTTTCAGGAGGAGGGAATGGTTTTGTTGGAAAAGCCCTCCAGAAAGAGCTGAAAGTCAAAGGTCACACATCATTGGTCATATCCAGAACCCCAGGCAAGGGCAGGGTCACTTGGGTAAGTACAAGATGTTCATGTGCAGCTGCTCGTCTGTGAAAGACACTTAACTTGGCTTTGTTGTTATGTCATTTGTGCAGAGAAAAGTCTTATACGTTTTTTTCTTGGCATACACTACAGCTCAAGGGAATTGGCAACGGGAAAGGAAAAGGGAAGAAAGGGAAGGAGCCGCAGTTTTAAACCGCTGTATATTTTGTCCAGTTCAGCATGAAACATGATGCATTAGCCTAAAAAGCATCATGTTTCATGCTGAACTGGACCAAATATACTGCGGTTTAAAACTGCGGCTCCTTCCCTTTCTTCCCTTTCCCTTTCCCTATGCCAATTCCTTTGAGCTGTTGTTTATATATAATTTTTGTATGATATGAGAAAAGGTATTGAAAAGAATGATCTTTTAATATAGTCTGCAACAAATTGGTATTCTAAGATGTCATGATAATGTCATTGTGTCTATTATTCAGGACTTTGATAGCACGAATCTTGTGTAACTTGATTACTTCTATACTTATGGGTATGTTAAATCATCACACAAACTAACTAGAGTTACATAATGATTACCTCTTGATTAAACACAGTCTAATTTGTTGTACTCTTTTTTTTTGGGGGGGGGGGGCCATGAACTATGATTTCATATAGCTCATCTTTGAAAAGGGGGAAAAAATGTTGATGTACATGGAGTACGATTCAATGATTTCTGTTAATGACTTTTAAGTCCAGTTTAGAACTAAGTGTTTATTTTTTATTGATTATGATTACAATTCTTCTCTTCTTATTTATTCCGTAATAAATTGGCAACAGGATGATGTCACAACAAAAGGGCTTCCAGAATGCCATGCAGTAGTCAACTTGGCAGGGGAAAACATTTTAAATCCAGCAAGAAGGTACGTTTTAGTTGGAAAGGAGAACAAAACCATGAAGTTGAATTGTTTCCAGAATAGTAGAAAGACAGATTGATGAAAGTGAAATATTAGACAAACTATAAGAACTGTCAAGTACTTGAAAATCTGTGTATATCCCCTAAATATTGTGTTGCACGCTCAATTTGTCCGCAGGTAAAATTCTCTATATTGTCTCATTCATACACTGCAGACAGTAAAAAATCTCTACTAGGGCAGTACAGAGAACAGAGAGTATCCTGCTCCTCTGTCTATATATGACCACACAGTCTTGTACCAATGTTGTATGTCAACGCTCTCTAATTTCATTTGACCATGTCCAATTTTTTTTTAATTCTTCTGGATGTTGTGTACAGCAAATGTCCATTGAAGCAAATGATTTGGTGAAGAACACGATTACTCTGTGTATGCCTCACATGAATAGTATACTTTCTAACTTGATCGACAAATGATAATGCAGCTTTCATTTGCAAACCCACATATCGGGAAGCATATTCTGATTCTGACTAATCTATATATGCAATATCACAAATCCTTCATTCTCATTCTTTCTCCAAGATGGACTGAGGATTTCAAACAGGTTGTCTGGAAGAGCCGAGTTGACACAACTGCAGCTCTAGCTGAGGCCATATCTAAGTCTAGTCATCCTCCAGGTGTCTTTGTTGGAATGTCAGGAATTGGCAAGTTAACCCATTCTTTACTGAGCCCGCATTTATGCTGGCTGGCTTTTTTCCACTCAGATACTAGTCAGCATGACTCTCAAACAACCTGTTGTTTGGACAGTCGACAGCAGGCTATGAATAGACTTCAAATACCTTATAGGACACAATTAAGCCACACCCCTTTGGTTACTGCAGTTCCACTACAACTTTTGACATCCTAACTGGCCCAGGGCTCATCAAGCCAGAAACAGCAACAGGTTAAACAAGTTAAAATAACAATCACAACTACTATGGAAATATCTCCAAGCATTATGTTACCACAGTAGTTATGCTCTATGTAATGTTAAAGTAATTGTGTATCTAGGTTTAACATGGCCCAAGGTTTGACAGAAAAACTCTTCCTTGAATATTAATTCCAGAGATATGACAGTGTGTACCATTCATTCCTAAGTCTGCAGGTCGGCCAATCAGCATACCACATGACACATTATCATTTTTTGATTTCTTTTTTGAAATTGTATCCCAGTATAAATGAACAGTTCTGAAAATCATCTTTTTCAATACTTTTAAGCCTCTAATGAAGTTGCGGGATTGTTTTATGTTTCTGAGTTGTCCATCTCTCCTCCAAATCTTGTCTATGTGATGACTCAAGAAATAATTTATTCTACATTTTGGGGGACAGATAAGTCAAAGGTGAAAGAGCAAAGGTCGAGTTTTGATTTAATTTTAAAAATGATGCAATAACTCAAGATATATTATACCAAACTTCACCAAACTCGGTACAAAGATGGTATGTGACAGGTCAATACACTCATCTGATTTAGGGTCAGATAGGTCAACTGTCACAGATCAAGTTCAAGTGAAATATTTTCACACTGAACATAATAATACCAGAAAATGTAGATTTGACAAAGATCACTTACCTTGGTACAGTGATAATGCATGACACATCTCTTTCACTTAAGTCTCATGTTGCATCCAAATATCAAAGAGTAAAAGTCACACACTGTAACAGGTTTTACGGGCATGGGACAAGGAACTTTAACAATACTTCATTATACAATGCTGCGCATTTGGCGGAGGCATACCAGTCGATTGCATGCAGTCAAATGATTAAGTTATATCATGGAAATATGTCCAGATTATCTTGAAAACAGAATGAACATTCTTGTGCTAGTCTACAATTCAGTGGATGTAATTAATTTAGGAAGGAGGTGATCACAACAGGTTCAGAAAGATGAAAGGAGGAGGATGAGGAGGAGGAGAATGAAAATGGTAATGGTGAGGAGGAGAAAGAAGAAGATGGTGATGGTGGTGTTGATGTTGTTCTCCTAAAGGGTCTGAATGGTTTCACCTTGACAGGATTCTACCCTCCGTCAGCCACGTTGGAGTACACGGAGGAGAGTAAGGTGACAGAACAGGACTACCTGGGCAGGCTCTGTGTGGAGTGGGAGAAAAGCCTAGGACCCTCCGATGGGCAGGAAGATGGGGTTAGGAGGGTAGCAGTCAGGACAGGTACAGAGAGAGGATGGGGTGGTGGTGGTGGTTGTGATAGAGGGAGGATGGGAACAGTCATGGTGATGAGAATGAAAATAGAGATGTTGGTGTTGATAGTGGTGATGGTGTGGACGAGGATGATGATGATAATGATAGTAATGATTGTGATGATGGAGGTGATGAAGGTGACTATGGCTGTAGCAGTGTTGTCAATGATCGGGATAAAAGCAAATGGTGATCATGGTGGTGCTTGGATGATGATGATAGCTGTTACAATGTTGTCAGTTATAGTTATGGTGTTGTTTCTGGTGGTGATTCACAGGTCAATGATGAGTGTGATAAAGACAAAAAGTGTTCAGCACTGATTTCTTAATTAAGAAATTATACTCCCCACGACTGATATGATATGCATACATCTACATGTATGTACTATATTTACCAAAAATTGTCAGTCCTGCATTTCACAAATGTCTTTTTCCATTTCCTTTCCCCAGCTGTTGTCCTTGGCAAGGGTGGTGGTGCCATCGGTCAGATGCAATGGCCATTCTACTTCGGGGTGGGCGGGATCATCGGATCCGGCCGCCAGTACTTCCCCTGGATTCACCTCGATGATATTGCTGGGATCATCGCGCACGCCATTGAGAATGAATCAGTCCACGGGGTCCTAAACGGGATCGCACCAAACCCTGTGACTAACGCCGAGTTCACCCGGTCCCTTGGGAAGGCTATGTGGAGGCCCACCCTGTTCCCACTGCCTGGGTTTGTGGTGCGCGCTGTGTTTGGGGACGAGCGTGCCGTAATGCTGCTAGACGGGCAGAAGGCACTCCCTAAACGCACCCTGGAGAGTGGATACCAGTTCCGATACCCAGACATTGACTCGGCTCTCAGGCAGGTCATGTTGTGACGGCGATAAAGATACTTCTGTACATTGTTCTCATTTACAACCATTGTAACAATTGTAACTAGTATGTAACCAGCCAATGAGCTCTGAGCATTGTGTTACCATGGAAGTTGCAATCAGGGATAACAATTGTGGAGCTATATGCAGCATGGCTGTAAGATGGTACTCTGAAATGCTAACTTACGAGATGTTTTGCCCTTATTCCAAATTTTATCCTTATTGGAATTTCCGAAAAAATCTCTGACCCATCCTCCTAAATTCCCTCTAACTTTTCTCCTAACTTTATTATGCTTGCATAGTCTGAGAAGCAATATGTTACCACTAGTATTCTTCAGTTAAAACATGTGTGTGCTATTTGTGGTATACAAAGAATTATAGTCCAAAGACATTAAACTGTCACTGAGTGTGCTACAAGCTCCATATCACATGGAAAGAACAGGGAAACCCCATTTTAACGAGGGGTACGGGACCCACACTTTTTCCTCGCTATAGCCAATTGCTCACTATACCAGTACATGATCAAAACATACAGAAACAAATGCATAGGACTACACAAACAATAACATATTTACCGCTAGGACGACTGTAACATTTAAATGGCTTTGCAGGCATTCTAAGCTGAATTCATTACCTAAAAATTCACTAAAATATGTAACAGCACAGTTGAAAATGTAAATAAATGACACTTCCAATGCCTCCGTTTACTGACGAATGAAGCAGCGGGGAGGCCCAGTTACACGGCCGCGCCTGCTGTCATGATTGCGTGTAAGGCTGTAAGCAATGAATGATCATTGAACGCAATCTTTATGCATGCGCGGCCGCGGTCGTACACGTGCGTTGTCACATGTGTTTAGAGGCTCTTGCCATGTGCGTGCGTGACTGTGTTGATGGTTGGGCGCGGGGGCGTGCAGTACCTAGGGCCATATAGAGATACGGCTCTGGCAGTACTGCACACGCGTACTGTGAACATATGCATGCATGGTTGTGTGTGGATTCTTGCACGGTGTGTGTGATCAGCGTTTAACGGCGCGGAGAAAATTACTTGTGCCGTTGTTGCGTTTCCCTCGCTGGGCGGCGTTGCTGAAGGGAGTGCTCATAATAACTGAGTCAATTTCCTTTCTTTTTCTTTATTCTTGGCCTGGGAATTTGCCTCGCTCTAGCAGAATTTTTGCTATAACTGATCTCATTACATGAAAACAGAATACACGGAGGTCTATGGAAGAAAAATCAGGACCCAAGAAATGTCCTCGTAATAGCAGGGTTCTCGCTAAACCCGTGCTCGATATAACGGGGTTTCCCTGTATATAGATTAATAAAAGTAAGCAAAGTTATGCCTTCAAATATTAGTCAAAAGTGAGCAACACTGTAACTTTCAAATTCCAGGTTGGTTAATGTTAATGTTACGTGAAATAAGACTTTGGCAAGTAATTATCAACAAATTCTAGTTCTATTACCAGTATTTTTTTTAAAGATGTTTGATGGAGGCATACAGGGTTTAGCTGTTCAGTAGTCTTTATTTTTTATCTGTGTGGGCATTTATTTGCAATGCTTGCAACATTTCCATGATTTTAGACGTTTTAGGGGCTTTCACATTTTGAGGGTTCTCGATTCTAGGATTGGACTTGAATAATCACAGAAAAGGAGATTATTATGTAATCCTGCATTTACTTTCTTGTCTCCTTTAAACGATGGAAGTTCCACTGGAGCTCAGCAAAAAAAAAAGAAGACATTTGACATGATAAATGTCCCTACTAACTGTAATGTGTGTGAATTTAACTATGGTTTGAATGAATGCAATCGATATCATTATTGATGGTCATTATTATATTTTTTGTACAGTGTACAAGTTATTTCCTGATTTATCTTGGAATTTTAGTCAGTCAAGACTGGACTGAACTGAAAGAAAAGAAATAATACAAATAAAAATGATTTTCTATGTACATTTGCATTCGTGTGTTTTCATTTCACTAGTGGTAATATTTAAAAGCATAATCAGGATGGTATTAGTAATGTTGTAAGTGATGGTGCCTTTCCCATATTAATTTTGAATTGTTGGCTTTACATCTGGATTAAGATTTGGGGGGTTTTAAGCAGCATATCAATTCGGAAGTGAAGAGTGGCTTTCAAAGGATGTAACATCTCCTCGAGTATTATTTGCTCATCAATGTGACAATCTAACATTTGCCAAAACACAGAAATAGCACTTCTGAAAGAAATAACTGCTTTGTTTCATAGACCATCATTTTTGCTGCTGATGAAACGTATGCATCTTAATAGCACATCTTTTCACAACAAACTACACAACAATTGAACAAAAAAGTAGAAGAATACACAATATGTAATGCTTTCTTTCATACCACTTTGATTTTATTTACAAATCTTATTTTGTACTCGTTATCTTTTACATTTTTCACACTAACTTTTGATTTCATCAATGTGTACACAATTAACTTTACATGTATTTATAAAGCAAGTTACAGTACTTCCATATTTAAATCACATTCTCAAGTGTTCTTTTTTTTCTCCTCATTTTGAGTGAATTTTCTTAATGATGATCTCCCTAAACCATCACCCAACATATGAAATACAAATGTTCACCACTAACGGTTGGTGGTGTTTGTGCAAGTTAAACCTGCATGACACCAGACAACCATGCTATATATTTCTGTGACAAGTGCTTGAATAATAAAGAAAACAATTCTACCTAAAAATTATCAATGGACAAAAAACATGACTTGTGGCATGTACAAAATTAGATATTTGGTTATCTACTGTATACGCCGTATAATTGAGGTGGTTTCATTTCAATGGATTTTATGATCAAATCCCAGATCGCAAAAATATAAATGTGCAAGTATATGCACTTAATTGCAAATGCATACCATCGCATGTACGAGGGAATCTATCAACCAAGAGGTTAACCACTTGCGAAATGGTCTATCACGTCTGAATTTGTGACGAATGCAGCGTTTACATCACTTGTAAACGTTCTACATTGTTCTACAACGTTCTACATTGTCAGTGTAGAACAAAAAAAAGTGCATACAGAAAAACAAAATCAAACTGGTTATTATCTGCCAATCGTCATGAATAAGCAAAGCTTTTATGTTGAACTTTTCTAAATAAAACAAATGAATATACTGATTTCTTGGTACAAAATTACATGTCATAACATATCTTGATGAGTATTTGTTATAAACATACAATGTTTATCTGGTTGAAAGAATATTATGCCATGGGGACAACTAAGGGCTACATAAACAAAAGCAATCTTTACCAAACAGACTTTCTATTTGATGCCGTTCGTCCACAAACTATATAAACCAGTGCTATAGAAAAAATGCATCATTTATAGTGTACAACCAAAAGGCAAGTTTTCCCTCATTTACCATTCAGGATATTTTGCTCATTTACAGAAGAATTTGACTAATCTCTGTTTAGATTATATGGTATTATATATGTCTTTCATATTGATAAACATTTCTTTATTTTTTACTTCATTTTTAAAAAGAAATCTTCTTATGGTATATAATTCAACAACATTTGGCCTGTTTTGGCATACATGGCAAAATGACAGCAATCTTCATTCCACACCTTATTCTCCAAGATGTTCACCTTATTCTCCAAGAAGCCTTATTCTCCTCAGATGGAAAGTAAACGCTCTTCAGAAAGAGGACAATAAAGGAAAATATACATCATTGTACACATGTATGGAACTTATTAAAGGGCTCTATTGAAACCAAGAATTTACAGCTACAATTAACTAAGGAAGAAGATTTATTTGCTATGTGTTCCAGCTCCTGAAATTGACCGTTCATCATGGAATAGTTGCCCCTCATGATGTATGTTGTATTGTGGATGTAACAGTTGTGTGAATTGTCATCTCTTACACACATGTACTATAACTTCAGAAGCTTTCGCCAGTGCTGATTTTATGATGCAAGAACATTACCTGGTGACAATTTTGGCAAAAGACTACCATATGCAACCTTTTCAGCCACATTCATTTGCAAACAAATACACTTTATCACACAATATCAGCCCTTTTTTCCCAAGGAGTTTTTTTAACCACATGCAAAATCAGTTCTAACGAGAGCCCCATATGTACCATAGGTGAACTTCACCTTCAAAGATAGCAAACTGGCATAGATTCCTGTCACACTTGTGTCAATAATAATATCCATGTATGTACTACCTACAACAAACATTGTGACCTTGTTTAGTGGATTGCATTATTTCAGAACACACTGCCAATTCATTATCAATCTTTCATACCTGTACATCTGTTTTTCTTGTTCAACTCATCCCCCTTCTTCTTTTCCTTACCGCCTACTTCACCGAAAAGGACATGAGACATTTTCTTTATGGATTTAAACATCACATTCATGAGCATCAAGGACAGTCTGTAAATGTGTAAATGTGTATAAATAGCCTTTACACAGAAAATGCTTGAACTGTTTAATCAGGGAGGGGAACAGTCCTTCAAAATGGTATCACTCTATGGGGCACAAGGAACGGTTCATGAACCTGCTCCCTGATAGGGAAAACATTTTTTTGCACATTTTGTGAGAAGAAAAAAGAAATTCTACCTTACACAAGATACATACGAGAGGTCTCTTCTACAACTTACATGAGATACTGTGTAAGATTTCTCCTATCTGAAACTAGGCATAAAAATAATCTTTAATAAATAAAATGTTGCCCATGCGGACATGTCTACACAAATGTTTTGGGGCTGGACACGTCCATACAAGGTCAAAAATCAGACACTTTGTCACAGAAATGAAAGCATAATTATGTATAATCAATCTCTCTCTTAAATCCATACGAATCATAAACATCTCTATGTAATAAGCAAACGAAAGGCTAGAAATAGATAAGATAGACGTATACAGTGAATACAGAAAAATAGTATCTAATGCAAAGTTTGTGAAAAATAACACATTTTCAGAATATACATGGGAGGATAGGAAAGCTACTAGCATATTCCAACAACACAAGCACATTTTGGTTCTTTTTTTTTGTGTTTAAACCCAAGATCTGGGTAGGAGTAAGGGAACAGCCCCAATCTGGCCTAAAGTCAGGTAACTGCTAGAAGCATACATCCATATATTGGCCACATTTATTGCTTCTCCTCCCATGTATCATCTGAATGGAGTAAACTGGATATCCATAATCTAGACATAAGTACAAACATACAACGAACAATACTGCGAGCATGGTTAGAAGAGAAACGATACACTACCTATCACAGCTGGACATGGCTTACAAGGGGAAAAAGACAATACATATCACTCCCCTGACTGGCACAGTATTATATTCAAGGTTTATTCCATCACACTTTATCTAGACTTTAATATTGGACGTTTCATGTTAAACCCAATGCTTGCCATGAAGTTCCAGTCTTTGATTGGTTTAAGTTGTGTAACCAAAACCATCCATGTCATTGGAACATGGTGACATCTACACTTTGACACTCACAGCAAAAACCCAGACGATCGATACTCAAAACACAAAAAAACTGCACTTTCCCATCTCTACTCTCATTCTCAACTATGCCAACTCAAAGCAATCCTTGACCTCATCACACTCTCTCTATAGCAGCTGCTTCGCATCCTTTCATCACAGTACATTTGCATGGAAGAGAACAAGATCCATGCGATTCAAAACATTACAATCTGTGTGAAATGTGAAATGGAATGAGTAACGGTCCTGCCTTTTCATATTAAATTTGTGCATGAACAACATTTTTCATGCAATTTGAAACACATTTAGTACACAGGGAAATGAATACTGGTAAGCTTATCAAACCTATACGCAAAGAATTCTAACAATCCATATGCATTAAGGAATTGGCACCATGGCAAGGTGTCATGTATGTATCATTATTGGGCAGGTTTGCTTTTTTGCTATTTCCATGTTTTTTAATACTGTGATTTTTAAATTTTATTTAATAAAACACCTTACCCATCATCAAATATTTGACATTTCCAGAAAAATCTGATGATCTAGGGTAGATTTCATGAGACTTATCAATGAATATCACTTTGATGATAGTAAGCTACTGATACCCTTGCTATTTTTGATGTCCTTCGAGTTGATATTTGATGAAAAGTCTACAAACAAAATATGAAATAAAAAAAACCCAGGACTTTGGTCATTAAGTACTTCATGTTGCAGATGTTTGGTTGGTCACTTTTATAATCAGAAATACTGCAAAACATCTTTACAAAACATGGCTTCCTTTATTTTACAGTTACTAAACAAAATGTCTTGTGGGATCAATACTCCTTCTTCCTAGGAATCAGGGTCCATATTAATGAAAACTTTCTCGCAGAGCAGGTTGCTAAAACTGCACGTAGCTGAATGTAATTTAGCAACTTGCTGGGCTTTGTTATGTTTGATCAAGCCCTTATACCTTCTCCTAAGGATACAATGACTAATCAAATATTTGTTTTAAAATGACCAACTTTAATGATTTGTTATTTTCCAGGCTTATTCATTCCTTCATCACTGTGTACAAAGTTTTGAAACAAACAAAAATTGCACATTATTACTTTCTTCCCATAGCTTTCATATCTTCAAATTTGTCTTTCTGTACATCACGAAGATCCAAAATAGTAAGAAATAGAAATACTTTTTTTGCTTACGTTGTCAAACTTCATATTAACATTCATTTTAATTGTTTAATGCATGTTTGACTTGTGAGATGAAAAAGCACGTAAGACAGCTGCATGCATGTGATCTAAATTTAGAAGCACAACAATTTAAACAACATAAATTTGAGACCATGCTGCCAGTTATCTCTGATGCCATTTTATGACAGGCAGTGAAAAAAGTGACAAAGAATTTATCATCAAAAGGTTACAATCTAAAGAAATGGTTACAAAGACTAAGATCACATTTTCCATGACTTATATACCCAGAGACTGCACTTGACTTGCCAAGTCAATAACTTGCATCAATAAGCGGCTTCACATGATTCATCTTGCAAGAGCAGTATGTCAATAAAGCATGACTAAATGTTAATGACATAACTCTCGATCTACAGTCAATGGTAGGTATCAATGGATGAATCACAAGGAAATGTAAAACTGATTGGCAGATAAACAATATACCATACGAAAAACAAGAATTCATGTCTTTTTAATGTTCTTTCTGTAAATTTCCCCTGGACTTACAAGAATGTGTTCAATAACCCCCCCCCCCCCCCCATGCCCCCCTCCCCCCCCCCCCCCCCCCTCCTCATTCTCCTTTCCTCCCCGAAGTCATACCACAAATATGGCCATGGACATGTACGAGCTGGATCCAAGATGAGGAAGTGCTAAAAAAACTGACTGTTCCATATAAAGCATTCGCTGGTACATGTCCATGAGAACTGACAAAGACATCTCTCCTATGGTTACTATATGCACATCCTAATGTGACTACCATTTTCCTCCACAAATATCAGGAATTTGTAAGCAAATTCTGTTGCAAAATTTAGCCATTAGTGCCTTAAAAGAATGAATATCATCATCACCAATGTCTACAAATATATAGATGTTTTATCAAACAGATAAAGACATCTGCTATCATTACTAAACTGAGCGTACAATAACTGTTCATGTATAATGGTAGCATGGTACACATTTTTATGAATGCACCTTTTTAATGACAATGATCAATTACTTTCTACTTCTAATCTGTGTTGTAGAAATTTAATAATAAATTTGTGGCACAAACTTTGTGATTTCTGTAGTAGACTTCTTCAACTTTCTAGCGACTATTTCACTGAGCTCTGTTGACTGGTCATGCCAAATGAAGCATCACTGCTTGATACTCTGTGATTTATTCACTGACATACATAAGAAAATGGACCGATATGCCTTCCTGTTTTATATCGACATGGCATCAACATATACATATATATGATGAGGCAACAACATAAATGGAAAATAAAAATAAAACGTACAATAATGGGACAGCGTCCTCGCGAGTCGGCCGCTATCACGTGAAGAGATTTGAGGGGAGGTTGGCAGCTTCACCCATGTCGCTGACAGGAGCGCCATCAGTGACATAGGATAGCTTGTACTTCATGCGCAGCACAGCGCCAGGAGTCCTGTTGACCACCTTGATGGTCTGGGTGACCGCCCCAGAGTTGTTGGGAGGGATGACGTCACTGGAGGGGGAGAGCATCTGGAGCTCAAAGGTCTGGTGACAGACAGGGGAAGTGAGAGTCAGGAAGAAGAGTACGATGTGAAAGAGAGAGAGAGAGAGAGAGAGACAGAGAGAGAGAGAGAGAGAGGAGAGAAAGAGAGAGAGAAGAGGTGGGGAAGAGTGGGAGAGGGAGAGAGAGAGGGAGAGGGAGATGGAGAGAGATTAATTTCATATAATTTTTACTTGTGTGAACATGTGCAAATCAATTCATAAATATTTCGACAAATTTTCCATTCCCTATCTCGTCCTACAACAGAAACCCTGTTGGAAAACCCAGTATAAAACAGCCTCACATGAAGGGTAATTTATTTGCAGGTTCTACCGGTAATTCTTTAGGTCCTATACTAAACTCAGAAATTGAGTGACCAAACTGAGAAATTGCTCCTCTATAGAAATTGTATTTAAGTATTACTGATTTAGGAGTGCCTTAATAGAAATTGTGATAACAACCTTTTTGGCATACAACCTGCGATATGCCCTGGTTTGATTCACTTCATTGTCCCTATTGCACCATCAATACATTATAGCACAAGTAACACACAGAACTTCCATAAAGCAGCGCATGATCTGGCACACAGAGGGTTAAGCATTGCTACCTTTGGTACAGCAGCTTGGAACAGGAAGGCAGTGAAGGGAGACATAGTGGCATTGGTAGCTCTCATCACAATGTTGACTGCCGCCGTGCTTCCGTCCCGCTCAAAGGAAAACTCCACCTTCAACCCCCTGCCCTCCACCGCAGTCACTGTGGGAAAGGACGAACCTAGAGCAACAAAAAAAATATATTCTTATTAACCCTTTGACAACCAACAACAATTGATGTCTTCAAGAAACCCTGTTGAGATAAAAGCTTTAAACAAAAAAGTTTTATACTGCACCAGCGTGAAATAAACTCTGCCTATAAGCAACACTAGTTTCTTGGATTCTACACTATAGACTCCAACCAAGACACTAGTGTTGCATAGTATACTGAAGAAGACAATGAAAATTGCATCATATTTTTGGTTTGAATTGGGAGAATCTGGTCATCTACAGAGGATTATGGGTAACCAATATCTTCATAACAATGTGATTTGAACAACAGTAGAAAAACAAGAGAGACAAGGAATTAAACAATGAAAATTCAGCAAATTAAAAGAAAGTTAGTGGCATTCGATTATAAATCTGAATCACAAACCGTGATATCTTTTCAACTAGTGTTGTAGCAGACATTGATTTGTGTCCACATTGTCCATATAATGGAGTCAAAGGGTTAAGCAATGCCTCACAAGAGAAAAGTTACCCTGAATACCACAGCGAAGCAGCACAGTCAAAGTGTTAAACAATGCCTTATACAGAGCAAAGCCACCATGAATAACAGAGCTCAACAATGTACTATCAATGCAGTTAAATGTTTAAACATTGTCAAAGTCAACCTGAATACCACAGCTAAACAGTGGATTCAAAGGGTAAGTAAGGCAATGTCTTATAAGAGGAAAGTCACCCTGAATACCACAGCTAAGCAGCAGAGTCAAAGGGTTCACCAATGTCTTCTAAGAGCAAAGTCAAAGGGCTGAACAATATCCTCCAAGAGGAAAGTCAACCTGAATACCACAGCTAAGCAGTGGATTGAAAGGGGTAAACAATGTCTTACAGGAGGAAAGTCACCCTGAATACCACATCTTCACAGTGGAGAAAAGCCACCCTGAATACCACAGCTAAACAGTGGAGTCAAAGGGTTAAACAATGTCTTATACAGAGAAAAGTCACCATGAATGACAGCTAAACAATGAACTATCAATGCACTCAAACAGTTAAACAATGTCTTACAAGAGTAAAGTCACCCTGAATACCATAGCTAAGCAGCATAGTCAAAGGGTTAAACAATGTCTTATACAGAGAAAAGCCACCCTGAATACCACAGCTAAACAGTGGAGTCAAAGGATTAAACAATGTCTTACAGGAGGAAAATCACCCTGAATACCACATCTAAACAGTGGAGTCAAAGGGTTAAACAATGTCTTACAAGAGGAAAGTCACCATGAATAACAGAGCTAAACAATGTACTATCAATGCAGTTAAGGGGTTAAACAATGTCTTATACAGAGAAAAATCACCCTGAATACCACAGCTAAACAGTGGATTCAAAGGGTTAAGTAATGTCTTAGAAGAGGAAAGTCACCCTGAATATGAATGGTAAGCAGCAGGGTCCAAAGGGTTCAACAATGTCTTATAAGAGCAAAGTCACCATGAATAACAGAGCTAAACAATGTATTATCACTGCAGTTGAAGGTTTAAACATTGTCTTAAAAGAGGAAAGTCAACCTGAATACCACAGCTAAACAGTGGAGTGAAAGGGTTAAACAATGTCTTACAGGAGGAAAGTCATCCTGAATACCACAGCTAAGCAGTGGATTCAAAGGGGTAAACAATGTCTTACTGGAGGAAAGTCACCCTGAATACCACATCTTAACAGTGGAGTCAAAGAGTTAAACAATGTCTTACAAGAGGAAAGTCACCCTGAATACCACAGCTAAGCAGCAAAGTCAAAGGGTTGAACAATGTCTTACAAGAGGAAAGTCAACCTGAATACCACAGGTAAGCAGCGAAAGTCAAAGGGTTAAACAATGTCTTAGGAGAGAAAAGTCACATTAACAACGGAGTTAAACAATGTACTATCAATGCAGTCAAAGGGTTAAACAGTGTCTTACAAGAGGAAAGTCATGCTGAATACCACACCTAAAGAGTGGAGTCAAAGGGTTAAACAATGTCTTACAAGAGGAAAGTCACCCTGAATACCACAGCTAAATAATGGAGTCAAAGGGTTAAACCATGCCTCACAAGAGAAAAGTTACCCTGAATACCACAGCGAAGTAGCACAGTCAAAGGGTTAAACAATATCTTATACAGAGAAAAGTCACCATGAATAACAGAGCTAAATAATGTACTATCAATGCAGTCAAATGGTTAAACAATGTCTTACAAGAGAAAAGTCACCCTGAATAGCACAGTTAAGCAGCAAAGTCAAAGGGTTACACAATGTCTGAGCAATTCGACTGCCACGCAGTTGATAAATATGCCTCCGCCTCTTTGCTATTCTCAGAAAATGTGTATGTTCGGTTGGCAATGTACCAATTGCTCCTACGTGAAATGAAAATATCACATTCTGTTTTTTCAAGTTTAGCCAAGTATGGCAATGTTCATTGACTTTTGACCTCTTACTTCTTTGACTTCCAATCTAACCAGTCTGTCTAAATCCATCCTTGTATCAAGTTTGTTTAAAATTAGCCAATTTTCGGTAAAGTTCATTGACCTTTGACCTTCCAGGAATTTAACCCGAACTTCACCAGTCTACCTCCATGAAGTGATACATCTCTGTACTAGGTTTGGTTTGAATTGAATCAATAGTATTGGATTCAATATGAAAAATATCAATTTTTGCAAAGTTCATTGACCTTTGACCTCTGACCTTCTCGCAATTCACCAACAATGTCACCAGTCTACCCCCAAGTAGTGATCTATCTTTTCACTATGTTTGGTTGGAATTGCACCATTGGATTTGGATTTATTGTGAAAAATTTAGAAAAATTTTAAGTTTGAGGCAATTTCTAGCCAATTTTGGCAAAGTTCATTGACCTTTGACCTCTGATCTTTCAGGAATTTTACCAAAAATGTCACCAGTCTATCCCCTAGTAGTGATCCATCTTTGTACGGACGAAACGGACGGACAACCCGAAAGCATAATGCCTCCTACCACTTCGTGGCTGAGGCATAAAAAAAAAAATTACGATCAAATCCATGGTTCATAAAAACACAGATGACAAAATAGTGGAAGCATTCATATAAATCTTCACATAAATAATTGTTCATACATTACTGTATTGTTCCTATTCAAGTATCACATGTTTGAAATTGTGTATGTACTTTTTGTGTTGTGATAAAACCAGGGCCTGGCAAAACATCGGCAAGAAAAGTGTAGTACACTCACCAATATTATTGATTGGGGCGCCACCTCCAAGCAGGTCGTTGACCCCAGGCCCAACAGGGGGCACAGCAGCCGGCTGTAGAGAGCCCAGTCCATCCATGAGGTTCATCACAGGGTTGGGTGCTAGAGCTTGCAGGGGGGCCATAGAGGGGGGTGCCCCCATGACAGGGGCAGGGGCAGCAGGTGCAGGGGCACTAAGGTCAAGGCCTCCCAAGAGGTCCAGAAGACCGTCGCTGCCCCCTCCACCACTACCACCGGTGTTGTTGACTCCTCCTCCTCCTCCGCTTCCTCCTCCGCCCATCATTCCAAAGCCGTCTAGAGATTTGAGAGGCTGCTGGGGCAGGGAGTTTGTGATGATGGGGGAGGATGGGCCCCCTCCCAGGAGGTCTACAAGACTTGAACCCTGCACAAACAAACAAAATACAGGTCGAAGGATGATTGGTTCAACTATGGATACCTATTCACATTATTTTTTCCCTTTCTTTTTAAATTTCTATTCTTCGTTCTTCGTTGTCTTCTATCGTTTCTGCTGAAATCCCTGTGTCCCTTGTTGTCTTCTCCCATATTCCATTCTTTATTTTGCATCAACTTTTCTTTATTCATCCTATATTCTCTCCCGATTTCTCAACGTAATCCCATTAAAACAATATTAAAATGTGCATTTCTAGAAAGCAACTGAAAGTGCAATCCAAGCCTTATGACTATTCAAATCAAGCAGTCTAATTCAGTATTTCTATCTGAATATTAAAAATTGATTTTAAAAATATCATATTAGTACATATATCACAAAGGACAATTTTAACATCAACTTCACTCTCAGTTTGAATATACAGTCCGGCCTCCATTATACGGCCATCGATTTTCCCGCCGTCTCAGTTAACCGGACATGGACTGGTTGATTTTTTTTTTTTTAGTTTAATGTTTTTATGAGTTTTCAGTGCCAAACTCACTTCAGACAAACACACATACTACCACGATTATGTGAATACACTGTGGGACATTCTGTCAATCACTGCAATCGAGATTATAGAGATCACATACCACCCGATTTATGACACCTTTCTCAGCAGCGTTATCATAGATACAGACAGCTGTAATTGAGTCAACACGCATTGAGTAGCGATGTCACAACACGGTAACACTCGAGTTGGTCAAAATTTGTATCTGCCACTGTACAACAACGCATTAGAATCCGTTCTAATCGGATCCATCCGGACACAAAAATATTTTGACAAACACATTTAACATATATACATCATTTTGATCAGTCAACGATTTTCACCTGTCCGCCATGTTGGATTTTGTGATATCGCAATATAGTTCTATTATGTCTTCAAACGTAGAAGGCAGCAACGCACAGCCATGTTAAAATCAAACGATGAATGCATGTGAATGTTTTTATACTATAGTACCCCCGAGGGGTACGATCAAGTGTGATGGAGTCGAGTGCAGTCTGATTGTCATGATTAATATTCATATTTTGTTGAAATTCTGGAGTAATTTCTGTTGCTGTTCTGTGTATTTCGAGAAAGATAATCATAATGCTGATTAATTGGTAATATGTAACACACGTATACCCCTACAATAACATACTAGAAAGTCCCTATTTTAACATATCTCTCTTATCTGCCTATATCGCTTTTCCGGACGGCCGGCGGTCCTGTCGTGGCCAGATGATGGAGGCCAGACTGTATCCATACTGAGAATGCTATGTTCTTTGCAGAGGCAAAACTTCCTAAAATCTTGCAACCAGGTTCCTGTGTGTGATAATTGTCACTCTCACTATTGCACCTGTTGCCATGGTAGTTACCATTGATGGTAAGTTAAAACAATTGAAACCCTACATCCAACATGGCCAAGATTTCCAGAATTCCTACCTCATCATGCGAGGGCGCGAGACTCGGTCCCGTTCTGTCCAGGGCGTCATCGTCCAAGATCTCTCCGTTGTTCTGGGCTGGGTTCTCCTTCTTCTCCATCGGGGGCATTCGTTCTAATAATGGCCCTCTGGAGGAGACAGAGGAAACACAGAGATGCCAGTTACAACATTGCCAAGGAAAGATCATTCACAAATCATGCCTATGATATATATATATATATATATATGTATATTAACACACAAAGTCTGAAATGCAAGCATAATTCTTGTTGCAGGGCATGAAATCAGCATATTGCGTGAAAATTGACTTCTTCTTTTTTCATTCAATCTGTTTCTAAAGATCTACCTTTCTACTTGTCTGTGATGTCAAGGCATCACTGTACGAAGCACAAATCTTTAATCATGAAGTATGTTCATCAATCTCTTTCTATAACAGTGAAATTCATTCTGAAAGACAATGAGTGTATACGATTAAAAAAATAGTTTATTACTTCTCATATTCTTCTTGATCTTCTTACTGAAACAAGCATCCATTGGAAGGGGACATAGAACATACCACATGTACTTACGCTATATGTTTGTACGACTTGAAGAGTGACAAGAATTCTACCGATCTCTGCTGCAGCTCCATATCCAGTGACTGGGAGTATGGTCTGACGATCTTCTGTATTCTCCTAAAAGCAAAAATTTACAAACAGAGATGGCATTGTCCTTTCTTCTTCTTCTCATGTATGGTATTCTTAATGCCTCGCCAATACCGAGCAGCCTTTAGGAGTGAACCATGACAGATCAGCATCAGTCACATGTTTTCCAGTATAGGCTATCTGTCAATCAGTTAAACTAAGCTTATCTTTTACAGTGAGCTTGAATCAGTAACCTTGTATTCCTGTCCTTCATTACATATCAACTTATTATGTGGTGTTATCTATCAAAATATTGCTTCTAACAAAAGCAAAGGCAAACAGTGACACTGGCAAATCAAAGGAGCACAAATTGGTATAAGTCAAATTACCTTTTAACTATTTCCAATATCATGTTAAATCGAAACATACACATGATTTGTGATTTTTTTTTTGTTAATAAGAACAATTGAAAACATATTTCTACAAAAATGGAACTATTTGAGTGCCTTCAGTCATCCACAACTCATGTTCCATTGAAGACTCAGGTACTCTTAAGACATGCGGTGTCTTAAATATCGCACACTTTGCTCACTGTGAGGTGGAGAGTAGGCACTATAATCAATTTAAAGCTCGATTCTTCCTCTAACAATTCTTCCTTTAACAATAACTACACACTTACTCGTGACTTTCTGTGAAGCGGACACTAAGTTTGAGAATGGCTAGGAGGACGTATTCCTTTGTAATTTGAGTGGACGAGGTTGCTTGAATCATGGACTCTAATAAATCCAGAACGTCGTCTTCTGATACCTGAAAAGGATAATGGAAATAACAAAGAGAAAAGAAAAAAACATGGAACTGCAATTTTTCTTAGAAATTGTTGAAAAACTGTAAGATACAAATAAAATTCAAAAGGCACAATCCAATCTAATGTCAACCTGTATGAAAGGTCATTTTTCCTTAACAGAATTGGTTTTCATTCATTTCTTTATTGAAATCAATATAGCTGACAAAGTATTCATTTTCAAGCTATACTTATACAGTGAAAATGTACAATGAGACCAGAATACTACATTATGAAATTCTTCTTAACTGGACTGTAGCAGAGGCCCTCTGCAATCATAATTGAAGTACTGTTTTTATATTGATACTATCTAAAATTGCACATGCATGCATTTGAATATATCAAATATAATGGATGTATATTTTAGATATTTTTGCAAGCACTCACTACCGGTAGTCATATGCACACACATAATATCTCTGTATAAGTTTAAACAAGAACAGGGGGAAATAGCAAACAAAGTTAATCAATCATCATACTAGTAAATATGATTATAAACATCTTTCAACAAAACCATTAAAAACTTCAAAATCAGGAAATTACATGTCTATATGTTGAAACATATGTCAAATTTCAATTTCAGTCAGCAAGCAGTAATGTGGTACACATCAACTGCACTGCATAGATATATTATTTGTATATCAAGGTGAAAATCTATGCATATAGATTTAATAAAAAAAGAATTCAATCACACAATTGATTATCTGTTCCTGGATATGTTGTTTCACATGTGCACAAGCTGTAAATAACTACAATGTATAGTGTGATGACATAAATATATTTGAGGACTTGAACATGCATGGAAAGATGGTACCACTGCAAGTATCAGGCATTTATATCCTTTCCCCCCTCCATTCCCCTTCACACACGACAAGCCCCACCACACTTCACACTATAAAGAATGTAAAGGTTTACTGCCCTTGGAGGAATACACACCATAGCCTCATCAAAAGGAAATGTGATTCACAGGAAGAAAGGTTTGTTACAGAAGGAGTTAATTGTGAAAACAAATAATAATAATTATTCTAAAACAATGATAATAAGAAAGGGAAACATTTTCTAAAGAAGCAATCAATTCCCAAATCAGACATGGATACATTTGGAAGAAGGGAAACAATCATAAACTCTATTTACATCAGCAAATCTTGTAAGTCTGTAAAAATGTTCTTCTTTTTCTTTCTGGTATCATCAATTTCCAACTTCAAGCCAAGATATACAAATAATTGCACCCTAGTTGAATAAATGGAAATGGAGTCTAGAGGTGACAGAAGGATATATGTATACCCAGTTGTAGCTGTCTGACTTATAACATTTGAGAGATTTTACGCAAAGGAATTCTCCAAACAAAAAGCAGCGCTACATGACATGAACATTAAAATACCTCACATTTTTCAGCGAAATGCGAATTATGAGGTTCTCAATCCACAGATTAAACATGTGCTTATAAGAGTATGAAGTCACTGACAAAGAACCTTTATGTACACACATGGGTTAGCAATGTCACATTCTCTGCCAACTATAACACACATCTTCTCTATTCTGTTGGGAGGTGGATTTTGCACTCACTGCGCACTGATGGAAGAATGGAAGGAGGGTTACTAATGATGCCACGTAATCAACGTTTGCATAGCCAACCATGTGATGGGGACATACAGGGGAAGCGGGAGGGACTTGCCTACCCTGCCTCCTAAGAACACACACACACCTACAGAGAGACAGGGCAGCTGGGATTGTAGGTAACAGGCCCACTGTGCCCACAAGCTGAGCCAGCTCCTGTCACTTTCACAAGGATTAGTACATGGACATTAGTTACTAATATAATCAATGTACACATAGGAGCATATAGGGGGTTAAGTGGGGACACAGATCAGTAAACAGCCTGTACACATAGATAAGTGATGTGCATTTACAACTGGGGACTTGTAGGGAAAGGGGTATAGACTTGCCTATTCCATGTACACATAGGAGCATATGGGGGGGGGGGGGGGGGGATAAGTGAGGACAGTGATAAGTGGGGACAGGGGTCAGTAAACAGCCTATACACATGGATAAGTGATGTGCTTTCACTACTGGGGACTAAGCGGAAAAGGGAGGGGGGCTGCCAACTGTGCCCCACCCACACACACACACACCTGTAGCGGGTCAGGGCGGCCAGGGTCGTAGGTGACAGGCCCACTGTCCCCACCGAGCTGCGCTACGTCCAGGGCGGGGAGGTAGAAGGTACGTACCTGGATGGGTTCCTCCTCGTCCACCGCCCCGGCCACCAGCAGGTCCCCGTACTCCCCGATGCACCAGGCAGACACCTGCGCCAGCGGTTGCTGCACGGAAGAGAAGGAAGCAAAATAAATAAGGAACATTTAACGGACAGTTCACCTTGATGTAAAGTTTTCGGTAAAAATAGGACAATATGAAAATTACTATTTTTTCAAAGAATATACTCAAAATATGATATCGATGGCTCTGTCTCGTATATAATTGAGATTAGTCACAATTTGACTTGTGATGGACATGAATTGTAACTCTGAACATTAGGGATAGGAGATTGGACTTGTGATCAATTCAGATCAATCGTAACTCCTGATAAGATAGGATCCTGCAATGGCGCACCATGCAGACCTATGCAAGCAATTGCTGATTGACATGGATTTTTATTTCCCACAAAAATATAAGTTGGCAATAATCAAATCATGAATATTTCTATCCAAGAATATTTGGCTTGTAATTCATTGCAATACAGAGTACATTGAAACCTGTCTATAGTGGCCACCCAAGGGAAACACAAATTGTGGCCTTTATAGACAGGTAGCTGCTATAGACAGGTTCTATACATGATCTTTTTCTGGGGGAATTATTTTAGTGGCCACTAGAGACAGGTTGGCTGCTATAGACAGGTGGCCACTAAGACAGGTTTGACTGTGTATCACTTTACAGAATGCAAAGTGTGCTATATAAACATTTTGAATGATTTTGAACTAGTAAAAACACATTCTTTATTTGCATATGGGTGATATTTTGACTAGCTACCATACAAATCAAAAACAATATATTAAATGTCTGTAAAAGAACATGTTTGATGTATGTCAGTTCAGATTGCATAAATGAATCTTAATGCTGAATGTTATAGCAAATTCAAATGTTTAAATGAATGATGTTGCAATGATAGTTATTCATCAGTATCATACATTCCTGAAATATAATCTGAACAACAAACAAAACAAAACTTTGTTAGTATTACGGTAAGGAAAACATCTGGAAATAGTTAATTGTTAAATTCATACTGTAGCCCCCTTTCCTACATTTTTCAATTAGAGGGTAAAAAGTACTATAATGCAACCTTCAGATTGTTAAACATGCTGTTATACATCCCTTTCCTCTAATATTACACTTTCTTCTGCTCACATATACTTAATCTGATGTGTAATTTTCAAGATATGATTGCATGTGAAATTGCAAAAAATTCAATAAGTGAATTTCAATTAAGATTCATGCAGTACTAAAAAAAAAATAATGCTTTCAATTAGTAAAACCTATAAGTTAGGTGTTATTTAGAGGTTAGCACAGTGCGTTGATCATCATCAATCAGTATCACACACATTTACACTCTTAAATCCATAGCTTTTTGATAATCAAGGGTCAAGTAAATCTCATACCTGTTGAATGTGCACATGTCTATCTACACTGGACAAAATCAATCCTAAATATGCAATTGATAATAAAGAATTCCTATTAGATATTTCCCTGTTGTACATAAGTTTAAGCTCTGCCCCATGCAAATGCCTCGTAGATCATCAACAATCTACAGTACATGTCCAGTATTGCCTAGGAACAACATCCCACCTTACTGCAATGCATTGTAATTCATTGCAGTCAATCACTTTACAAACGCATACATGTAGGGCTGATTGCATTTGACTGCAATGCATTGTAATTCATTGCAATCAATCACTTTACAAACGCATACATGTAGGGCTGATTGCATTTGACTGCAATTAACTGTACTTTATCGCAGTCAATCACTGTACAAACACATGGGGCTGATTGCATTTGACTGCAATTAACTGTACTTTATCGCAGTCAATCACTATACAAACACATGGGGCTGATTGCATTTGACTGCAATTAACTGTACTTTATCGCAGTCAATCACTATACAAACACATGGGGCTGATTGCATTTGACTGCAATTAACTGTACTTTATTGCAGTCAATCACTGTACAAACACATGGGGCTGATTGCATTTGACTGCAATTAACTGTACTTTATCGCAGTCAATCACTGTACAAACACATGGGGCTGATTGCATTTGACTGCAATTAACTGTACTTTATCGCAGTCAATCACTGTACAAACACATGGGGCTGATTGCATTTGACTGCAATTAACTGTACTTTATTGCAGTTAATCACTGTACAAACACATGGGGATGATTGCATCTGGCTCCATTTGATGGCAGTCATGCTGGGGAGTTGATCACCAGACTCATTCAAAGGGGAAATTTCATGCACATATTAAAAGCGAATGAACTTTAATTGTCTTACTCATGCCTGCAATTGAGCTAGTTATGAAAAAGGAATGAACAAACAAATCAAACAGAAAAGTATGCAGATAACATGAAATTATATCGCGTGCGTTTCTCATTGTGCAAGTATCCACCATTCGCGTTGACTCAATCGTTTTGTTTCATCCTGCATTGCTCATGCACCTACCCCTGTACTCACACGGTGAACCTCTCTGTAAGGTCGGATTAGTAACCCAGAGCAGCTCCAGTGCTGCATGCCCTCCACGCACGAGTACCGTTCAGACTAAAAGAATATACAGTCATCTTTGGTTTCTTTTTTAATAGAGGGAGGGGCAATATTTCTTGCGGCATCAAGGACCTGTATGGTCGGTTTAGTAACTCAGAGCAGCTCCAGTGCTGCATGCTGCATGCTGCCTAGGCATGATGACCGTTCAGACTAAAAGAATATACAGTCATCTTTGGTTTCTTTTTTAATAGAGGGAGGGGCAATATTTCTTGCGGCATCAAGGACCTGTATGGTCGGTTTAGTAACTCAGAGCAGCTCCAGTGCTGCATGCTGCCTAGGCATGAGTACCGTTCAGACTAAAAGAATATACAGTCATCTTTGGTTTCTTTTTTAATAGAGGGAGGGGCAATATTTCTTGCGGCATCAAGGACCTGTATGGTCGGTTTAGTAACTCAGAGCAGCTCCAGAGCCACATGCTGCCTAGGCATGAGTATTGTTCAGACTAAAAGAATATGAAGTGATTATGTTGTTTGTTCTGTTTGTTTCAATGGGAGGAAAGGGTGCCCTTGCTTTTAACAGAATTATGATTAGACCATTTTACTGAGCAGCTAGGTAAGCAGGGAGATACAGATAGCACACACATATACAGGAGGAGAAATACATCGTAGAAAGGGTAAGAGGAGAATAATCATACATTTTGTGAGTCAAATTCAGAAGACTAAGAGGCGAAAGCAGATGTTATAGATTTATAACAACACAGACACAAGAGTACAAGACAAAGCACAATATCAAAAATTGAAATGATACTTTGTTAAATGCGTATCAGACATTTTGTAGACTTTACAGATGCCAAGCCTACAGAGAAGCTGCTTGACACAAAGGTAACAAGCCTAATATTACATCATCACTATTATCATCACTATCCTCATCATATTCATTGTTATTATCATCACCATCATCACCACCGTTCATCATCCTTTTGTTCTGACACTGCGAGATTGAACGTTTAATTAAAGGGGATGCATACGAAGTGCACCAACCAACAAGACAAGAGTAAGACCCTTTGCAGAAGGCAGGGCATTCACATTATAATGGTGTGTTCTCACCAAAGCATTTTCATGCTGCTACTTGCCATAATGGCAATCGCATTGAGCACCAATGGATGGAAGAAAAATCTAAGACAAAGGACCGGTCATTCACATCACAATGGTGTATTCTCACTAGAGCTGTTTGGGTATCACATGTAGCACAAGAACAGGTCACCAGTTGTGCGTAACGTTGTGCGTAGCTTACAAACAGCTTGGTACAACACCCCCAAGAAGGATAAGACCCAGACTGAGTTGCACTGTCACACACAAGGTCATGAGACACCTGCCAAACCCCACAAATAGCTTACCTGGCTGATGTCCTCTTTGACAGCCTTGTAGAGTTGCTGAACAGTGTAGGCGTGCAGCGAGGCCGAATCTGAAATCATCTGTACCAAGCTTGCTACCGACTCGTCGGGCACGTTATTACCCACAGCAGACAGCACGCGCATCATAGTGTCTATGTGCCACCTCTTGTTCGGGGCGTGCCTAGATGAAGAAGCAGGGGAAAGAAAATCACATATATGTCCAGGGTTTCATCCCAAGCCTGACATCATGAAACATCAAGGACAAATAGGAGAGAATATGATAGATGACGACAATATTCAATATTCATATTGTGAATATGAAACGGTATTATCTCTTTACAATATCATAAAGCGTACTTGGATGCTTGTAAGTCTTTGTGACACCTGTCTAATTCCAAGGGATCATTGAGCATCATGGCAGCCACTAAGGCACACTCATTCCATTCCTATCAGGTACCCACTTATAAACCTGGGTGGTGATGAGCAATGTGGATTAAGTAGTTTGCTGAAGGACACTAGTCCCCTGGGACCTTCAGATCTTCAGCTCAATTCACAACCATTATGCCACCACACCTCCACAGATACAGCATATACAGGGTGAAAACTTGCTCCATGCTCTTATGAGGACAAGTCATAGAATACCGACATGCCAACTCCTTGCTACTCACCTCTCGCAAGCCAGGAAGATGTTGGATGAGGTGTACGACTTGAACTCAGGGTCCGCTCTGTCCAAGAAGAAGATGAGCTCCTTGACCATAGTCCGGATGTTAGAGCCGTTGATGAGCGCAAAGGACAACTCCACCGCTCTCCTGGATAGCAAGAAATAAAAATACCGTATTTTTCGGTGTATAAGACGCATGTTTTTCCCCTTGAAAATCACGCCAAAGTCCGGGTGCGTCTTATACACGGCGTTAGAAAAAGTCGGGTCTTTCAAACTTACACGTATACACATGTATGGGACTATGCATTGTGTGACAACAATCAACATTTAACAACAAAATAAATGGCTTTGATAGCCCGACATAATACCGGTAATACGATCTCAATCACATCATCAGCATAATTACAGGTACGAAGAAAGCACCAGGACTAGTATTTGTCTGAGACACCTCAAGGAAACCGCTAGCTAGAAAGCTAAGCCCTAAGGATAACCTCCGTTAGATCAGAGCCGCTATTGTTGCTTTGATCCGGCCTCGAGGTGGCGCTGTTCACATTATCGTCCGCGGAGATTTTTTTTTTTTATCTCCGAGGCCAAAAGGTGTACAGCGCCACCTGGAGGCCGGATCAAAGCAACAATAGCGGCTCTGATCTAACGGAGGTTATCCTTAGGGCTTAGCTTTCTAGCTAGCGGTTTCTTTGTGGTATCTCTGACAAATACTAGTTCTGGTGCTTTCTTTGAACTGGTAATTATGCTGATGATGTGATTGAGATCGTATTACCGTTATTGTGTCAGGCTATCAAAGCCATCTATTTTGTTGTTGGATGTTGATTGTTGTCACACAATGCATAGTCCCATACATGTGTATACATGTATGTGAGACCCGATTTTTTTTTTTTTTTCAAAAGTCGGGGTGCGTCTTATGTGCGGGGGCGCCTTATCTGCCGGTTGATACGGTAAGTGAAAATGTGATCTAGAATGCTATTCTTAAGTAGATTATGTCGCTGTTCAAAGTTTTCCTAGATGGCTCTTACAGTGAACAAGACCCTAATAACAAAAACATTAGCTCCTTGAACATGGTCAACATATTGGAGCTGTTGACGATTGCCAAGTACAGCTCACTCTAAAAGAAAATCAGGACTATTCACAAGTAGTGTCACTAATATTTGAGCAAGATGTCTTCACTTGATATTATTAGCTGAAAGAAATTATTAGGATTGTTCTATATGTCAAAAAATTAACAAGTTTACTTATTTCATGATTTTTGTAGGCTTGTCCTCCATCTTGTAAGCATCTGCCTCTTTGAATTTCTACTCTTAATGAAGTGAACAAAAAAAATAAAATGAACCAGGTATTAAAATGTTTCTCTTTAAGGAAGTCTGCTTTCATTTGTTTTTGGTTCATGATACAGCAATTCCTACCTTTGAATTGAGATATCTGGGTCTTTTAGACAGTCAACTATAGTACTTCTGTGTCTCTGCACGGCATTGTTGTCTGCTTGCACTGTCTTCAAGAGTGTGTTGAGGGCGACATATCTGAAATGGAGAAAACAGTATGAATTATAGAATAACCATATTCATTATGTTACACATTCAACATTTTGAAAAGGACAGTTGGCTTAGTATTTGGTGAAATATCTGAAAATAGCTGCTCAGAGGATATTCTTCCATTTAATGTGGTAAACTGAAGATTAACCCTATCTAGCCCGGGGGGGGGGGGGGGGGGGGGCAAAAACAGCCCCCCCCCCCTCGACATTTTTCGCAATCAATTTGTAACGCGAAAAGATCGCGCCGCGACGTTTCATGGCTTTTTTCCTTCAAGTCTCACGCAACTTTTAAGACCAAATTTGCGTCGCGGGGGTACGCGGTTCGGAAGTTACGTAACATTTTGTACGTGCATGTCAGACCAAAAATTGCTCGAAAACGTGATTTCATGTACAAATCCAATGCAAATTCTGTATCTAGCCAAAATTCATAAATGTATCATTATCTTTAGTTTTACTGATTAAAAACAATAAATTTCATGTTATTTATGACTGAAATAGTGTTGCCAATGATTTCCATTGAGAAAACAATGAAAAACCTAAGGTCGAAAAAACAAAGAAATACATAAGAAATTCAAAAAACAATAAAATACATAAGAAAAACTTTGATATTGCAATTTTTTTTAATCCTAACTTGATAATAATCCTAAGAAGAGTGTCTGGACTGAAATCTAGTAGTTTTGGGGCTATATTTAAAAATTTACAACCACATTATGATTTTATGCATTTAATTAGCATAATTAATTAATCAAAAATGAATTTGAATAATTTTGGTGCAATTGACAATTGAATTGTGGAGATTACATCATCGGTGAATTGGGTAACAAAAAAGTCATTGAAAAATAAGCATTTTTGCAAATTTAGACCTATCAGGTTGACCTTTGACCCGGTAAAAGGTGGAACATTGGGGGCAGCATCACCAAAAGTTATAATTGTCTAGAGTTGACTATGATACACTTTACACTTATACTTGGATGGGGGAGTGACATAATTTCCGTTTCTTGTTGAAAATTCATGTGACATACTTGCATGTCGCACCATCCGGGATACAGTCCTATATTAAAGTCGAGTGCGATATCAGACTTTGTCGCACGCATGCGCTATGCAGTCAACGTGTGAATGACGTCACTCGCTTGGCTAAAAAAAAACAATCGCCACGACCAAAGCCTCTACAGAAAGTCCCTATGGGATTTGAGTGTTAAAGAAATAGTCGCAAAGATCATTCAACCTACATGCAAAGTCAATGCAAGTTTGCTACGCGGCTGGTTGACACAGCTGACACAGTTGACACGTGGTGCGTGCATACATATACGCGTCATTGTCAACAATGGTGGCCCCCGTGAATGTGTGATTCTACGTCGGCTGTACGACAAGAGTTAGGTCTACAAGTTATCAACAAGGCATTAGCAATATTGTGTCTCGCCCACTTGCGAAAATAACCAGAAATATCGCTTTCTCCGTTGCTACGCAAAAGAAAACTGAAACAAACAAATAAGCAACTTTAAACAGACAACATCAAAATCAGGTGCAAAATAGTGACTTTGAATAAATTTGCATAAATGTGCATGAGTAATGTTTGCCTACATCTACATCAGTAATGCTCACACATGCTCACACAATTCTGTGCACAAGTTAGGAAGCCTTCACCAAGAGTCTTGCAAGTAAACTTTAATGTATGACCTCAAATGACCTTTGACCTTATCATGTGACCTCTTACAGCACAATAACATGCAGGTGCCCCCAGTGCATCCATCATCCAAGTTTGATTGCCATTGTAGCAACATGTGATGAGTTATGTGTGATAAGAGAGTCTTGCAAGTAAACTTTAACGTATGACCTCAAATGACCTTTGACCTTATCCTGTGACCTCCAACGGTACCATAACATGAAGGTACCCCCAGTGCATCTATGACCCAAGTTAGGTTGTAATCCAAGCAACCCATGTGAAGTTATTTGTCAAAAGAGAGTCTTGCAGGTAAACTTTAACGTATGACCTCAAATGACCTTTGACCTTATCCTGTGACCTCCAACAGCACCATAACATGTAGGTACCCCCAGTGCATCTATGACCCAAGTTAGGTTGTAATCCAAGCAACCCATGTGAAGTTATTTGTCAAAAGAGAGTCTTGCAGGTAAACTTTAACGTATGACCTCAAATGACCTTTGACCTTATCCTGTGACCTCCAATGCCACCATAACATGAAGGTACCCCCAGTGCATCTATGACCCAAGTTAGGTTGTAATCCAAGCAACCCATGTGAAGTTATTTGTCAAAAGAGAGTCTTGCAGGTAAACTTTAACGTATGACCTCAAATGACCTTTGACCTTATCCTGTGACCTCCAACGCCACCATAACATGAAGGTACCCCCAGTGCATCTATGACCCAAGTTAGGTTGTAATCCAAGCAACCCATGTGAAGTTATTTGTCAAAAGAGAGTCTTGCAGGTAAACTTTAACGTATGACCTCAAATGACCTTTGACCTTATCCTGTGACCTCCAACGCCACCATAACATGAAGGTACCCCCAGTGCATCTATGACCCAAGTTAGGTTGTAATCCAAGCAACCCATGTGAAGATATTTGTCAAAAGAGAGTCTTGCAGGTAAACTTTAACGTATGACCTCAAATGACCTTTGACCTTATCCTGTGACCTCCAACGCCACCATAACATGAAGGTACCCCCAGTGCATCTATGACCCAAGTTAGGTTGTAATCCAAGCAACCTATGTGAAGTTATTTGTCAAAAGAGAGTCTTGCAGGTAAACTTTAACGTATGACCTCAAATGACCTTTGACCTTATCCTGTGACCTCCAACGCCACCATAACATGAAGGTACCCCCAGTGCATCTATGACCCAAGTTAGGTTGTAATCCAAGCAACCTATGTGAAGTTATGGATCATAAGAGAGTCTTGCAGGTAAACTTTAACATTTGTGACGGACGACGGACGACGGACGACGGACGACGGACGACGGACGGACGACGGACGACGGACGGACGACGGACGGACGACGGACGGACGACGGACGGACGCCATTTGGATCCCTTAGTCTCGCCTTCACCTCCGGTGGGCGAGACAAAAACTATACGTGCTGCGTAAATGTCGTAATTATCTTGGGAAATACGATTTTGGAGTGGAGTGGAACTCTCGGTGAGAACTTCATGAGCTGTGGCACGGGGCAAGTTGAGGCAACGTTTGATGTCTGAGACCGAGTCTTCTGGCTAGCTAGGACGGCAAAAGGGAACGTTCCATGTAACACGCTTACAGACAAATTAGATCTAATAAGTGAAATGAATAAAAGCAACCTCGCTGTAAACTTTGGATAGGTCAAACATCTAGCTCATCCCACAGCAAGACTAAGGTAGTCAATTAACAAAGCTCAGAGTCAGACTCACGCCAGCCTAACAACAATCGGATGTGAATAGACATGGCTTTGGCTAGATTAATCCTGTCAGTCGTCAGATCTAAGGCTAATAATGTCGGTACTTGATGATAATAATTATATTAGATGTCTCTTCCGGGGGATACAGACTATATTGCACTCAATAAAATCATATCGCATGAGTCAAAGACGAGTGCGATATGATTTTATCTTGTGCAATATTGGTGTCCCCCTCAAGGCCATCCAATAATGTCCTACCTGATGTTTTGTTTTGATATTCTGTGATGTCCTTCCTGATGTGTTGTTTTGATATTCTGTAATGTCCTATCTGATATTTTGTTTTGATATTCTGTGATGTCCTACCCAATGTTTTGCTTTGACAATTCTTTGATGTCCAACAGTATGTTGCTTTTTTTATCTACTTCTTTGCCGTCCTACCTGATGTTCTTGTCTGTGTTGAGCAGGAAGCGTCCCAGGATGTTGATGGCGAGCACACGCAGCCCGCTCTCTGACTTGATGTCCATGATAGTGAGGACGGTCTCGTAGAGGATGGCGTTGCCCACATTCTTGCTGGTCTCTGTATTGGTGGCCACCTGGGCCAGCAGGTCGTTCATGGCCTCGCTGCAGTCCACGTCGCTGTGCCCCAAGATCCGGAGCAGGCGCAGGATTTTCACCTGCACAGTGTACACACACACACACACACACACACACACACACACACACACATAACAAAATGTAAGAAACAAGAAGATGTAATGATGTAAGCCAAGAGGTTATTGCTTTCTATGTCTGTTTTCCTTGAAACAGGCTTTCATTGTTTAATTTCAAAATAAACAACATATCTTTTAACAACGAATTGATAGGCAGGCTTTTTCTATGTTCTCCGAATACATACCAGGGGGAGAAAAAAATTGTGTGGGTACTGCTTTTCAACCCCATGACAATGGACAGACACACTGTTCCTTGCACAGTATTATACCCTATGAGAAAATCAAGCTTTCACAGGTGGGGTTTTTATGTGTTTTGGACGGACAGGTTTTTTTTTTTTTTTGTACTGCTGCAGCAAAATTGCCCTGAAACCCTACACACCAGGAAGGACATAGTAAATAGATTGCTTCATTCACAAGCTCCCCGCTCACGTGGAGCTTGAACATCAATAGATAAGGCGCGTACAACACAAGCCTAAATGGACAACTAACTAACAATGGAAACCAATCGAAGAATTCAAGTATGGGCCAACAGCCTTATGATTTTCATGTTTACAAGTTATATATAACTGTACTAGTGGATCAACAACTGTAGGAAGGGATGCAGGATGGCTCACAGCCAGGTCTTTCCCGTAACCAATACAGCTTCCCCCCACCCCATATAAAAAAAATCTCCTTTTCAATTATTTTGTTAATACAACATTCTTATTTTTGAAATAAATGGTAATGATAATAATCTCTGGGAGTTATATATGATCTAACCTGTAGGAAAGGATCGCTGACTCCTGATACATCATGCTCCGGTGAGTACCCAGACATGATGAGATTCTTGAGTATCCTCACAAGGTTAGGGACCAGCTGCAAACAGATTGCAAAGAAGTTAATGCACTGTTCTCCAGGTCAGTAAACTTTTCAAAGGTTTCAACATTTGCCACTTTTTTTTAACATTGTAGAAGAATGCCTAGTCTTGCCTTCTTGTATTTCAAAAGAATGGCATCAGTCATTTGCATGCTTGTTCATCTTCATTCTCTTTCAAAACTTGTACATTTCAGTAAAAATGTCTACCTTTCAAAATATGTAATATTATTTTTTTTAATAGCTAATACATTTCCAAATTGAATTGAATTTTTTTCAACAATCTCCAAATCAATTTATCATGTTCACTTTTTGGATGTTGCAGATCATGCAACTTGCTGAAATACAAAGTAGTAGGAGATATAGGCTGAATCAAACAAACTTCACATGTGATAAATACTCTTACAAATAATTACAAATACGCTTAGCTTTATAACAGAACATATCTTGCCTTCATGCAATGATTTCAATACATCATTTTTAGCTGAACATGAAGTAACATATTCTTGCAGAGCTTGCCTCAACAGACATCAAAGATTTGGAACATAAATATACATGTAGCATAGACCTCCACCTTAAGTATTTTCAAAGTAACAAGACCATGCAAAGAGATATATAATAAACATTTATCACATAGAAGAGGGGTAGGAATGACATTTACAGACAAGACGTATGAGCTGTACTCTTTCACTAATAGACGCTCCTGGCATAATAATTTATCATGATGATAGGGCCATATTCATGATCCTAACTAAGCCTAGTTAGTTTTACAGTGCATTCAGCTGCATGCATTTTAATCAACAAACTAGGGAAGTACAATTTCATATATATGGCCCCTCCTTACTTCCTTGGTTATATTACTGTACAAACTATGATGATAAACATTTCCTATATAAAAGATTAGTTATTACTCAGCAATATTCATTATTTTTCAAGACCTAACTCTATCACTCATTACTGGGCACAAAATAATCCTTAAAGAGATGAAAAATAAAAAAAATCTGTGCACTGACAGAATAATATTAAAAATAATTTCTTAAATGGACTAAATGAGTTTTCAGAAGGAAAACAAATAAAGCCCATTTTCATACAGATTTTGAACATGGTTAAAATAACTTTTTACTAAATAAGAGAATATGAACAAAGTTCATGCAGTACAAATGTGACTATTAAAAAAAAGTAATTGGTCAAATAATCAAATTGCTGGCAAGTTTTGATTATAGCACTAATACCGAATAACAAATAACGTATGACTCTTAGGTACCCCAAATACACATTCATGCTACAGTATAAGCTGAATAAACCTTCACATCAAATGCATGAATGAAAAAGCACTCCCTGAAAATATACAACTTACCATACTTAAAGCTCAATGATTACAACATATAGCATCATCACAAACATAAGGAACGTACAGTAAATGCACTATATTTCAAGAATATGTAAAAATAATAAATAATCAATTAAAGTGTTCTCCACAGCTCAGTTCACTTATTCTTAATCAAACGTTTTGCAGAGAGGCAGTATATGATACAATCTTGTTCTGCTGTTATTCCTTAAAGCAAGAAGATTGATTTATCAATCTTTTACAACATAATCAAAGACAAGGTAAACCATGCAGGATTTGAAGCTGTCTCTACAGCTGTCTGTGTTGTGACCAAAGACCTTATAGCGCTGCGAAGCAGTGCAAGACCAATCACTCTCCTAAAGCTGTACATGGCATGGGCGCCATTTGAGGAAGCAAGTTTCAGGATGAAGTTTGAAGTTTAAAATTTGAAGTTTATTTATTATTTCTGTCAACTACTTTTAAGGTACAAGAAATACATAACTGTAAAACAACAGTTATAATATGTTTTCTTTAAGGAAAATAAAAAAAGAAAAGAAAATAGGATGCAAGCAAATTATATCAACGCGAACATCCTACGCTATGTTGTCTGTTTTTTACTAGATCGCAGGTGTGAATAAGTAGAGCACTGGATGTGTGAGAGCAAAAGGAGGAAAACTTTTTTTAGAAATATTCCTGGATTCACCTTTCATTTTTTTGTTATGTTATACACGCAGTGCATGCAGGCATGCAGCCAGCACACTGCTCTACTACTTAAAATGGCGGCGGTATCGCCCCATGGCGTACTACGCTTTTTTGTGTACAAATACCAGAGTCTTGCACTACTTCGCAGTGTTATAAGGTCTTTGGTTGTGACTATCTTACAAGTTACCACTTGGCTCGTGATAATGACACAGTACTTAGGAACCAGGGGCCGTATTCCATAAACAAGATAAGCATGCTTAAGTCAAAAAATCTAAGCAATTTGTCTTATCTTCTGTCTAAGACAAAATTCTTAGCCAAAATGCGTATTCCATAAAAATTTGGCTAAGAGTTTTGTCTTAGAATTCGGCTAAGATTTTTTGCTTAGCTAAGACAGATTTAGGATGTATGGCTAAGTAACTTTTCTTAAAATTGTGTACTTAGTATTCTATAAAGTACAAATGGCTAAGAATTTTGCCCTAATTTTAAGACAGCTGCGGGTTGTCTTAACTTTGGGGTTGCAGAGTGGTTGCGCGCAGTATGGCAGCTTTATCCACGCGCGCTTGCACCATGACCGCGTATTTCTGCTCAATGCGCGTTAATTTCATTGTCAAAGGTTGGATGCGCGTTTTCTTTTACGCATAGCCATTAGTAAGCAAGATGTAAGATTAACGGAAGAAAACTCTGGCAAAATGTGTACATATTGGACAATTGCACATTTTCGTTCCAAATACCTCTATTTTCAACTTGCGTTCGTACTGGTGAAATGTCGGCACGGTATGTTTAACATCACTGATCTCATCTATGATGACTTTGCCCCTGTGGCAAATCGGAACTATCCTATTGAGCCCACAGACAAGGTATGCATAGCTTTAACGGTAGACTCAATGCTGGTGCGATTTTTGCTTTAACACGTAAAATGCATTGACTTTTCACCGCGGGGAGCTGTTCGTGGGAGAACGAGTGTGATGAAAGTTGCGTGACGTCACCAATTTTCTCATGACGTCAAAGAATTTTAAGATTTGGCTTAGCCAAATCGTCTAACCTAAGAAAAATTGCTTAAGTTTATGGAATACCGTTAGGACAAATTTCTTAGACAAGAAAAAGGCTAAGACAAATTGCTTAGACTTAAGCAAAAATTCTTAGATGTTTATGGAATACGGCCCCAGACCACAAGGCCTCCTCTCCTCCTGTGTATCCAGTCCCTCTGTAAAACATGAAGTTTTGTGAATCAACACTGCAGACTCATTAATATTAATGAACAAGAGAAAATGAGGCATTGTTGACTGGTTTGGAATTATTATGTTATTATCACAAGCCAAGTGGTAGCCTGGTACATAGTGTTGCAGCCCAGCAAGCTATAGATACAAACAATAATAATAATAATACAAAACATTTATTTGGCGCTTAATACGGGCATTTCTAAGCGCACTGTGTTCTGTCAATTATTCTAGGAATACAGATTCAAATCCTGCATAGTCTACTCCTATTTCTGCTAATTTTTTGACAGACTGATCCATCAAATCTTATTACTACAGCATATTTGTCATTTGTGTGGTTTTCGATACCAACAGATTTATCTGAGAAGCAAATACAGCAGCAACAGTGTAAGAATACAGCAGCAACAGTGTAAGAAAGTACCAGAGAAGTGCCAAGAAAGTTACAAATGCACTACAAGTCATATTAGTCAAACTACCACTGTGGAAAACACAAGAATTGAATCAGATCAAAGATGAATGATGACAAAATATAAGGTAAAGAATAACAAGAAAATAATCATACGAGTTAGCAATGGGTGACATACCTCCAACTGTGTTAGGCAGATGATAGTAATGATGAAATAAAAACCATAAAGAAAACTCATCTATATGGACCTCATAAGTCATTTGTATAATCAAGGAATACAAAATGGAAAAAACAGCAGAGGGCTGAATCTTGTAGCTTTGTATTAAACTAATACAGATACAAAATAAAAACAAGTTTAATACAAATGATACTACTGTATAAGGTTGAATTTAAAATTCCTGTTACTATACCAAATATCTGATCTATTTTTCCCCCCTGTGTTAGAACACATGGTATACACATACTGCATACGAGCACCCAATCAGTGCTGGCACACTTGGACAAGGTGCTTGATTCATACCAGACTCTTTCTGCCCAGGTACCTGGCCACAAAGTCACTCCACAAGAATGAGTCTATCACAAGATGGATACAGACTACTCTAAATGTGCAGCAGTAAGGAGATGGAATCCAAGAGAGTGTCAGCCATTTGTAGGAAGGACTCCCATGTTGTTTGAGAGAGCATGGAGATCACTACACAATGTGTACAGTCAAACCTGTCTAGAAAAACCATGGTCCTTAAAAACAAGTTTGACTGTATGTGACATCTATTACAGCTACATGTGATATCAATGAGCACGCTCATAGCCAGCACTGGCCTTTACACTGCAATATTTCATTACTATTTGCACTTGTTCTCAAATAACATACAAACACAATGATAATTGGCAGCCTTCTGTTGTAGGACAATTATTCCCCACGATGTGTCAAATGCAGCCAGTGTTTACAGTTACTATTGAACATGGCTAGTGATGAACATTTTCAAACACTAAATAAACAATCCTTTTTTGTGTCTCTTTTCTGCTCCTCTCAAAATCAACTTCAGTTCAGGATTGCAATGTTAATTTTCCTTTCACATGTTTCTTCTCAGACCTAGTGCCAAATGGGGATAATACAAATGGCTGAAACTTTCTTGAAGAAGGACTCTAGACATCACGGGTTCTACGCTGTGCCTCTTACCCCTAACTGTCTCCTGCGAGAAGAGTTGGAGAGCAAGTCAAATTTCATCTGTTTTGGGAAGATAATTGGCCTTACAATGTTGTTACCTTTCTTTCAATAACACGGTTCACTAACTGATTATAAGATTTAGTCATAAATGTCTTAATGTGCCTTTTTATAATCTACATCAGAAATAACCAGGTTTTGTTTCTATGTTACTTAGACTAACTAATGACTGCAGTTGTGATCAGATAGAATATGTTCTACATGTGAAAATATATGACCATGTATGAGGATATCAGAATTTAAATCAGTGCATGGAGTGTATGCACATATCCTAGTTCCTCATATTTGTCCACGTTTAATGTAATGGCCACTTTTGTATACATTGTATGCGCTGATTCAAATTCCATCCCTTTAGCTTATGAGAGAGGGGGCATATCCTGATATATGACAATTACCTTCATTTCAACTTCCACAACCTGCAGCAATGTACCCTGAGACCTTTCCTATTCCTAGGGAGGGAATTATTTGTGGGGACTACACCTCGAGTCTGCTATAATAAAACTAACCACCTTGAATATTATGTATTGCATTATACCCCATCCAGGGCAAATCATTTTTCACAGAGGCTCGTTTGTTAGTCACATGGGCTCTTTATTAGAGCTGTGGGGGCTAAGTCACACTAGGTAGTGAAATGTTTATTATCCACAGGGATTAAATCACCCTGAACCCTGCATAATGTTCACACTGCCCTTCTTCATTCAGCCCCTTTCCACATCACCATTCACATAACTTTTCATTCACTAGGTTAGAAATCATAGCCACAGCAAGTCTCATACCCTTCAAAGTACCCATCTACACCCACCTTCTGCCAGTCAATACTGTTACTATTCATGATCTACTAAGCATTCGTCTTGTTCAGGAAGGCTACAAGTTGGACGCAGATGCAACCCAAATGACTAGTTGATTCATATGGAAGCAGATTCCCAATGGATATAAGACAATGTAATATAATTCTAAAAAATAATCACCAACTCTGAATTCATGATACCAGTTGAGTTATGAACGTTTTGCCTACTTCTTATTTTGTTTGCCTGAACAGGCTGATATTAGGGGTTAGGGTATGGGTTATAGGTCAGGAGTACGATAAAGGTTGAGCACATTGGTAAGGTTAAAGTCATACAATGTTGTATTGCTTAGATTTAAAGGGTACTTTCAGATTTTGCTTGCAGACCAGGAGGAATTGGTCTAGACCAAGTGGGAGTAGGCCAAATATCTAGAAACCTATTCTTGCATTTTTTCCCTTTAAGTAGATGTTGCACTGGTCCTGGGCAATAATTTTGTATTCAATGAGGAACATGTGAGATATAGGCAGCTCATAGTAGTAGGTAACTCCACTCAAACAAACTGACTTGCCCATGAAGGCTTCCAAGGCTTAAAATGACCAATTCTTAACTTTCTCATAATTCAATTACATTTGATCAAACATATGCCAACCTGACAGAACTTGTTTTTATGGTAACCCCTCTACCTTGCAAATGTCAAAGCCTTCCCATGTATAGATATAAAAAATGTATATATGGACACATCAACTCACATACATGTAAGTAGTGGTTATCATGTCATTTAAATAACACTGCAAACCGCTACTGCAAACAATGGCGATAAGGACTAGTGCCCGCAAAAACAATGATGAGTAATAATTCACAGCACAGCAACCTAATCAATATGCATGCCGAATATCTCCGTATAGTCTAAGAGTTAAAGGATGTGTAGAAGAGCAATAATAATGCGATGACTTAAAGACCAGAAAGAGACCCACCTTTTTGAAGTGGACGCGCGTATCGTTGCTCTTCTCACACATCTCTGTAATGAGGACGACTGCTGTAAGTTGCACACCTGCACAAGATAAAACAAACAGTAATGAATGGAACAAATAGCATTCTAAAACTAGAGCAATTTGACTGCCACCCAGTCAATAAATATGCCTCAGCCTCTTCTTTGCTAGCTCTATTTACATGTAGATTTATTCTCAGAAAATCTGTATGTTTGGTGGGTAATGTACCATTGAATTCCTATGTGAAATGAAAATATCATATTCTGTTTTCCAGTCTACCTCTGTGAAGTGATACATCTCGGTACCATGTTTGGGGTGAATTGAATCATTAGATTTGGATTCCATGTGAAAACTAGAGCAATTCGACTGCCACGCAGTCGATAAATATGCCTCCGCCTCTTTGCTATTCTCAGAAAATGTGTATGTTTGGTGGGCAATGTACCATTGCTCCTATGTGAAATGAAAATATCACATTATGTTTTTCCAAGTTTAGCCAAGTTTGGCAATGTTCAATGACTTTTGACCTCTTACTTCTTTGACTTCCAATCTAACCAGTTTGTCTAAATCCATCCTTGTATCAAGTTTGTTTAAAATTAGCCAATTTTTGGGTGAAGTTCATTGACGTTTGACCTTTCAGGAATTTTACTCAAACTTCACCAGTCTACCTCCATGAAGTAATACATCTCTGTACTATGTTTGGTTTGAATTGGATCATTAGTATTGGATTCAATGTGAAAAAATATTTATTTGGGGGCAATTTTTAGCCAATTCTGGTAAAGTTCATTGACCTTTGATCTCTGACCTTTGAGAAATTTCACCAAAAATGTCATGCAGTCTACCCCCAAGAAGTGATCCATCTTTGCACCATTTTTGGTTGGTATTGCATCATTGGATTTTGATACATTTTGAAAATTATCACTTTGGGGGCAATTTTTAGCTAATTTTTGGCAAAGTTCATTGACCTTTGACCTTTGAACTCTCAGGAATTTTACCCAAACTTTCACCAGTCTACCTCCATGAAGTGATGCATCTCTGTACTATGTTTGGTTAGAAATGCGCCATTGGATTTGGATTCATTGTGAAAAATATCAATTTTTGCAAAGTTCATTGACCTTTTACCTCTAACCTTCCAGCAATTTCACCAACAATGTCACCAGTCTAACCTCAAGAAGTGATCCATCGTTTCACTATGTTTGCTTGGAATTGCACCATTGGATTTTGATTTATTGTGAAAAATTTAAAGTTTGGGGCAATTTCTAGCCAATTTTGGCAAATTTCGTTGACCTTTGACCTCGGAACTTTCAGGAATTTACTAAAAATGTCACCAGTCTATCCCTAAATAGTGATCTATCTTTATACCATGTTTAATGAGAATTGCATCCTTGGATTTGGATTTATTGTGAAAAAGGTCAATTTTTGGCAAATTTTCACAAATTTCATTGACCTTTGACCTCTGACCTTTCAGAAATTTTACCAAAAATGTTCCCAGTCTATCCCCAAGTAGTGATCCATCTTTGTACCATGTTTAATGAGAATTGCATCATTGGATTTGGATTTATTGTGAAAAAGGTCAATTTTGGGCAATTTTTACAGAGTTCATTGACCTTTGACCTTTGACCTCAATCAGATTTGACCCCAATTTTACACACTTCATTAGTTTCATGCAATACATACATGTACCAAGTTTTAAGCAAATCTGCTTAACGGTTCTTAAGATATTGCCAAAACGGATTCGGGACGGACGGACGGACGGACGGACGGACGGACGGACGGACGGACGGACTTACGGACGGACGGACGGACGGACGGACAACCCGAAAACATAATGCCTCCGGCCACTTCGTGGCGGAGGCATAAAGATCAATTTGGTGCACTTTTTCACAAAGTTCATTGACCTTTGACCTATGACCTCCATCAGATTTGACTCCACTTTTACACACTTCATTGGTTTCATGCAATACACACATGTACCAAAATTGAAGCAAATCTAGTTAACGTTTCTCATGATATTGCCTAAACGGATTCGGGACGGACGGACGAATGGACGGACGGACAATCCGAAAACATAATGCCTCCGCACTCAAATATAATATTGGATTTTACATTAAGATGTATACATCCTTGAAATAAGAAGCACAATCCCTATTACAACATAAATTCTCAATTCAGAATGCATTTCTACACATTCAACACACATAGCATTTTCTACGATGGGGCTTAAGAATCTTTGCAATTTGATTGGCTGTGAGCTGCTCACTTACAACATGTCAATCTTTACTGTACTGATATCAAACAGATATCTAATGAGTCATTTTTGTTCATCGAAATACCATCACATGCATCACAATCATGTGGAATGAGACGAGTTAATCCCATTTGAATGCACAAACTCATGAACCCGGCTGTATCAAATGTCAACCCAGATCTCACTTCCGGCTAAAGCCATATGGCACAGTATGCTTGAGGAGTAGGGAAAGAGAGTTCAATTCAAGGTCAAGCATGGATCAGGGAACATGGTATGGTAGGCTTGCAAAAAGACTGCTATTTGCTTTTCCCATGCAACTCCTACAGTACTCTTAAAAAAACAGAGCTTAGCCTTACAGCAGGCTTGCTAGGATATTCATATTAATAGCCCTTTCCACAAATATCAGATGTGGGTCTTTCAATTGAAATCTACATTAGAGTAACTTGAACATAAAGAACCCCTGCTAATAAAAAACATGTTTTTTGTCTGAGAGTGTTCTTTATGTAATAGGTTTCAATGTATTACAATAGAGACCCTTTTCTTACAAAGATATGAGATGAAGCGTAACTTCACCTGCAACTGATATAAATTGTAACTCTGTATATTACAGATAGGTGATTGGCCTTGCTATATATTCAAATCAATCAAAACTCTTTAAAAGAAGGGCCCTGGTGTAATGAGACAAGGGCTTAGAAACAAACAGTTTGTTGTAACCAGAGTCCGGGTCGTGTCTTACCATGGTTCTTGTCATTGAGTAGCGCCCTCACTGATGGAATAAACATCTCCATGAGCTCTGGCACCTTGCGCACTATCCGCACAGCACACAGCACCGCCTGTGTGACAAAGTTACAGAAACATGAGAATTGATGTACATGTATCAATTTAAATATTGATCATTGCATCTGTTAATTAATGTATAAAGTCATGTATTAATTAATTAATTCATTCATTCATTCATTCATTCATTCGTTGGTTCATTCATTCCATTTTTTTTTTTAAATTCATGCAGGGAATCTCATTCACTGGGAGAGATCCACAACAGGGCCCTGATCAAAACAAGAGGGTAGACAGAAAAGGAGATGCAAAACACTATCTAAAACTTCATGACAGTATAAATTCAAAGAAATGTAACAGGTTACAACATTGTTTACGGTCATCTTAATATTGCACTGTCAGTTTAGTTTTTGTTCAGATAGGGATATATCCCAAAATCTACGATCACAACCACTTATCTGAATGTGATACTTTATTTTAGTTGGAGTTACAGTTAATATCAGAGGGATAAACCACCCTAAAATTAGGTTGGTTTTGGTAAAAGCAGAAACACAAAAGAGACATATTAGTGGAGGTTCCATGAAAATCAGTCAAAGTACAAGAAAATTATTTATACTTTTGATTTTGTGAGGTAATGTGCGAGATTCTCTCCCATATATGTTTTGTACTTCTTCTTTTTAATGTCGATTTTTCTCAAAAGGCTATGCATCATTTTACCTGTGCATTTGATACATCATTAGAAACATGTTTTTACACACATATCTCTAGGGAAAAAAATATCTCTTCATCAAATTCAGAAAAAGAGCAGTTCATGGAATCATACAGCACACAACATATGGGAGAGAACTTAAAAACCAACTTAATTTCAGGGTGGACTATCCCTCTAAGTTCTCCTAGCTGGTGAGCTAACAGCATCATAGCCCACGGCATTGTACCTTTTTCTTGATGTAGGCGTTTGATGTCTTGATCATCTTCTCCACCTCTCCAGCCAGATCTCGGCTCATCTCTGGCGAGCAGATGCTACCCAGGCAGCTCAGAGACAGACCCACAATGTACTGTGTGTTGTGACCCATGTCACTGAGAATATGAGCAACAACAAAGCCAAGTTTTACTCTAAGTCTGAGTCCCATTGCATGAAACTTACCATTAATTGAATCTCTGTCATCAATGGTAGCTATCATGGTAATATCACTCAAAGGCCAATCAAATTCAATGTTTTCACAGAAGTTGCCATTGGTAGCAAAGTTACCATCCATGGCAAGTTTTATGCGACAGAGCCCTGATGGCTCCATTTTTACCATCACAACTCAAATATGCTGCATGCAGGGACATTTCTTCTCAACTTTGTTATAAGGTATGATTATGAAAGTAAAGGGAAGTTATTATTGTTAAATTTAATTTGAATTTGGAAAAAAAAAAGAACCTGAGAGGTACATGGATGTCTATCGTCCATTATTCTGATCAATTGAATCAATTTGTTTGACATTTAACATAATGGACCTATAACTTGTTACTGTGATACCTGCAAATGTTTTACAGAATTAAGTTATATCTGCAAACGGGATACACATATAATGTGTATAAAATGTAAAATCAAGAACTGTTAGAAATTCTTACTTCTTCATTGAATTTGTCATCAGTAAATGCACGTCGTGTCTCTCGTCTAGGAGTAGTGTGGCGCCCAGGTAGCCTATCCGCTTGTCAGCGTATCTCGGTGATGCAATCAGTTTTAAACATTCCAGCTGCACAAGTAGACAAATACATGTACACAGTTCGGTCAAAGGAAAAATACAAAATATCATAGAATAAGTGTATGTTAGTGTGTTTACTATGAAACAGCACCAAGGTGGTAAGACCTTTTTCCATACACAGTTTGGGTGCATAAAGAGTGAATGGACCTATTATACCTTGTGCATGCACATGTTTAAATCAAGATGACTATACAGACTTGATAGTATTGATGACAAAAATAGACATTTAAGTTTGTCCCAGTGTCTCTTATACAGTGTGAGACATTATGGATCACTTTTTAATTCATTTGAGCCATATTGTAACAGCCAGCCACCAAACCAAACTACAAATTACCAAATCAAATTTAAAAGAGCCACACCAAAAATAACCATCATAAAAAGGCGCTATGAAAATATGTGTCACACCTGTAAAACATCACTAAACCTAACAAAGAATCAGAATGCTCACAGTTTCATGAGATTAGGCCCCTTTCAGTACAGGGTTCAAGGCAAACTTATCTAGGACAGAGCTATTTTGTCACTTGACCTTTACCTCTTTGGGGGTTCAGCCAGAGACATGATTATTTATACAGCCATGAGGAATACAAACATGTTAAACTTCTGGATATTGCACATATTTCATACTTTATCATAGACAAGTTGTTGTAGTTTTTGTTTTCCATTGAACTACAATGCAATCATTTCACAGTATGGGAGTGGTGCACCCCCCATTAAACATCATGTACAAATGGTATGTGATGCCCTCAGAATAAACAAATGAAGTGTTACTGATAGTGAGACCCTCATTTAAATATTACATACAGAAGTATAATGAAATGTCCAACCATACAGAGACATGTGTTATACATACTGAAAAGGTAACTTCCGATGTGTGTGTACTGTTACTACTGTGGGTTCAAACTTTAAAAATTATACCGCGGTCTTTCTCTCACTGGCTGGGAATTATGGTAGATATGTTACTGTAATAGAAAGCAGTATGCATATACTTGATGCTCTGAATACACAATGGTCACTGCAGTTCCATCATTTTAAATGAGGATAAATGCATAGACTTTGAGCCCAAACTTCTTTAAAATGTAATGGGAATTTTTACCACAAGTTAAGAATTGCTGTGTGTACCATCAGTATGGAGGTAATAGATACAATTTGTTATTCTTTTTATGTTGTTGTTGTTTTTTTAAAGGAAACCAGTAAATGTCAATGATGGGGGGGGGGGGGGGGGGGCTTGTGTAAAAAAGGATACCAGTACACGTTAATGATACTCTAGGAGGGCACTTTGTTTTTTTAGCTGACCACGTCCAGGCCTTTTCATGGGATAGTTCTAAAGATACATACAAATGGATGACAAAATTGTCCCTTCACACTTTCTTCTCTATAAGCTGAAGTTCTTTTTTTTGACATTGCAGGGGCTTAATCGTCCTGAGCTCCCAAGTAATTGATCTAGTGTGCGCCCTTCATGATCTTACCTGACCGAAGTGGGCGGGGTAGCCCAGCATGTGTATGTAGAGGACCTTGGCGACGTTGCGGCAGCGGTAGGTGTTGTCTTCATCCCGGAACATGTCCCTGATCTGGGCCAGCTCCTTCTGCACCAGCTCACGCTCATCTGCCGCCGTCCGCACTGCACGGATGTTGCGGATCAGGTCCTTCAGCCGGATCGGGGCTGGTATTTTTGAGAGCTAGCAACATGGGAGGAAGAGGAAATATATAGATGTCTAAATGAACCAGGGAAACATACATGTAACTCATGCATTAGGACCACATGTACATGTACTAGTACATGTAGATAATGATACCTCTAATCATGCTAGAGCTGTTCTGTTGTGACCACGCGTCACTACCAGTAAGAACAAATTTATTCTTAGTTTAGAAGCATTGTAAAACTGTGGGCTGTACACATGTATGAATTAATTTATGTAAACACACACAAATTACTGTACTGACAATCATATTAGCATATTATTTACATGTAGGTCTTAAACCTTTATCAAGACACTTTGTTATACAGTTGGGCCTGAGATCAACGTCACGGCTGATTGCAATCTATTGCAATCAGACTGCAGTCAATGTATGGAGATGAATGCATTTGATTGCAATCAGCTGTGACGTTGATCTCAGGCTCTACTGTATTCATTCATGTGTCTATACGTGTACCTGTGCAAGTTACCGAAGTGTGTTTGTGTGTGTGCCCATACACATATATGTATGTGTGTTAAATGTGTATGAGTGTGTACATGCACTATACATGGTGCAATAAAATGTACCATAATAACATGTATTCAGAGATTACATGTACATGTACATGTATGTTATGTGCATACTTAATTTATCTGTACGTGTACATATGTATGTATACATTGGATTCATGCTGCTTTACATGTAGTATCCAGAACATTGGTTGTGTATAGAGATACCCATAAAAGATGGTAATACAATTAAGCAAAAAGAAAAAATCCCAGCACCTAATTGCACACAATATAGTGAATAGTACATGGAGAGAATGCATACTCTTCTGACTGCATCCGAGAAACCATGAATCACACCAGTTACATGTAAATCATTCATCTGTTTGTGTCATGATGGACTTGAAGTACATGCGCATGTGTGCACCCACACATACACACAACTACATGTACACTGTATGGTAGTGTTTTTATACAATAGATTTAACTTCATGCAATTTGACAGCCATGCAGTTGTATGCCTCCGCCTCCTTGCTAGCTCTTTTTTTTTTTTAGATTTATTCTCAGATAATGTCCATGTTTGGTAGGCAATGTACCATTGAATTCCTATGTGAAAAGAAAATATATTCTGTTTGTCCATGTTTAGCCAAGTTTGGCAATATTCATCGACCTTTGACCACTTACTCCTTTGACTTCCCATCTAACCAGTCTGTCTAAATCCATCCTTGTTTCAAGTTTGTTTCAAATTAACCAATTTGGGGTGAAGTTCACTGACCTTTGACCTTTCAGGAATTTTACCCAAACTTTCACCAGTCTACCTCCATGAAGTGATACATCTCTGTGCCATGTTTGGTTAGAATTGAATCAGTAGATTTGGACTCAATGTGAAAAATAACAATTTGGGGGCAATTTTTTGCCAATTTTGGCAAAGTTCATTGACCTTTGACCTCTGACATTTGAGAAATTTCACCAAAAATGTCATGAGTCTACCCTCAAGTAGTGATCCATCTTTGCACCCTGTTTGGTTAGTATTGTACCATTGGATTTGGATTTATTTGGTAAAATATCACATTAGGGATGATTTTTAGCTAATTTTTTGGCAAAGTTCACTGACCTTTCAAGAATTTTACCCAAACTTTCACCAGTCTACCTCTATAAAGTGATACATCTGCATACCATGTTGGATAAAATTGTACCATTTGATTTGGATTTGGGTTAATTGTGAAAAATATCAATTTGGGGCCAATTTTTGCAAAGTTCATTGGCCTTTGACCTCTGACATTCCAAGAATTTCATCAAAAATGTCTGAACGAAAATCGGTCGGACGGACGGACAGACAACCCGAGAACATAATGCCTCCAGCCACTTTGTGGCGGAGACATAAAAAGATCAACAGACATTAGCCATGCAAGGAAATTTACATGTAGCGGTAAAGATGAAACCAATGCCTCCCCCTGTACATTATAAAATGAATAGGAACACATTGGGAGAGGAGGGAGATACACTCCAGCTCAAAAGGAATTGGCATAGGGAAAGAGAAAGGAAAGAGCAGCAATTTTAAACCGCAGTATATTTTGTCCAGTTCAGCATGAAACATGATGCTTTTTAGGCTAAAGCATCGTGTTTCAGGCTGAACTGGACAAAATAAACCGCGGTTTAAAACTACGGCTCCTTCCCTTTCTTCCCTTTCCTTTTCCCTACTGCTAAATCCTTTGAGCTGTAGTGTATATGTATTGTGCATGGTAAACCCCCCCAAAATGATGATTAATGCAATTACATGTATGATTGGGCACCATCATAATTCCATTAGACCTATCAAATTTAAGACAATCTGATACTGTCTACGCCATATATTTCACGAGTCTAATTTTTCGCGAATCAGGGCTTCGACAGTTTCGGGAAAGGTTAAATTCGCGATCATGGAGTTCTAGTACTATTAGTATGTGTGCTCATGCATGTCGTATTTATGTTTTTGCGTGTTCTTAAATTTGTGAATAGCATCCGACTCGCGAAATTCGCGAAAATAAAAACCCCGCCAAATATATGGCGTATACAGTAATCAGACTGTGGTATAATATGTGGCTACCCATGTACATGTAATCCACATAAATCCAGCTCTCGGTAACAGAAGTGTATTCCATGTACTCAGCAATCATAGCAATGATTAACTAGAGTGAAACTGCAATTCCATGACGACGCATTCTAAAATGTAGTGTAGCGTGCCATATACCCTTAGATAATACATGATGTTGTATGTATGCCTTAATGTACCTACATGTACATGTACATGTACAATTCACATGTGTATTTTATGTATATTGCACATTTATAAACTGTAATGCATATCGACAAGGCCTCGAATAATTACAGGGTATGGAGAAGTAATGAACTAGTTGTAATTGTCACATGCAGAAATCATCCCATAATGAAATCAATGGTATAATCACCCCTAAAGCACAGACACTCTTGTACACATCTTATGTAGACATTCTCTGGTCACATTCTAGTAATTTGGGGAGTAATGAAATTTCCTTCACAATACTTTCCATTCTGGACTGGGAACCTGTAACCATGAAGCACACCAGGGAAGGTAACCCAGGCAGACCCAGTGGAACATGTTCGGCATAATTCAAAGATACCCAACTGACCACAGACTACGTACCTGCATCTTTAAAATGGTACGGGTACCACACCACCACCCAAATGCTCCAAAATGAAAAATTGAAACATTCTGAATTGATACCTGTCAAACATGTAGCTCAAAAAGGAGGTAAATCTGCTGGTCGCATCTTCTATGAAATATCATTAATAAAAATTCTTATAATTAAGCCAGAGTCGGATCGATCGGTGTTTACATTCTAGAAATGTATTCTTGCCGCTCCTGATTTTATTGTTTTCTCTTTGTGAGATAGGAACTGACAGCTTGTGATTTGGTTTGTAGTTTTGTTGACGGCTTCTCTCATTTGCATGATGAATGCTGAATGCATGCATATCGTGGTCCATAGCGAAGCCATGCCAGCGCGCATACAGTACACCTTTGTGTAAACAAAACATACCTGTACACCATAGGGTGCCGCCACAGGAGTTTTGCGCTATCGCTGGGGTGCTTTTTCGCTGATTCACACAGTGAATTCAAGATTCTCTAGTGCAAATGATCTTATTATTGTAGAGGTGATTCACCTCTCAGAGGTCTGCACAATATAGCGTACAGAGAAATAAATTGTCCCATGATATTTTGAGTTGGACCCCACGATCTGACTTGCACCACGTTCTCATCCAATCGGTTCATAGAAATCTTAACACGTGGTGAGATTTCTATGCATCAATTTTGAAAGCTTCATTTTTTTTTTTCATTTGGAGGTGCCCTTGCCATTTAGATATGGGTTAATTGATCATTTGGGTATCTTTGAATTATGCCCAACACTTTCTACGAGGCTGCTGAGTTATTTTTCAAGGTCTATTAAACACCTACATGTATGGGCTCTCGGTCCATTACTTCTAAGGTTGTGGGTAAATCGTGGACTTCAAATAATATTGTTAGGTCAACCTTTATTTAAACCCAACATAATACCTCAGAGATGTATGTCATAGATTGTGAGAGCCTGAATGATGGAGTACATATAAGCTCCACAGCTGCTGACAATAAATGGAGAATATTATTTCAGAAGCAACCAACAATAATCCTCTTATTTGAAGAAAAATATTACTATTATATTAATCATATCTCCATGAAGCTATCAAGTACTCTTGGTTGCGAGACTTGCGATTCTCAACTTGAAATGCTGGTATATGAAAATGACAGGTGTTTATCTCACTGATTGTTTATCTCACTGAAAACACAGGTCAAAATACATTCTCTCTATACAGCATACTGTACATGTACAGTGTAGATATCAAGATTATTTCATCCGTGATCAGTGACTCTCTGGTGATCATCTACATCTCAATCTTTTTGAACTGTTGACCTTCAGGCCTTTTCAAAGGAAAGGGAGTTTTGGATAACTTGAATACTTAAGATGTACATTGAGATAATGAGCCAACAAGAGCATGAACATTATTGTCAGGAGATGAAGCCTTTATGTACACGTATAAACTGTCTTCAGTACCTAAATTATAATGGATCAGGAGACAAGGAAATGTCACGTTCAAACAGCGTTCCATTAAAGCAATGCCATGTACTTGGCATACGATTAACATGTATGAAAATTACAACATAATGTGATAAGAAACACAGCTTCGAGAAACAAAACAGGGAATTAAAGATATTGCTTTCCAAGTTGATGGTGCCGCGCATGGGACTTCAAAGCATCGCAGTGATCGTGAAATGTTTTTGACATTCATTAGCATGCTTTAGTATCCATACCGATGTTTGAATATATTATGCTTGAGTTGTCCCTCCTTCCTAACACATCCCTGGGGAAAGGGTAAAGGAAGAAAGGGAAGGAGCCGCATTTTTAAACAGCGTTTTTTTTTGTCCAGTTCAGCATGAAACACAATGCTTTAGCCTAAAAAGCATCATGTTTCATGTAGAACTGGACAAAATATACCGCGGTTTAAAACTGCAGCTCCTTCCCTTTCTTCCCTTTCCCTTTCCCTATGCCAATTCCTTTGAGCTGGAGTGAATGTAAGAAACCATTCCCGATTCCTCAAGGTCAGTTGCCTCACTTGTGTGATCTCCCATTCCCTCTGCTCTATGTCTCTACCATAGTCAGACTTATTCCCTTCATGTTTCTCTATTCTCATTCCATCTTCCTCTACTCCCTTCCATGGCTTGCATCAACCTTGAGGATCAGACGATGATCATGACTTTACTGCCCTACTTTTACATAAGGGAGCAACCAACAAAGGAGACTTTCCTTGTAAATTCATAAGCAAAATGTATCTGTCTTTTGCATTGGCATCAGTGCAACACCACATCATATTATATTGAACATCTCACAGCAAGATGAATATTTCCTCTCCACAATTTGTCTGTATGCAGGGAATGCTGGGTACAATCTACGAGTACCAATTCGTGTGATTCATAACTTGCTTCCTTTTGTCAAAGAAGGGCAGTATTATTCAGGATGATTGACCAGTCTTTTGAACATTCAAAATATCACCCTGCCCTTAACACTCACTTCAGCTCCAACATGTATGTAAAGGCTTAACAAAACACATGCTACTGTACTCACCTTTTCCTCAATTGCTTGTAGAACAGACATGGTGGGATATAATCACAGCGACGACTTGGCAAAGTATTTAAGGATTCCACAGACTCCTCCCACTATCTCCTCGAACATCAACCCTGCAAGTAGAATATTAAAGTAAATGTACAGCATAATATGTTTACCAAGTTTTATTCAAAACCACAACACGAGTAACAGAATAATGGAATAACCTTTGCATGGTGTATGCATTGTACAAGCATAAGGAAAATATGAAAGACAGGGTAGCCTTTTTGCAGGTCAAAATATCAAATTTTGTTGAAACCACAGAAAATAGAAGATAATACTGTATAAGAAGTTCCCTCAAAATATTAGAGAAGGAAACTCACTCTGAACGGAATTGAAATTGATCTCAAGATTTTGAGTAGGTTTGGGGTGGATTGTTCAAAACCTCTGCAGTTCCTGTACCCAGAGACCGCACATCACGGTTCTCCGCTCTGAACGGTCCACCCAGAGATCAGTGATTGTCCCAGTAATGCAAGCAGTGCATGCAATGCAAGAACTGCACTGCTGCTTATTGCAATACAGTATACTGTATGAATGTAGACCATGGTCGTTGCATTTCAAAATATACAAGAATAGTTTTTCACTTTTCCTGAAAATGTTTGTGAAGCTATGACTGAACTTTCATCCATGTTATTGCTAAGGTAAACTGCTGACCCATGTCATGTTTCATGACTATTGTAAAAGAACTACTCTGTCTTAACATAGTATATATATAATCATAGCATTATATTATTCAATTTCAATGAATACCTTGTGAATTATACCCTATTATAAATGCTTTCACAGGGGCTCTTTTATGGTATTGCGGAGGGAAAAAAAAACATTAAGCTCCTTTGCCTTTTTTCATAAAATATTGTTATTAATTAGCTTCCTTCACCCATTTCTTTCTCCCTGATGCACTTAAACATTCTGGTATTAAAAAACAAATTGGAAGAAAAGAAACGCAATTTGGACCAAAGACAGCACTAGAGGAAGTTATATATCATAAGCATGCCTACAGATTCACATCATTCAGAAACCCTATGTTAAAGGTCCACTTTCATGCAAATGCACAAGTTCAAGCAATATAGGTTTAGCATTTACAAAATTTATCATTGACTGTTTGGTCTAAAAATATGTATCACATAATCTTAATTGATTTCTTCATTATTTTCGACACGCTGCTTAACCTCGCTTAGAAAATACTCTATTTATGAGATGCAGCCAACTTGATATTTATAAGCATAATGCATACATGTACATTGGCCTGACTACAGTAATGGTTACATTTCTGTTACATTTACTGTAACAATTGCATAAATCTCTTAAATTCCGGGGGGGGGGGGGGGGGGGGGGTTGTCTCTTAAATAAACTAGCCAATAATAAAATATTAAAGAAATGTATTGATTTGCACTTTACAAGGTTTTGTACGCTTCAGAAAATTTGCCCTGTACAAATTTGCCACATGACGTTGGTAATGGGACAGACGAGTTTGAAATACACTCATCTGTCCCATTACCACTGTGATATGGCAAATACACTACAGCTCGAAAGGAATTGGCATAGGGAAGGGGAAAGGGAAGAAAGGGAAGGAGCCGCAGTTTTAAACCGTGGTATATTTTGTCCAGTTCAGCATGAAACACGATACTTTAGCCTTTCCTTTTACCTATGCCAATTCCTTTGAGCTGGAGTGTATAGCTTACCTAGTTTAGAAATATATAATAATGAACATTCAGAGCAGGATTTTAGCTGAAGTTATTTTGGAGGAAATTAATTCAACACTCTGTCATATTTTGGTGGTGCAAGGTGGTCATTATTTCAGATACAGTTGTGCCAAAAAATATCCCTTTACTGTAGACAGACCCATTTGTAGAATTACCCCCACAATGAGTCAGACAATAACAAGGTGCACTCATTGCTGATGTCTAAAGTAGTAGCAATGCATTATTTTCAAGAGAATACAGTGTATGTTTGGTGATAGTGCATGAAAACTGGTGGCGCTATGTATGTGAGTAATTATTAAGTAAAAATACAGACAAGGCCTTATGTTTGTATCATATTTAATATTATCTAAAGAATCTGGTAACATCACATAGAGAATCAGATGTTATTTTAGGGGGTGGGGCTTAACAAGGAAGTCAATTATTATGAGTGATAAAACAACCTCCACCCAACCTCCCCTCCCCCCCCCCCCCCACCTCTTTTTGTGCGCCCTCTCAAGTCTGAAATGCACACTACAGAAGCAAAACGCTGTGGAGCTTGCAATGAAATAGTATGCATGCATGTAACATTACTGATTACATTTTGTGTGATGCAATTGACACTTAGCATGTAATATCATCACACTTATTTGGCATAGATTTATCATTAAAGCTCTTTTCAAAGTTGATTTCGAGAGTCGATAATGAATCCTGGCGGTAAATTATTTGCTACCCCTCCTCCAAAACAAACATTCTCATATGATGCATGGCGAATACCGATCCTAGTAACAGTCGACAGTTATGATGGTGAGACCTAATTTCGCGCTTGTCCTTATTTTGCGCACTTACACTAAACATACCCTTAAACAAGAGAAGGATACACGATACATACATAGGACTAAGATACTGTAGTCTTCGAACAATTGAACAAGATACAGTGTACATCATCTTAACGTCCATAAAATCAATAAAAAAATAATAGTAAAAGTATTTACTCAAATGGCTGGTATGTGCTTGACAATACGAGGTGGATTTCAAATGTTTCGACACATATTACCTGTCACAAGAGGGCAGCGAACTTACTGCGCAAAATTAGGTCACACACATGAGCGAACAGCGGAGTCAGTAAGCATTGCAAATTTCTTTAAATTCCATTGATTTTAAATGAAATTTGATTTCCAGGCCATGAAATGTGATTATATAAGATATTCTTGTTCTTTTGAGATATTGGATGTTATGTCTTGGAATCATTACGAAAACCAAAATGTGCACAAAATATAGTCACCCAATACTTCATTCTGTACTGTAGTGTAGTGTCACCTCTTCTGCAGCAGAGCAATTAAATGTGACCCAGAATCACAATATGCTAAATTGGAGCTTGCAATTAAATGTAAGTGTGATGGCAAGGAAATTAAGGTTTGGGGTTTGGCATGTGGGTAAATGCCAGGCCTAGTCTGACTTATCAAATTGACTATAGAATTTGATGAAAATATGCAATACAAAAAATTACTTTTTTTAGCTCATTAGTCATTTACTTGTTCTCATGCACCCCTGCTACAGCATGAATTTCTGGAATAAAATAATCTTCACTGCATTTTGGCAGAAACCAGCGTAAAATCTCTCCGATTTCAACGCATGAAAAATACAAATTAAAGGCAAGATGACATGAAACGAGAGCTGACAGGACCCCGGAGGCAAGGGGTGAGGCATGAGGCAAGGTAAGCCGTCCCGGGCCCGTTAGGGCGCCGTGCCGGGCGCGGGCGTTGCATTCTGCAATGTTCAACACGTACAACGAGCACGAATAGCAAATACACACACACACAAACATGGACACAAAAACATAATTATTTTTATAAATCTCCCACAAATCTCACGAGTAAAACATAAAGCAATTTGATATGAATGTTTTGCACCTAAAAATGCAGCATTCGGACTCACCTCTTCACGTAAAATTTATATTTTGGAATATTTCCAGTCCGTTTCCCTTATTTTTCGTGCATTATTGCGGCGAGTGTACCCTGTCGCGTGTGTAATCAATGTAAAATCCCAATATGGTGGACATGCCTATGATCGCGGATATACAACCTATGTTCATCCGCTTTATACTAAATCTGCTTTTCAAACAAGATTTAAGGGCAGTTCTGTTCCTAAATATCAATTTACGTGTGTATGTTTATCATTGGTAGTGTTCCCTGTGCTTGAAAGCAACCAAATGTGATATCCACGGACTATTCTATCATGCGTATGTACATGAAAAGTTCACAAGTGAATCAATTCGTGGCACGAGTGACGTCACCATTTATTCCGCCCTCTCACATTGGTGTACCCTCCCACTTTTCAATCTAATCCATCTGATTGAGATCTGTGCAATGGTCGAAGGATGTTATCAAACTGCGGTCTCAAGAAAAGATGACACATTCTACTGTGATTTTATTGAGAATGAATTATTGTAGTTAGCAGTTTAAAAGGGAATGTTTCCATAGTCAAAGGACTACATGGGATTTATGCAGTTTTAGGCCATATTGTTTTCGGCCGTATGAGGCCTATATATCTGCGGTATAACACCTTGTCCAACTAATAAATAAATCACCCAATTGAGGGAGGATCACGGCCACCACAATCGTTATCACCACGGCACCACCAGTGCACCACCATCTTCACTACTACCAACAACTTTTTTTTTAATTATATTTTTATTGAAGAAACATCGAGGATCACAATATATACAAACGATTTTTACATGATTAGAAAACAAAATTACTACCAACAACTTGATTACCTCCATCATCACTACAACCTCCATGCGTGACGAGCCGTGACCACAATAATCACCCCATTACGGCCACAAGACATGCATCAGATCTATATTGCTCAACATTATAAGCATATGAGCAAAAATACAGTTAAACATGATAAACGTCAGTACCCCAGGGCCCGGCCCCCCCCCCCCCCCCCCTCTCTCTCTCTCCCTTTCTGCTCTTTCCCTCTCTCTCTCTCTCTCTCTCTCTCTCTCATCTCTCCTAGCTCTCTCCCCTCCATATCTCTATCTCCCTTCTCTGCCTCTCCCTCTCTATCTCTTTCTTGAAGCGTATATCAGGCATAGCTGTGGAACTATGGGTTTAGGCGAACATTAGGTGACGATGGGGGTGGAATCTAGAAGATAGACGAATTTATTAGAGTCTAGAGGACAAAAGGACAGCTAAACACAGTGATAAATCCAACACATAAGTGTTGCCTTGTAGTTGGATCTATATATTTACGAGGATCAAAATGTGCCACCCTGGATGTGCAACGTTTCCATCGGGTGTAAACTGCAGAACTTTTCATTTCCATGGCTAAACTGGGACAAGTTCAAGAGTGTACATATTGTCAAGTACGTAAAAACCAACGCTAGATGGCGCTATTCTGAAAATACAGAAGAATTCGATTAACACGTGGGCATGGAGAGGATTGGAAGACTCTAGTACTCCTTGGATTTCCCCCTATTTACCGGACCGGAAAACATGATATGATTTCCTATTATTATAGCAAGGATTATGAGTAAGAAACAAGGAGCAAACCAGCGACCTTATTTGTTGAGAGATAGGAATCCTAACGTTAAAACGCATTCTTCGTCAGTGACTCGAGCCAGTAACAGTGTGACAAGGTCTGACCAGCCTGGGTCCGGGGCTTCGTCGGGCAAAAGTTCAAAAACTTTCGCCGAAAAGGTCGCTACAGCTACAGCAGCAGTCGGTGAGCCGAGCGAGCCCAGCCGAGGCCGAGCAATCAACATGGCGCCTACTCCAGATGCAGATACGGTGAGCCACGCAGAATTTGTAAAGTCGATGGACACGATTATAGAAAAACTGGATCTACTAAATACAAATATCACAACCATGAGAAATGAAATGATGGAATTTCGGGCTAACATAGCAGATCTGCAAGCTTCAGCAGCAGATTCAGATGCAAGGCTCAGAAGCATTGAAAACAGTGATATGCCTAATTTGAATAAGAAATGCGACAAACTCGAAACAGATCTGAAGCAAAAGATGCTCGCTCTGGAAATCCATGAAAGGAAAATGAATCTGCTCATATACGGAGTCGAGAAAAAGAAGGATGAGAGAATTCTACAGGTGGTGAGAAATGCGATTGAACAGCTGGGGTTCTCCAACGAAGAAGTTCAGAGAATGTTGTTTGCAAACGCCCACAGATTGCCACGCAGATTTACTCAGGGTAGTGAGCAGAATAGCAGCCGGGGGCATGACCCTATCATTGTGCGTTTTGGCTCCATGTTTGATAGAGATCGTGTTTTGTCCAAAGCACATCTGCATTCAATGACCCGTGATCGTGAAGGCCGAACCGCCCCTCGTCAGAGCACTCGTTTTGTTACGGATCTACCAGCTTCGCTCAAAAGAAAGCGCTTCGAGTTAGAACAGAGGGCATATCTTATGAGGAAAAGTGAGAACAAATCCACGCGTATCAGGCTTGTTGGTACAAATCTCCAGCTAGAGTACAGAGAGAAGGGATCGTCTACACCATGGCGTGCAGTGATTAATTGAGATGAATCGGTCGCTAGATTATCAGAATAAATCGGCTTTCTCTGATTACTGCTTTCAACTTGGAACTACCACTGATAGATCAATGTCCATGGGCTGTAATCCCTTATGTCTTCCCTTTACATGTTGGTCTTATCAATGTCTCAACCCATGTTTCATAAAAGGGATGGCCTTTTAATTAAAATATGTACAACAGTTTCATGTTAAAGTATGAATCAAGGAACCTGTACTCATGATGAAAATCTTTCTAAAACCACTTCATCGGTTCATTATTGCTTACCCCTCTTTTTTGTGGGGTTGTGTTATTTGGTACTCTTGGCAATGTTATTCTGTGTTAATCAAAAAAACAATCTCTCTCTGCAGTGTCAATTTGAGATGAATCGGTCTACATCTACATGTACATGTACAAAGGCATTGCATACTTGAACATACATTGTGTGTTCAATACATGGTGTTTTATAATCAAAGGGGTATCCACATGACTACGGAAGATCAGCATTGCAAAGTTTTTGAACTTAGATAGCAAGAAATTATCTCTGAGCTGTTTTTCACTCCAGGTTCTGTTACTCGGTGAGCAAAGATCTTGTTGATGGTGTTAACATTATTTAAGAATAATCTCAGCATGTCACTCTTTTGCTTAAGTTGATTAATATGTACAATGGTTTCATGTTAGAACGTGAATCAGGGAATACAGTATGTACTCAAGGTGATATTGTGACTGTCAATAAACAAAAGGTCATTTCTTTTCCTGTCATACTCTCTAAAAGGTTAGATGGACTTATTATTTTTTTTTCTTTCCTACGATGTGACTAGTCAGTATGTCAGTATGTATTTAATGAATGACAGATGAATTTGTCCAATAAGCAATATCCCCAAAGGTGGGGGTTGGTTACATGTATGTGGTACATGTAGTCTTGGTAATGTTGTTTGTGTAAAACAAATGAACAATCCATTTATGCAGTGTTAATTTGAGATGGATCAGTCACTTATTTTATTCTTCTAAGTGATGAAAAAAGAAGAGAAATCCATCAATTCATCTACAAAGTTATTGCACAACAATATTCGTTAATACGATGTTCAATTAACTTAACCCCTCTTTTTTGTGGGGTGGTGTTATTTGGCACTCTTGGCAATGTTGTTCTGTGTAAAACAAAAGAAACAATCTGTTTCTGCAGTGTCAATTTGAGATGAATCGGTCTACATCTACATGTACATGTACAGAATCATTGCACGCAATGGTTTAGTCGTTAATACTTGAACATGTGTGTTTCAATACATGGTGTTTTATAATCAAAGGGGTATCCATATGGCTACGGAATATTGGCATTGCAAAGTTTTTGAACTTAGATAACAAGAAATTGTCTTTGAGCTGTTTTTCACTCCAGGTTCTGTCACTCGGTGAGCAAAGATCTTGTTGATGATGTTAACATTCAAAAATAATCTCAGCATGTCACTCTTTTGCTCAAGTTGATTAATATGTACAACGGTTTCATGTTAGAGTGTGAATCAGGGGATAAGTACTCAAGGTGATATTGTGACTGTCATAAAAAAGAGCATTTCGTTTTCCTGTCATACTCTCTAAAGGGTTAGATGGAGTTATTTTTTTTTCTTCCCTACGATGTGACTCAGAGTAGTCAGTATGTATTTAATGAAGAAAAGATCAATTTGTCCAATAAGCAATATCCCCAAAGGTGGGGGTTGGTTACATGTATGTGGTACATGTACTCTTGGTAAATGTTGCTTGTGTAAAACAAAAGAACAATCCGTTTCTGCAGTGTTAATTTGAGATGAATCAGTTACTTAGTTTACTCTTCTTAGTAATGAAAAAAAAGAGAAATCCATTAATTCATCTACAAAGTTATTGCACAAAAATAGTCGTAAATACATATGTATGTTCACGTAACTTCAATGCATGTATGTGTGGTGTGTATCAAAGTGGTATCTGTATGGCTACTGAAGATTGGCATTGCAAAGTTTTAAATGTTACAGGAAACAAGAAATTGTCTTTGAGCTGTTCTGCACTCTACGCAGGATCGGTTATTTAGTTAACAAACATCATGTTGATGATAATTTTAATATCGATAACTATAATCTCAGCATGTCTCTTTTTCGCTCAAGTTGAAACTGAAAACCAACCCCATTTTCAGTAATGAATGCAGTAATCTGTTTCTTCCCCGATTAGATGATCCGTTTGAAGGATAATTACATGTAGATGATCTGTTTTGAAGAATAATGTAAACTGCTACGTTTTTTTATCAATATACATGCTTTCTCTGATTACTGCTTTCAACTTGGAACTACCACTGATAGATCAATGTCCATGGGCTGTAATCCCCTATTTCTTCCCTTTACATGTTGGTCTTATCAATGTCTCATGTTTCATACAAGGGATGGCCTTTTAATTAAAATATGTACAACAGTTTCATGTTAGAGTGTGAATCAGGGAACATGCACTCATGGTGAAAATCTTTCTAAAACCACTCCATCGGTTCATTATTGTTTACCCCTCTTTTTTGTGGGGTTGTGTTATTTGGTACTCTTAGCAAGTTTGTTCTGTGTAAAACAAAAGAAACAATCTGTTTTCTGCAGTATTAATTTGAGATGAATCCGTTACTTGCTTTACTTTTCTTAAGTGATGAAATAGGAAGAGAATTCAATTATTTCATCTACAAAGTTATTGCACAACAATAGTCGTTAATACATGTACATTACATCTACATGTATGTGCAATATATGTATGGGTTGTGTTTATCAAAGTGGTTTCCATATGACTACTGAAGATTGGCATTGCAAAGTTCTAGTTGTAAAAGAGAACAAGGATTGAAAGTTTTTGTTTTTAGGATACTCCAGAGAACAATAAGGCCCTGGGACATTGTTTATTGTAATTGTAGACATTGCCGTTTTTGTAAATACAAGGCATGCCTGCACATGTGGCTAATTCTGTTGTGTTTTTTCCTTTACAATTCACTGAATGAAAGGTTTCAAATGAAAAATAGGTGGGTGTGTCAGGATACACTTCAAGGAAAAATTGAGATAATTTCATCTCCTTAGTGTTTTTTTTTTTTTTGTCCTGTATATATGCATGTAGGCTTGTATGGGCAATGTTAATGTGTTTCTAGTAAAACCATTCACTTTGCAAGTTTGTTGTGACTAGAATGTGATCTTTAGAAATGTATCGAAGCATGGCATTTAGTGTACATGTATGTTAGAGTTAAAGATGCAAAGAACTCTTAACAGGTGGACGAAAGAGTAACAGTTTAAAAAATGCATGTATGTTAGAGTTAAAGATGCAAAGAACTCTTAACAGGTGGATGAAAGAGTAACAGTTAAAAAAATCCACAATGTTAGTTTGTTGTTGATTTTTTTTTTCTTTCTTTTTTAAATTCAAATTTAAGTTTCAATATTGTTTTGCTAGTACACGCAGGAATGTAAATTCAATAATACCATGCACAGCAGTACAGGAATACTTTAAAAAGGATCCACTAGTCTAGGTAGTTTATTTACAAGTTTATACGACGAATTGTAAGGTGTTTCATGGGAATCTTTAGAAAGCGGGTCATATAGACTTGTCTTTCAAAGCACACTTCAATTCATGTGATAGAGTATGACTTAGATATCCAGGGTAACAGCAGGTGTATTCGATATAGGTTGCGTAACAGGTGAAAGAGATGGAATTCCGGTCCGGGGGTAGGGGGAGGGAGGGTTGTCTTTATTTTTGTTGCTATAGGCTGTCTTTCTTTTTCAGTGCCCGTGTGTCTTCCTTCATTTATGCTGTCAAGTCTTTTTTCTTTTTGTTTTGTGTTATGTAGTCTAAGTTACTTTCATGTTGTGTCTTTGAATTTTTCTGTTAGGGGTGAGAAAGCTAAACCGCCATGTATTGTGCTCTTTTCAATATCAACAAAATTTCCAGAAAGTAAATACTCCAATAATGTTGAGATACTTATAGATGTATTATCGGTACAAAAGATGATATACAATAAAATTTATGACAGATAGCCCAAAGAATAAATTAAACCTCATTTCTTTAAATGTTAAGGGTCTTAGAGATGAAACTAAAAGAAATGCTATAATCAATTGGAGTATTCAAAGAGGGGATATTATTTTCTTTCAGGAAACTTTTAGTACAGTTGATGTAGAGGATCGGTGGGAGAGGGAATGGAGTGGGCTAAGTTTTTTTAGTCATGGTAGTAACCATAGTCGGGGAGTTTGTATTCTAATCTCAAATAAACTGAATTTGAAGGTAACAAGACATCAAAGGGACCCAGAAGGGAGGTATGTAATATTGGAGATTGATGCACACAAAACAAAATATATCCTTTGCAATGTTTATTTTCCTGTTCGGGAAAAACAGCAGGAACAAATAGATTTTTTGAATAATTTAACTGACAACCTTAATAATTTTAACCCCAACAACTACCATATGATTATTGGCGGGGATTTTAATATGATCCAAAATTTTGATATTGATATCTCGAGTAAAGGAAGTAATAGAGGGTATTCATTTAATTTAGAATTTGAACATTTTCTTGGAAGCTTTGATATGTGTGATATTTGGAGAAAAAGAAACCCAGATAAGATCCAATTTACTTACAGACAGACTAATCCTTTAATTCAAAGTAGGTTAGACTATTGGATAATATCTAACCAATTGGAGAATCAAATTTCAGAATGTAAGATTGTTCCATCCATTGCCCCGGACCACTCGGCCATTTATTTAGGTTTGTTTTTGAAGGATAACTGTCAGAGGAATATAGGCCCATCCTATTGGAAGTTTAACAATAGTTTATGTTTTGATAAAGATTATATACAACATTTGAGGACAGAAATTGAATCTGTTATAGATTGGGGAAAGGGAGAGTTTTCAGATGTTAGAGTTCTTTGGGACTTTGTTAAAATGAAAATTCGTGAAATAACAAAGAAATACTCAAAAGGTAAAGCCAAAAAAATGAAGGAAAAATTAAGAGAAACACAAAAAGATATTGAAAGACTTGAACAACTTTTGATCATTTCTCCAGATAATGACAATATGCAAAATTTGGAACTTAAAAGAAACGAGCTTAAATCACTGTATAATCAAAAGGTTGTTGGCTTAAAGGTGAGATCACGTGCTAAATGGTTTGAAGAAAGTGAAATCAATGAAAATTATTTTAAACAACTATTGGCATCCAACCAGAAAAAAACATGTATAGACAAATTGAAAATAAAAGGTAAGAATGAAGAAATTACTGATCCAAGGCAAATCTTGATAGAAATAAAAAATTTTTATCAAAATTTATACACACAACAAGAAGAAATAGCTCAGACAGAAGATCTTTTTCGTAACATGTCTCACCTAAATATAAGTGAGGATAGTAAGAAATCCTGTGATGTGACGATTACATCTGGGGAGTGTCTTACAATATTGAATAATATGCCTTTAAATAAATCACCTGGGAATGATGGTTTGACAGTAGAATTTTATCGTATATTTTGGCCTGATATTTGGCACCTGCTTTTAGACTCTTTCAATGCCTCTTTTGAGAAGGGTCAACTGTCATCCACACAGACTCAAGGAGTAATAACGTTGATTAAGAAAGATGATAAAGATGCTTTATATATTCAAAATTACAGACCAATCACCCTTCTTAATGTTGATTATAAACTTTTATCTAAAGTCTTGGCTGAGAGAATAAAACTTGTATTAGGAGAAGTGATACATGTGGATCAAGTTGGGTATCTCCCTGATAGGAATATTGGAGAAGCAGTGAGAATTATCGATGATATTTTATATTATACAAAAGAGTACGGTATACAAGGTTATTTTGTTGCAATTGATTTTGAGAAAGCTTTTGACACTGTCTCACATTCATATATGAAATACCTAATGAAAAGATATGGTTTTGGTCCATATTTTTGTAGATGGATAGAAGTAATTTACAATAATGCAGTCAGTTGTGTTATGAATGGAGGTTTTTCTACAGGTCTTTTTGATATAAGTAGGGGAGTAAGACAGGGAGATCCCCTTTCTCCATATATTTTTTTATTAGTCATCGAAACTTTAGCTGTGGCTGTGCGAAATGAGCAAACGTTAAAAGGTATTTCAATAGGTGATATGGAGATAAAGATAGTAATGTATGCAGACGATTGTTCAATTTTTTTAAAAGATACAAGTGATATAGATACATTAGACAAAATATTAAATTCATTCTACCATATTTCTGGATTGAAAATTAATAGGGACAAGACTTATATCATGAAACTAGGTTCTTGTAGTCAAAATAGTGAGAGCTTGTCTGAGCTTTCGTTAGGTAAATTGGTCACCACTGTAAAGGTGCTTGGGATATACTTTTCTCTTGATATAAATATTAAAGAAGAAATGAATTATAAAGAAATACTGAGTAAAATAAAAAGATTGTTAGGTTGGTGGAAGCAACGGGATTTAACCCTATTTGGGAAAATTCAGTTAATTAAAGCCTTTGGAATATCAAAAATGTTATATGTATCTTCAATAATGTCTGTACCACAATGGGTGTTCAAGGAAATGGAGAAGATCTGCTTTAATTTCCTCTGGAATGGTCACGATAAGATAAAAAGAAACATTCTTTACACAAATTATGATGTAGGAGGTTTGAAAATGTTAAATTTTAAATACATGGTTTGTGCTCAGCGCGTTATGTGGATAAAAAGACTTCTCGGTGGAAATAAGGAAATGAAATGGAAATACTTTTTCCAACATGTATTCAGATCTTTAGGAGGAACTTTAATATTTCTTTGTAACTACAATCCTAGAGCTTTCAACCTCAGTGCACCTAAACTGTACTTAGAATTTTTGGACATTTGGAATTACTTAAGAGAAAGAGAATTTATTATAAGAGAAGTGCATTGGGAAAACCAAATATTTTTTAATAATACTTTTATAAAAGGTAGGACCTTTCACTTTAATGAAAAATTATTTAAGGTTAACCTTTTTCAAGTAAAACACATTGTTGATACAGATGGTAAAATGAGAACAGGAGATTTTCTCTTAAGAAAAGGATTAAATGTAAATGATTTATTTTCTCTTAAGGACTTGTATAACAGGATACCAATGGAATGGAAGAAGAGGAGAACATCCTCTGGTAGAGGTGACACAGTTCACAGTAACTTAGATTTTTCTAACATCCATTTTGATATTAATAAGAATGTGTTATCCTTTACCTCGGTGTCGTCTAAAATGGTATATAATATATTTATTAATACAATACAAGATTCATTCGCCTTTAAACATCCAGATGTATCAGCTTTAAACATGAATAAGTCGGCAGTTGCAACTTGCTTTTCTATCCCTCGATTCTCCACTTTAGACTGGAAGCTAAGAGAATTTCAATATAAACTTTTACATAGCATTATATTTTGTAATGACAAACTTTTCCAGTTTGGTTTAATAGATTCCAATACTTGCTCTTTCTGTAGAAAAGAGACAGAAACATACTATCACATATTTTACAAATGTGCTGAAGTCTCTAAGATCTGGACTGAAATAGGAAATAAATTACATTTTTTGGAACTTCTTGATTTACAGTGGCTTGAAGTATTACTCGGTGTTAGAGACAATGTAAAACAGAATGCTTTATTAAATCATGTAATAATTTTGGTCAAACATATGATTTACAATAACCGTAAACTGGGAAAAGTCCCTACATGTAACGAAATATGCAGTGCCATTAAAAAATCAAAACAGATTGAACACGATAAGGCGAGGAGAAAAGATAAATTGACACTACACCTTACAAAATGGGAAAAATTTTCCCAGTGGTAAGTTTACATGTAGATCAATTACACTTAGTGTTTATTTATTTTTCTTCTTTCTTCAAACTCTTTCTCCCACTGGGATTAACACTATACCATACAATAATGGGTTTTTTTTTTTTTTTTTAAATCTGCCCTTTGTCTACCAGTTTCTCTCACTGATCCTCATTTATCAATTTCAATTAAATGATAAAAAGATATACATATAGTCATCTTACTACAAAGCTCCTTTTAGATAAAATTATCAAAAAGAATAACAGTGATAAAATAATTACATTTGTATATGAAAGATTTTTAAAAATAATCATGTTCTTTTTGCTGAAAAAGAAAAGGGATGGGTTCTGGGTTAGCTTTTTTCACCTCTCACATTTTTTTTTCTTTGTTTTGTTCTGTATGTGTTTATATGTATATTGTGTTTCTATCTGTTTGCGTTTATGTGTTATGTGTGTTTGTTGTGTTTTATATACATGTATGAAATCTTTAAATCTTAAATCTTTATTCAGATGTATCTTTTATTTTGCTAAGGCAAAAAAGAAATGTCATGTATTTACAGTTTTTGATTATTTGTGTACGAATAGTTATGTAACAATGTACATTATTTTCATTCATTTGTTATAATGATGTTTACCTCATTAGGTATAAGCACTTTATTATGTCATAATTTTTTGTACGAAAAATGAAGTCAGGATGTACATTATTTACATTAATTTAATATATTGATTATGGATGTGTATTCAAGTATGTATAAATATTTTATTTACTATGTATGAGAAAATGTATTATTATTTTCTGAATAAAGGCTAAAAAGCATTAAAAAAAAAAAAAAAAAAAAGTACAGATGTACTAACCACTTATCAATGGTACTAACGTTGTAACAGAATTTACAGTGAAATCTGTCTATAGTGGCCACCCAAGGGAAACAAAAATTGTGGCCTTTATAGACAGGTGGCTGCTGTAGACAGGTTCTTTAACACATGATCTCTCTCCGGGGAATTTTTTTAGTGGCCACTATAGACAGGTTGGCTGCTATAGACAGGTGGCCACTAAGACAGGTTTGACTGTATGTGTAAAAAAAAAAAAAGGCAAGATCAACGTGCCAATTTCTTCAATAGACCTACGGATAAAAGGATACTAACTCAAAATTAATATGCCGTTGAAATATTGACAATTTTGCACATCTAATGTTCGATAAGCGCAAAAGCAGACACAGCTGAAATGCAATAATGTTACCTAAATTCCAATTTCAAAAGGATTTGTAAGGACAATGAGCTATACTGTTAGTTTACAGGATGAAGCACATCTTGTTCCTCATATTCTCTTCTTTCCCTTCTCACATCGCATGTTTTATTTTGAATTGATTTATCAAGTAAGGCACTATGCAATATGAATACCAGGCAGCTAGAGCTGTCTGTGCTTGATGAACTGTATAGAGAGGTAGCATTATCAAGAAAGCGAGAATGAAAGAGTAGTATTGATATAAATTAAGGAGAGAGATGGGTGTGGCAGAGGGATAGGCTTCACCGTGGTATTCTTACAAACCCGATTAGATGTAGAACGGTAGGTTTTGGGCTGAGGTTTGTGAAGAGTAATCTCCATAAATACGCATTTTTGCTATTTATCAAAGACGTATATATGGTGAAGACCAGAGCTCAATGAAACGGCTTAATTACGTACATTAAAGGTATTTTGGAAACTGTAGTGCTGGATTGGGTAACATGTGGATTCACCAAGACGTTGGTTTCAGTATTTTTTGGATGCTTATGCCCTTAAATTAAGACTTAACGATATGTACAAACAGGAAAGGAAAGCTAAAACGTGATCGAACAGTGTATGCCCAAATTACAAAATATTTGATGAGGACAATTTCTTTGAAGAATATTTAGTACAATTAAATCCCAAAGACACCTCTCTGTCTCGTTTTAGATGTAGATCACACCGTTTGCCAATTATCAATGGCAGATTCAGAGAGTGTACGAATTAGAATGTCATTATTGGAGAATGTTAGTTGTAGAGGATGAATTCCAATTTTTAGTTCTCTGTCCATTTTTTTAGCCAGGGAAGAAAATAATATTTATGTTGCCGTCTTTAAAAAAAAATACCCTAATGCCTACCATATGTCAAAATTGTTTCGCACTGCAGATACTGCAGGGGTAAGGGTGAGTGAAACAGAGATAAGTAGTGTGAGGGGTGAGGGTGAGTGAAACAGAGATAAGTAGTGTGAGAGGTGAGGGTGAGTGACACAGAGATAAGCAGTGTGAGAGGTGAGGGTGAGTGTAACAGAGATAAGCAGTGTGAGGGGTAAGGGTGAGTGTAACAGAGATAAGCAGTGTGAGGGGTAAGGGTGAGTGAAACAGAGATAAGCAGTGTGAGGGGTAAGGGTGAGTGAAACAGAGATAAGCAGTGTGAGGGGTAAGGGTGAGTGTAACAGAGACAAGCAATGTGAGGGGTAAGGGTGAGTGACACAGAGATAAGCAGTGTGAGAGGTGAGGGTAAGTGTAACAGAGATAAGCAGTGTGAGAGGTGAGGGTGAGTGACACAGAGATAAGCAGTGTGAGGGGTAAGGGTGAGTGACACAGAGATAAGCAGTGTGAGAGGTGAGGGTGAGTGTAACAGAGATAAGCAGTGTGAAAGGTGAGGGTGAGTGAAACAGAGATAAGTATTGTGAGAGGTAAGGGTGAGTGAAACAGAGAAAAGCAGTGTGAGAGGTGAGGGTGAGTGAAACAGAGATAAGTAGTGTGAGAGGTGAGGGTGAGTGTAACAGAGATAAGCAATGTGAGGGGTGAGGTCGAGTGTAACAGAGATAAGTAGTGTGAGAGGTGAGGGTGAGTGTAACAGAGATAAGCAGTGTGAGGGGTGAGGGTGAGTGTAACAGAGATAAGCAGAGTGAGGGGTAAGGGTGAGTGTAACAGAGATAAGTAGAGTGAGGGGTGACGGTGAGTGTAACAGAGATGAGTAGTGTAAGGGGTAAGGGTGAGTGTAACAGAGATAAGTAGAGTGAGGGGTGAGGGTGAGTGTAACAGAGATAAGCAGTGTGAGGGGTAAGGGTGAGTGTAACAGAGAGAAGCGGTGTGAGGGGTGAGGGTGAGTGTAACAGAGATAAGTAGTGTGAGAGGTGAGGGTGAGTGAAACAGAGATAAGCAGTGTGAGGGGCAAGGGTGAGTGTAACAGAGATGAGTAGTGTGAGAGGTGAGGGTGAGTGTAACAGAGAGAAGCAGTGTGAGGGGTAAGGGTGAGTGTAACAGAGATAAGCAGTGTGAGAGGTGAGCGTGAGTGAAACAGAGATAAGCAGCGTGAGGGGGAAGGGTGAGTGTAACAGAGATAAGTAGAGTGAGGGGTGACGGTGAGTGAAACAGAGAGAAGCAGTGTGAGGGGTAAGGGTGAGTGAAACAGAGATAAGCAGTGTGAGGGGTAAGGGCGAGTGAAACAGAGATAAGCAGTGTGAGGGGTGAGTGAAACAGAGATAAGTAGTGTGAGGGGTAAGGGTGAGTGAAACAGAGATAAGTAGTGTGAGGGGTGAGGGTGAGTGAAACAGAGAGAAGCAGTGTGAGGGGTGAGGGTAAGTGTAACAGAGATAAGCAGTGTGAGGGGTGAGGGTGAGTGAAACAGAGAGAAGCAGTGTGAGGGGTGAGGGTGAGTGAAACAGAGAGAAGCAGTGTGAGGGGTGAGGGTGAGTGAAACAGAGATAAGTAGTGTGAGGGGTGAGGGTGAGTGAAACAGAGATAAGCAGTATGAGGGGTAAGGGTGAGTGTAACAGAGATAAGCAGTGTGAGGGGTGAGGGTGAGTGAAACAGAGATAAGTAGTGTGAGGGGTGAGGGTGAATGAAACAGAGATAAGTAGTGTGAGGGGTGAGGGTGAGTGAAACAGAGATGAGCAGTGTGAGGGGTAAGGGTAAGTGTAACAGAGATAAGTAGTGTGAGGGGTAAGGGTAAGTGTAACAGAGATAAGTAGTGTGAGGGGTAAGGGTGAGTGAAACAGAGATAAGTAGTGTGAGGGGTGAGGGTGAATGAAACAGAGATAAGTAGTGTGAGGGGTGAGGGTGAGTGAAACAGAGATGAGCAGTGTGAGGGGTAAGGGTAAGTGTAACAGAGATAAGTAGTGTGAGGGGTAAGGGTAAGTGTAACAGAGATAAGTAGTGTGAGGGGTAAGGGTGAGCGAAACAGAGATAAGTAGTGTGAGGGGTGAGGGTGAGTGAAACAGAGATAAGCAGTGTGAAGGGTAAGGGTGGAGTGTAACAGAGATGAGCAGTGTGAGGGGTAAGGGTAAGTGTAACAGAGATAAGTAGTGTGAGGGGTAAGGGTGAGCGAAACAGAGATAAGTAGTGTGAGGGGTAAGGGTGAGCGAAACAGAGATAAGTAGTGTGAGGGGTGAGGGTGAGTGAAACAGAGATAAGCAGCGTGAGGGGTGAGGGTGAGTGAAACAGAGATGAGCAGTGTGAGGGGTAAGGGTGAGTGAAACAGAGATAAGTAGTGTGAGAGGTGAGGGTGAGTGAAACAGAGATAAGTAGTGTGAGAGGTGAGGGTGAGTGAAACATAGATAAGCAGCGTGAGGGGTGAGGGTGAGTGAAACAGAGATAAGCAGTGTGAGGGGTGAGTGAAACAGAGATAAGTAGTGTGAGGGGTAAGGGTGAGTGAAACAGAGATAAGCAGTGTGAGAGGTGAGGGTGAGTGTAACAGAGATAAGCAGTGTGAAGGGTGAGGGTGAGTGAAACAGAGATAAGCAGTGAGAGGGGTAAGTGTAACAGAGAGAAGCAGTGTGAGGGGTAAGGGTGAGTGAAACAGAGATAAGTAGTGTGAGAGGTGAGGGTGAATGAAACAGAGATAAGCAGTGTGAGGGGTGAGGGTGAGTGAAACAGAGAGAAGCAGTGTGAGGGGTGAGGGTGAGTGAAACAGAGATAAGTAGTGTGAGAGGTGAGGGTGAGTGAAACAGAGATAAGTAGTGTGAGAGGTGAGGGTGAATGAAACAGAGATAAGCAGTGTGAGGGGTGAGGGTGAGTGAAACAGAGAGAAGCAGTGTGAGGGGTGAGGGTGAGTGAAACAGAGAGAAGCAGTGTGAGGGGTAAGGGTGAGTGAAACAGAGATAAGCAGTGTGAGGGGTAAGGGTGAGCGAAACAGAGATAAGTAGTGTGAGAGGTGAGGGTAAGTGTAACAGAGATAAGTAGTGTGAAGGGTAAGGGTGGAGTGTAACAGAGATGAGCAGTGTGAGGGGTAAGGGTAAGTGTAACAGAGATAAGTAGTGTGAGGGGTAAGGGTGAGCGAAACAGAGATAAGTAGTGTGAAGGGTAAGGGTGAGTGTAACAGAGAGAAGCAGTGTGAGGGGTAAGGGTGAGTGAAACAGAGATAAGCAGCGTGAGGGGTGAGGGTGAGTGAAACAGAGATAAGCAGTGTGAGGGGTGAGAGTGAGCGAAACAGAGATAAGTAGTGTGAGAGGTGAGGGTGAGTGAAGCAGAGATAAGTAGTGTGAGGGGTGAGGGTGAATGAAACAGAGATAAGCAGTGTGAGGGGTAAGGGTGAGTGTAACAGAGATAAGTAGTGTGAGGGGTGAGGGTGAGTGAAACAGAGATAAGTAGTGTGAGAGGTGAGGGTGAGTGTAACAGAGATAAGTAGTGTGAGGGGTAAGGGTGAGTGAAACATAGATAAGCAGCGTGAGGGGTGAGGGTGAGTGAAACAGTGATAAGTAGTGTGAGGGGTGAGGGTGAGTGAAACAGAGATAAGCAGTGTGAGGGGTGAGGGTGAGTGAAACAGAGAGAAGCAGTGTGTGGGGTAAGGGTGAGTGAAACAGAGATGAGCAGTGTGAGGGTAGTGTGAGGGGTGATGGTGAGTGAAACAGAGATAAGTAGTGTAAGGGGTGAGGGTGAGTGAAACAGAGATAAGTAGTGTGAGGGGTGAGGGTAAATGAAACAGAGAGGAGCAGTGTGAGGGGTAACGGTGCGTGAAACAGAGATATTTTAACCCTCTCAGTACCATGTGCTCATTTAGTGTATTATAACTCAATGGCCTCTCTATGCCTTGGGGCTAAGAGGGTTAATATAGGAAGAAAAAATATGGGGCAGAGGAGAGAGAGAAGGAGAGAAAGGAGGGAGAAAGAGAATGAAAAGCAGAGCATGAGAGAGCATAGGGCAGGAGAAAGGGAGAGAGAGAGAGAGAGAGAGAAATATATATAGTTATACAGAGTGAAAGAGAGGGGACAAATGGAGTCAGAATGAGAGTGCAATAGGGGAATGTGTCTTTGATACTGATTGACATCAATCACACCAACAACTGAAGAAGGACAGAGAGGCACAAGTGGTATGTATTATACAAACATTATCTGATATGTATATGACTAAGTTTAATTTGAAGTCTGAATATACACAATATTCTTCATTCGATTCAGCTAATGTTGACAAAGACGTACTGCATTATATGTCATACAAACACATTGCTCATTAACTGTACTGAGACTTGTCATGGCATTGATACTATTAGTAATCTTCAAGATTCATGACAATTTCAGAGCATGAAATGTGCTCAAAATTTACTGTCAGTACAAAAGGGCAGTATATGTCTTGCAAGCAAAATATGTAACATTCACAATACAGTGTACTTTATTTCCCCATGGCAGCTCATATACACTGTATTACTTCCACTAAAATGGTGAAAAAGATACTGAACATATCAGCCAGCTATTTTCTGATGAGAATACTGCACTGAGTTACACCATGTATCATCATTTCATGAATTAAATCTTCACAATCAAATTGACATTGCCTCAATTTCACCAAAATAGTAGAACACAAGACTTCTTTCAATCTTGTAAATAAGCTTCATTACATCCACATATCTGCTAAGCAGAGATATCTACAAACTGATCTCCCATGACAACACAGCTACAGAAGATAACCCCAAATTGAGTGAATAAATTAGGGTATGTAGGACCAAGTGAGATATGGCCTCTTGGACATCCAATCTGTCAATCCTATCAAATCCACACTATAGATCCATAGATTTATGAATTACAAAACTGGCCTGGTTGACGCAGACACATCCAGTTCCACTCCAACTCCCACGCACAAAGAGAAGATGATTATTAGTCTCTTAATACTCATTGTACTAAACTCTAAGATACCTATGAATGTTTTGATTAGAAATGTCCCACAGCCTGAAAACCAGGCTACCATACAGAGACAGAAATGACTTCCCATATATATCTGCATGTAGTATCGGTATAAAATGCCACTTCATATCACATTTGTATGCAAATTACCTTAATATGTGATTTTCCTCTACTTTCAGAAATGTAAAATCATATCAATATAACATCATATACATGAATGGGTGTAGAACAGAGTAAACATGAGTACATTTGGCACTTATGACTGAACAACTGAACAACAATACACATTTTTTTCCCCCTTCAAAGTATGATGTGGAAATAGTAAACACTACCTAGGTGGAATTAAATGCTTGAATATGTTCCATTTTCTGTGTTGACATACCTATAGAGCATCACGTATATGTTTCAGTGAAGACCACTTTTGTGAACAATTGCTAACCCAATGTATGCTCAATGCGGACAATTTCACAATGGATATGCAGGCAATGGAAATAATAAGGTGGCTTTAATTCCAGTTTCATCCTCTCAAGATTAGCCATTAATGAAGTTCTGATAGAACTAACACTTGGGAATAATCATTCTGGTGTCCCTCATCGAGTTTAACTCTTTTGTTGTTCATTTTAAAAAGATTTTACTTGTGAGACCATGTCCATACCTCCATACAGTTGCCACAAAAAATCACAAGAAATGCAATGGACTATCATCACAGATTTACCTACAACATACCCATTCATCTTAATTTGTTCAGGGGGGGGGGGGGTATTTAGGTAGAAGAGAGCACCTACACACGTGTTGCTGGCCAGGCAAGATCAAGCTCATGGGATTAGCCTAATCCTCCTATTCAATGACACTGGAGGATGAAGCTTAGCTGTGTATTCATGTTGTTGGCCATGCAGAACTAAGCTCATGGGATTAGCCTGATCCTCCTATTCATTGATGCTGAAAAGGATGAAGCTTAGCTGCATATTTATTTTGCTGGCAAGACCAAGTTCATGGTATTAGCCTAATCTCCCATTCATTGACACTGAATGGAGAGAAAACTTACTGTGTATTGTATATGCCATGCTCAAGTTCAGGTTCAGGGATGAATAGGGATGAATGATTGGTTGGGTGGATGAATGGATAGGGATGAATGAATGAATAAGGATGAATAGGTTAAAATTGGTAAATGACAGGACAGTTAATTTCTCATGAAGGTGAAGTCCAATCCTTGAGTATACCTTAAGATAATGGCTCTACACTGGTACCGGTAATACTAAGCTTTTGGAATAGCACTCAAAGCACTTGATTATTACGTGCTATAACTTTTGTATAAGAGAGAAATCCCCCACAGTCAGAAAGTGAACAAAATTTTGGACAGGGAAAGTGATACCAAAGAATAGTGATGTAACATACTGTCCCAGATTAAAGAGCTAATAATCTTTTTGTGAAAACATTATTAACGTTTAATTGGATAAATACACAAATTTATCATTTGTCCGTTACAAAACATATTATTTACATATTGTCATTATAATCATTACTGAGGCTTCCAAACCAAGGATCATTCATCATTGTTCTTGATTTTTTGGATGTTTTACCACTCAAATTGTTGTTTCATCAAGATTATGCTCTTCAAACATTACACATATGTGAACAAAACAGCAATATACAAACATGAATCTATAGCTAATATCCACCTACACTCATCCACTTTATCATATGAAAAAAAAAACACATTATTGCAATTTCCATAAATCATCTCCTACTGGTACACAGTCTTTTCTAAATTATAGCAACATTTCTGATGAGTAGCTATTCTTCTTCATAATGCAACATATTTATAATGTCAGAAAAATATTGAGTAATGTAATGCACCACGCAGGGACACCCAAATTTAGTTTGCAGTCGTGTCTGCTTTCAGTCTCATACCCCAGACTGGAAGCAGGCATGACTGCATACAAAATCTGAATCTGGCTGTGAGGTGCACCATCGTATGACTTTATCTTATATACAAGAATCTTGTATAACCACCCCTCTGGATGATTGTTCAATGTAAATGATTGTTTTTGCCAATTTTCCTCTCAACTTCAAATCATATTCAAGCAAATTGTTAAAATTTCATAAAGTATGGCAAATTAAGAACTTAGTAGAGGAATAACTTACTGTGCATTTCTGTAATTAGACAAATTTAATTGATCATTGGAAACAATGATAATAAGAGCCTTTGAAGGATTGGAAGGAAATGCCTGTACACAGGATGTACACCAAATATGATGTATACACAAATACAAGCTCCTCCAATTAGTTTTGCAGAATTACATAATTTACAGTTAACATGGCATTTTTAGTGAATCAAGTGCACAAACAGAGAGAATATTACAATATATATATGCCTATCACCAGGTATGGCATTGGAAAAGGCCAGGTATTCTAAATAAGAGGTACCTGGAGCATCAATTCATTTACAGAACAGGTTGTGTATAAAAGTAACCTTAAACTTAAATGTTTCCTCTTGTCAGTTTTCCCACGGCTTCCAGAGGTTATACAAAAAAATTCATTAATTTTTCCACCTAGAGAATCATATCCATTACTTTCCCCAGATTCCCCGACCCGTACAAGCCACAATAATGATGGTCAGCAGACCCAGCACCGTGCAATAGCTTTTCCATCAGGATTGGAAACAAAATGTGCCTTTTAATACCTTTGCATCCAACACCATACCTGGCCTTCGTGAGCCTAATACCAGAACTCCCACCCTGCCCCCAGGTCTAGAATGACCATCATGTAAAGGAGTCTAATTGTGCATTCAGCTGCAGGTTGGTCCATTCTTTTGTGATGTCGCCAAGGTGGATGTCGAAGTCGACGAGGTCCTGGTACGCCTGCGACCTCAGCAGGTCTGAGGTGAACTTGAGGGTGTTGTCGCTGTTCTCGAGCTTGAGGTTACTACAAAGGGGAGAGGTGGGGGATATAGATGGAAACAAACGTGTAAAGGTAAGATCATATTTGATGCTCGCCTCTTGAAGGTCCCCTGACATGAAAATGTATGTTGATTTCTGTGCATACATATTATTGTGTACATTCCAATGTCCCTACTTGTTTGATGTAAATATATATCACATATACAGAATATACAGAATAAGGATGAATAGGTTAAAATTGGTAAATGACAGGACAGTTAATTTCTCATGAAGGTGAAGTCCAATCCTTGAGTATACCTTAAGATAATGGCTCTACACTGGTACCGGTAATACTAAGCTTTTGGAATAGCACTCAAAGCACTTGATTATTACGTGCTATAACTTTTGTATAAGAGAGAAATCCCCCACAGTCAGAAAGTGAACAAAATTTTGGACAGGGAAAGTGATACCAAAGAATAGTGATGTAACATACTGTCCCAGATTAAAGAGCTAATAATCTTTTTGTGAAAACATTATTAACGTTTAATTGGATAAATACACAAATTTATCATTTGTCCGTTACAAAACATATTATTTACATATTGTCATTATAATCATTACTGAGGCTTCCAAACCAAGGATCATTCATCATTGTTCTTGATTTTTTGGATGTTTTACCACTCAAATTGTTGTTTCATCAAGATTATGCTCTTCAAACATTACACATATGTGAACAAAACAGCAATATACAAACATGAATCTATAGCTAATATCCACCTACACTCATCCACTTTATCATATGAAAAAAAAAACACATTATTGCAATTTCCATAAATCATCTCCTACTGGTACACAGTCTTTTCTAAATTATAGCAACATTTCTGATGAGTAGCTATTCTTCTTCATAATGCAACATATTTATAATGTCAGAAAAATATTGAGTAATGTAATGCACCACGCAGGGACACCCAAATTTAGTTTGCAGTCGTGTCTGCTTTCAGTCTCATACCCCAGACTGGAAGCAGGCATGACTGCATACAAAATCTGAATCTGGCTGTGAGGTGCACCATCGTATGACTTTATCTTATATACAAGAATCTTGTATAACCACCCCTCTGGATGATTGTTCAATGTAAATGATTGTTTTTGCCAATTTTCCTCTCAACTTCAAATCATATTCAAGCAAATTGTTAAAATTTCATAAAGTATGGCAAATTAAGAACTTAGTAGAGGAATAACTTACTGTGCATTTCTGTAATTAGACAAATTTAATTGATCATTGGAAACAATGATAATAAGAGCCTTTGAAGGATTGGAAGGAAATGCCTGTACACAGGATGTACACCAAATATGATGTATACACAAATACAAGCTCCTCCAATTAGTTTTGCAGAATTACATAATTTACAGTTAACATGGCATTTTTAGTGAATCAAGTGCACAAACAGAGAGAATATTACAATATATATATGCCTATCACCAGGTATGGCATTGGAAAAGGCCAGGTATTCTAAATAAGAGGTACCTGGAGCATCAATTCATTTACAGAACAGGTTGTGTATAAAAGTAACCTTAAACTTAAATGTTTCCTCTTGTCAGTTTTCCCACGGCTTCCAGAGGTTATACAAAAAAATTCATTAATTTTTCCACCTAGAGAATCATATCCATTACTTTCCCCAGATTCCCCGACCCGTACAAGCCACAATAATGATGGTCAGCAGACCCAGCACCGTGCAATAGCTTTTCCATCAGGATTGGAAACAAAATGTGCCTTTTAATACCTTTGCATCCAACACCATACCTGGCCTTCGTGAGCCTAATACCAGAACTCCCACCCTGCCCCCAGGTCTAGAATGACCATCATGTAAAGGAGTCTAATTGTGCATTCAGCTGCAGGTTGGTCCATTCTTTTGTGATGTCGCCAAGGTGGATGTCGAAGTCGACGAGGTCCTGGTACGCCTGCGACCTCAGCAGGTCTGAGGTGAACTTGAGGGTGTTGTCGCTGTTCTCGAGCTTGAGGTTACTACAAAGGGGAGAGGTGGGGGATATAGATGGAAACAAACGTGTAAAGGTAAGATCATATTTGATGCTCGCCTCTTGAAGGTCCCCTGACATGAAAATGTATGTTGATTTCTGTGCATACATATTATTGTGTACATTCCAATGTCCCTACTTGTTTGATGTAAATATATATCACATATACAGTGTATTTTTAAAAGTTCTTGTATTTTGCTCAGCACTTCTACGCCCCGGCTAAACAAAGCTCCATATCAAGATTCCTATGGTGACATCATCAATGATAGATATAAGCTATACTACAAAAAAAGTTATGCGCATAGCTATTCCTTGCAATCGGTCCTACTAAAAGCCACCAAGAGTAGCCAAGAGACGAGTGCCAATACTAGAAGAGCCGAAATCAACAAAGGAGCTGCCAAGGGAAGCAGACGACACTACAAAATACCCAAGACACACAGCAAACCTCTGCAGGGCTGTTTAAATGATTGCCAAGGGAATTAAATCAGTAAATTAGAAACATTTTGTGAACAACTTTTGGCGTCCTCTGCGTGACAATACCTAGCAATAGCTGTAATGATCACTCACCCTTGGCTGCCACTGGGCTGCTTTTGGCTGCTCTTGGCAGCTTTAAGTGGGACCCCCTGCAATTTCTTACACTAAAACCAATTGTAAGTACCTTGTTTGGGCTCCTCGGTAAACCCACTTGCCGTCTTGCAGCGCATACAGCTTGAGGGCGCACTTCTCACATCCCATCGTCACCTTGGAGTTGTCAATCTTTGAGTAGATGGAAAAATTAAATTATTCAAATATCTCCAGTAAAATAAAATAAGTACAGCAGAGCAATCAACCACCTTGAGTTGGATTACTCATTTCAGTTTTCTGCATATCACAAGAAACAAAATTCCATGGGCCTGTGGAAATCTGCTTCACAGTCATCAAAGTTGTATATTAATCTTAACACCAGTATGTGAAAACTTATCTTATAGAGTATCATACACTAATGGTTTAATGCTTGTTTCATGTTTTACAACATCAAGATTAGAAAGAAGTACAGAGCAATTGTTGATTTTTTTTTCACTGCTTCTTTCTGCTGTGCCATTTACTCAGCTTTGCAATCTGAGTAAAATACATATAAACAAAGTTCATGGACATTGAAATTTGATTGTTTTTATGGTTCATACTTTAATCCAGATATTTCCATATCATTAAAAATAAATGAAATCTGTAATGGTACTATATGTACACTACTGCTCAAAGGAATTAGCATAGGGAAAGGGAAGGACCTGCAGTTTTAAACCGCGGTATATTTTGTCCAGTTCAGCATGAAACATGATGCTTTAGCCTAAAAAGCATTATGTTTCATGCTGAACTGGACAAAGTATACTGCGGTGTAAAGCTGCGGGTCCTTCCCTTTCTTCCCTTCTTTCTGAAAGAACAATCTTATTTCAGATAACAATCTTCTTTTTTCCTGAAACAATTTGAAAGCCAAATTGCTGATTAGTTTTGCTCCGTGAAGGCCCTAGTTGTAAATGCAATGATAACATTCATACCATGAAGAGACATGAATCCTGGGCATTGTCACTGATCCGATCTGCTATCCTCACTGCTACTGAGCTTGGTCTGTGTGGGGAAATACAAAATTATCAACTACATGTAGGTATGAAATCATTCCATATCAAGTCAAAACACAGACAGATGATGCTATTCATATTCTTTCTGACTATGTTGATTTCATGAGGTATGAAAACCATATGCAAACTTTTTTTAAAATGAAAAATACATACTCAGTGCAATTTTTTTTAGCGAAGTACAGTTGTGTGCAAATATGACACCATAGCACACTTCGTGGCGGAGGCATAAAAACAACAATCTGAACTATAACAGATCTCCCTCTCTTAGCGCCATCGCCTGTGATGTTAACAATTGTAGAGTGCCTCAACTCTCTGTCCTAAGCTCTTTGTATCAGCTCCACGTCACGGTAATCAGCCCCTTGATCTGCTTACCAGTCAGCCAGGCTGCTTATCCTAGTAATCCTCCATCTTCCCATCCATGCAGATTTTCTATAGCAAATACAAAATAGGAGCACTTACTCTGTATCCTTGAGCAATTCATTTGCTTGATAGTAGGCTGCAATCTTCAGACCATTTGCTTGGCAGTATGCATCAACCTGAAATATGAACAATTCAACAGATTATTATCAGTTCTGAATGTAATAAATCACAGAGAAGGAGAGGATTAACAAAGTTCTCAGCTTAGATTGTTTACTGAAGCATTGTTCCAGCCCCTTGAATGGTGCATCATGCCATGTTCCTGATGCAAGTTATAAGGAAGCTGAAGTTTAGTAACAACAGAAGCACATGTATACATAAAGCTGCATCAATTTACCATACTGTAAAAGTGGAAATTTTTGCGGTGTGGAGATTTTCGCGCATTTCGCGCAGCGTGTATTTGGCGCGAACATGCACGAATATAGCGCCTAAACAAAGTTCATATCGACGCGCTTTGTATGCGTGCTTGCTTTGATGCACCATGCATCACGTACTTAGGCCTACATTTATGGTTTAGCCTTAGTCAAAGCTTCAACAACATCATCATGCTATTGCCGCTGCCCGGCCAGCACTGGCGTGGCAATGGTAAGCTGAGTGAATTGATCGTCCAAAGGGCTGGACAACCAGCGAAATTAAAAACCCGCGAAATTCACTTAACTTTAATCTAGCAAAAATTTCCACTTTTACAGTAGCTAATCCTTATTTGTCTCAAAAGATCACTGGTCGAGGTATTTTCGAGGAATTGTTTATTAAAGAAGTAAATAAAGGATATCCCTTTTTATAATGCAGGATATGCCAAGGGCTTTGGTTTTATGTGACGCATGATGCACCCTATCAAAAGGACACACTATGAATTTCAAGGCAAAGACATTGTCACATCCATTATTCATTATACTGACGGTGCATACCATAATCGTCAGTCAGGTTGTATGCGATCTGATGCATCAGAATGCATATTTGTCACATCCACAGCGCCAGTGGTTCCTAGGCCCTAGACAAACACCTAACTTTGTTTGGCTATTAATGGAGTTATTAATTATAAAAGTTATTGAAAAATTCAGAACACTTAACGGTAACTGTTAGGTTTATGTAGTCTTGAAGACCCTATTCAGGATTGGTATATTATATAGTGGGTGGTCCACAAACTGGCCCCTACACTTGAAACTGGCCCCCATGCATTTCTGCTCAATGTGTGTTACCAAAGGTTGGATGCGCAATTTATTGTGTATTTATGCATTAGTAAATTAAATGCAAGATTTTCAGAAGAAAAATTAAACAAAATGTGCACATATTTGACAATTGCACATTTTCGTTCAAAATATTTCTATAAGTTGCATTTGTACTTCTGTGATTTTCCCGTCAATCGCAGAAAGTTTCCCGTATTTTTTTTTCACTCCACTGGAAAACAACATGATCGACACACAATATAGGTGAAATGTCTGCACTGTACTCGTCGGATTGACGGAGATATCACACATAATCAGTTGGGGCCGTTTCAAGGTTCAGTGATGTGAATGTGTGATGTTTTACTGAGCAACATTCAAAGCGGAATTTCTCTAAAAGTTTCTCGCTAATCTTCAATCTTTAAAGAGCATATTTTTGTTGATTTGTATGTGAAATTTCAGTTATATACCTGTTCATCTTGGTATGAATATATTCAAAAGAAATCAAGGGGGCCGAGGCCATCGGGTTGAGGCAACCGCATCATACTTTCATAAAACACCAGGTTGCCTGACCAGGTTGGCTCTTCACTCAGTCTACTACTCAGAATACATGTACACTACAGCTCGAGGGAATTGGCATAGGGAAAGGGAAGAAAGGGAAGGACCCTCAGTTTTAAACCGCGGTATATTTTGTCCAGTTCAGCATGAAACATGATGCTCTTTAGGCTAAAGTATCATGTTTCATGCTGAACTGGACAAGATATATCATGGTTTAAAACTGCAGCTCCTTCCCTTTCCCTATAAATGCTATGCCAATTCCTTTGAGCTGTTGTGTACATATTCACATTATTCAGCCTAGCCCCGGGACTGCTCCCGCTCAGCGGGAGCGTCCTGAGGGCTCGCCACCAATTTCCCTGCATGTCTGGTCCGACTACCGAGAAATCAACCCGTGCACATGAATGAATTACTCATTTCAAGTACATTTATTACATATAAATGGCGAAATGTATTGAATGTATACCTGAGCTATAAAATTGTTTGAAAATGCTAAGCAACGTTACATATTTCCTCTTGACATATGATGATCTTTGTAACAAATACGGTTCGCCGCGGCTGCCATCTTGGAAGCTTGAAAAACGTATATTGTAAAGGGGAACTGGCGCATGCGCATTAAGTTTTGCATCGCAGCTGCTGTCGGGCGATTCTGAACCACTTAAGGTCGAAAACAATTTTTAAAAATGCAACATGGATTAAATTCATCTTCAAACCAACTATGGAATTATTCAGGTATATATTTTACTTAAACATGTGCAATAGATTTGAGATTTGAGTTACAGAATTGCTGAAACCAACTTATATCATCACTGCTAATCTCGACTTCCTTACTTCAAAGCTCCGTGCTACGCAGCCCGCTCACTGCGTGAGCGGGCTGGTCGCAGTAATATTCAGCCTAGCTTCACAACTTCAGACTTCGCATCATTCAGCTCCATCATCGATCATCCCTTCACTCTTCAGAAGAACAGTCTTGACAGGTTGAGCAGCTAGCCTAAGCCCAACTACATGTAAGAGTCAAGACCCAAATAGACCTACACTTTTTTTTTCTTGACTGTCTAGACTCAGAGTCAGAGTCTATAATAAATCATTTTGCAACTCTTTTATGCAAGGTCTTTGTCATTTTATTTGTAAGTTAGGATAGGCAGCTTTCCAATCTGAATGAAAGTTCCATAACACCACTCGGGTCATTCAATCACACAACAAAATAGACATCTCAAGTTACATAACACATTGAACACTGAAGTGAAGATTGTTACAATTGATAATGCATTGCAATGTCAATGACACCGCAAATTTCGCAGGTCACAAAATGCAACAGATGGGACTATTACCTGAACAAGGGCAACCTCCAGCATGGGGGCAAGTGCGAGGGAATGGTGGAAAAATGGGATGCAATCTACGAAGTCTAGATTGCGGCCTTCCTTCAGCTTTTCCTTATCGGCAAGGAGAACTCCATTTACGGCACAATGGGGATATTTAGCGGCGTGAAGAATCATTTTAGCGTAGGCTTTGAATCTGACTTTGATTTCTGCCATGTTGAGTTTTGTGTGGTTGTTTCTCTATCTGCCGTAGATGGAGACATACTTGTGGTGCAGCTGCAGTACAGGTACGCGCGCGTTACGTTAATACGACGATCGATCCACATGTATTGAAATAATGATCAACATGTCTGCTTCTACGATTTTGATCACCACGATTGGCGTTATTGTAAGATCTGTTCTATTCCATTCTTTTGTAGCTGATTGGTTGAGAGACAGAGTCGAGATATCTACACCACTTACAGCATGGAAATCGAGTAAGTGAGAGTGCAAAAAGAACGGGAAACAGGAACATGTTTTAAGTTGAGAGGCGAAGTAGCTTAGCTGATTTTTGAAGCACAAGTACGCCAGAGCTGAGGCGGCAGCTGCGCTGAGCGATACGCTAGGAAATCTTATTCCCGCGGCCGGTTTACTGAGGCCTGTTTATGCTAGCGACATCTCATTTAGAACTCAGGTTAGCGCCAATGATGCTGAACCGATTCTCGGAGAGAATGCTAAGTCAGATATCAGTGACATCTCGTGTATCGATACCGCCTTTTATCGGATCAGAATTTTCAGAGAAATTGTTACGAAACTCCGCAAAAAAAAAAGGCGCAATAATTGATAAAATATCAGGTTGAAATAATAATTACTTTTTAATATATGGGGCGAAGTATTCTTTGAAAACATTGATTAGTCTATGGCTTGATGTATAATGCATCATTTTCATGAAGATTGGTGTGCGAGCAATCTCTCAATATCTCATTTTCTTCTGTTAGATTAATGCTTTCCATTTTGGTCATATTTGTGTTGGAAGATACCATGTAAATGATGCCGTTCTTAAAATAAATGTCTGAATATTGAAGAAAGGGGTCATCACATGTTAATATGTACTACAACTGATGCAAAAAATCTCAATCACATGACACACTAGACTTCATCATTAAAAAATAAATACGCGAACACAAGTGAATTTTCAACATTAAACAGTGTTAAAAATGTTAGATTGCTTAGACTAGCCCTCGAATCTACGGAATGCTTGAATGATACTCAACATTTTGAAATATTTGTTAACCTTTTTCATGAATCTCGCCTTCAATGGAGTGATGTTAAACATGTTTGCTTAGCAAATTCTGACAAAATGCAGCAGAAATGTTATCATAGAACGTGTAATGCAAATTTATTTACTTTTACAATAAATGCGATAGGGTCCGAGCAGGTCCAGCATTTACAGCTGAGGTTAGAGTTGTTTAGCTTCAAGAATCACCTCAGTGCTAACTATCAGAGTTAGAGCTGAGATTAGAGTTGTTTAGCTTTGAGAATCACCTCGGTGCTAACTATCAGAGTTAGAGCTGAGGTTATGGTTCACATCGTGTCGAGAAATGCGCCCCTGGGCCAGTCAGATCACATTGGGACGTTCATGTGAATGACTGATGTGTGCTTTCTGTGTTATGTTAATGTATTCTCCTCAGATATAGAACAAAGAAATTATGCACTGATTAGAAGGGGAATTTGGGGTAGAGTCAGGCGGCAAAGACTGAGAGAGGCAATGACATACCAAAACTTCTTTCTTCTTCTTCTTCTTCTTCTTCTGTGTAGTCTGCTTTCTTCAATCTTGAAGATTCTTGCAGAACTTGGTGGAGTATGTCTCACAAGGAAAATGGTGCATTTGCCAATTATATACACTGCAGCTCAAAGGAATTGGCATAGGGAAGGGAAAGGGAAGGAGCTACAGTTTTAAACCGCATTGTATTTTGTCCAGTTCAGCATGAAACATGATGCTTTAGCCTAAAAAGCATCACGTTTCATGCTGACCTGGACAAAATATACTGCGGTTTAAAACTGAGGCTCCTTCCCTTTCCCTTTCCCTATGCCAATTCCTTTGAGCTGTAGTGTACATGGTGCTCACAAGCCAGTTAATAACCTTTGCATCTCTGTATGTTGGCATTGTTTATTAATATCTTTTCTCTTTTTTCTTTTTTTTTTGCTACAGTGGTAGAAGGTATGACTCTGCTGGAAAGAGGAATCTCACCGTATGCAGGTGACACTTTTCACGAGGTAAGCTCAGAGAAGATGGTACATTTACCTCCAGCAATTTTATGAGACTAACCAATAATCTGACTCAGCAGGATGGAGCCAGGGTATAAGCTCATGTAACATCATTTTATTTTTTTTAGTGAATTGCCTTATAGTGACAGGACTGTTTTATACATTCTGACAATAAAGGAATTAAAACAAACTGCAAGTACTTCAATGTGAAATGTATCAATGTGTGTTCATAATCATCATTGTTTGTAGAGAAAAATCATGTGTTGTTTATGTTTTGAAATTGAACAATAAAAACCCTTTGGAGGGAAAACAGAAATGTAAAACAGGGTTCATGATAAGCCAGTTCAGTGTTGCAATCTTTGCATGAGCAGATTATATTGTGGTAGGAAATGTCGGTGGCACAATTCACAGAGTAGAATGGGAATTCATTAAATAGTTGACCACATTTCAACTTATGATCATGCAGATATGGCAAGAGCTATTCAGCTCTGAGAAGGGAGTAAAAGAACATTTCACCATGTTCACCAGCTACTGTTTTTCCAGGCACACTGTAAAATGTCATTACACCCATCATCCAACAAAGCTTCATGAACAAATCCCAGTCTGCAGTCTAGTAGTATTTATTCAGTGGATTGTCCGACCATGGTGTAACCACGAACTGGTCTGTTAAGAATATATGAATATTAGTCAAATGAATTTAAAGACAAGAAGTGCCAGGAAACTGATTTCCTTCCCCCCCACCGCTCATTCCCAGACGCCGCTGTTGCTGTATGTCTTCTACTACCTGCACTCCATCTCGCCTAGCCTGGTGCCAGTGTTGTACGTGCTGGTGGACATTGTGACAGCATGGATGCTGCATGGAGCTGCTTCCCTGGCCATCAAGTATCTGGTCAGTTAACCCTTTGTGTGTCAGACAAACTGCTGCTCTATGGGATGTGCATGTTTTTGTGCAAAAATCCATCAATAGCACATAAAAGATGAAAGATGGTGTGCCCCATTTACTAAATTGAACATCAGAATGTCTGCTTTTCCTGTCCAAGTCAGTTTTCAAATTAGCCTTTCACAATACTTTTGCAATGATAACTTTTTTTTTTTAAAAAAGAAATAAGATACAGAGACAAAAAGGACTGATTTACAGTTTTAGCAGGTATTGCTGTACATGAGAAATTTGAATGAATGTATTTAATGTAGAGTGAATGTTAGAAGGAAACGTATCAATTAAAGTAGCAGTTTAACATGTGCTGTAAATGTACATGTTAATTGAAATGCATTTCTAACCTTCCCATTCAACTCCCAGTATGCTCAGCAAAAGAAAGCAGAGAAGACGTTTGCCTCTGGAGTAGAACCTCTCCTCATCACTGCCTTGGATCTAGTCTCCATCCCAGACTTGGTCATGACATTGTGAGTGGGACAAACATGTACTGGTTTATGGACTCTTCTTCTGTGCTTGCATATTTGCTATTTACATATCATTTTAGTGAAATATTTGTTTTAGTGAAAATGGGTTTGTGAGGTAATTTCAGTTCTTAAAAGAAATTTTAGGCATACCCTTAATAGTAAGGATAGCATGCTCCATCCTGTAAAGAATGTTGTTTGCCTGACTTGTTGTTCATTCATTTACAGGATAGAACACGCTATCCTTTCTACTGGGTGTATGCCTATAAAAGTTTTTCCAAAATAGTAAACAGACCACCTGTCTGTAAAGACCACTGAACTAAAATGTCTTCCGAGCAGTTTCCATTAAACTTGCACATGTTTAAAATGACCACCTACCCATATAGACTGCAATTTCTGTCTTTCTTGGGGTGGTCTCTATAGATAGGTTTTAGTGTCTTCGTTTTGGGAGGTTTTGCATTTTCTCTCCTTCCTCTCGCTGAAGAAGTTGATCTCATATTTAGGTGGTCTGTCGCCAACGACAGATCACCTCTTAATTTCGTTAGAATCTTCTTCTTCTTTATTTTTATTCCTTCACCCCCACTTTTTTGTGCCACGCATAACTCATAATTGCCTTCATCAATTTTATTGAAACTTTCATCACTTCTTGGTATTAATGTAATCTTTTAGGAATAGACTCTTGAAGTTGATTGTGTTGAGAATGCAGTATAGTATAATGGTATCACGCTATGAATTCTGTGAGAGGAGCAGAGCCTTCTATGATCCTGTGCTTTTCATTTGGTGTGTGCTGACTGTCTTGATGGGAAGTTTATATCATCCATTTGTTGTTGTGCATTCATTAGGTTTATTGAGGTTGTATTTCTTTGTATATTTGGCAGATTCCTGCTATGTCCATACAGTATAGTGTCTTGTGTAGCTCAGAGCACAGTAGTGTTCACCAATCTAGCGGTGGCAGGCACTTTCCTCTTCACATTGCAAGGTAATGTATTATTGAAGCTGGTAGTCATTTATTTTTAATTGTTTTTATTTTGTCTTCTTTTACCAGTGTATCCCTATCAATGGGCTAAGCACTCCCTGGGGGCCCAGGGTTTATTGAACAACAAGTGTAACATATCATTAACATAAACGTAACATGGACAATCAAATAGGGTATTACATTTACATAATTATATATGGCACAAATTATCATTCTAGTAAATAAGAAATTGCGATATTGGCTTTATAACATCCCTATAGTAGGAATTCTGGAGGAGGAGGTGATAGAGTTGGCATGTAGTAAATGTTTTAGCTTTTCATCTGTCTAATCAGGGATGTGTGGGGTCATGGTTTCAGGATCATATGGAGCAATCACAGCAATTTTTTACAGTCACTATCAAAACTCCTGAAATCTGATGAGAATGGAAACTGTGAATAGGTTAGAATAGTGTTATGGTGCGCCCAAACATTCTACTGACACTGTGCTTTCTTTCTACATGCGCTTTATTGAAATCCTTAAATCCATGTTTGTGTGGAATGTTGATTCACATTCTCATGGCCTGTAACATTGCGACTTGCCTATTTATCAATACAGTCTCTACTGATTTTGATTGTGTAGTCAATAAAGTTATAGGTAGTTATAAACTTAAAGGGATAGTCTACCCAGAAATTAAGTTGGTTTTGATAAAAGCAGAGACATGAGAGTAACATTTATGTGAAGGTTTGATACAAATCTGTCAAAGAATATGAAAGTTACAATTGTTGAAAGTTTTGAATTTGTAACATCACATGGAAGATGCTCTCCCATATGTTGTGTACTAATTTTTTTTTTTAAATATTGATTTTCTCAAAAAGGATATGCATCATTTTACCTGTGCATTTGATATATCATTAGAAACACCTTTTTTTTTTTTTACATACATACCTCTATGAAAAAATATACCGTCATCAAAAACAGAAAAAGAGCAATTTACGGAATTATACAACATACAACATATGGAAGAGCACTTCGCATGTGACATAAAAAAAAATTTAAAATAAAAGATCAGAACTTTCTTATCCTTTGACAGATTTTTGCCAAACCTTCAATAATATATTTCTTTAATTTTTGTGTTTTCGATTGAAACCAACTTAATGTCAGGAAGAACAATCCCTTTTAAGTCCCCATGTTGTTATTTTGACAGGCAAGGGAGCAGCTGCAACGCTCTGCCTTGCATTTGCCTCGTACCAGTCTCTCTACCCCATCACCATGATTGTCCCAATGGTCATGCACATAGCTCTCAGCAAAATGCAGGTGAGATAAGCACATTAACCCTTTGTGTGTCAGACAACTTGCAGCTTCATGGGATTTGTGTGTATTATTTGTGCAATAATATGTATCACTAATATAATGATAGTTTAGCCCCGAGATGCCATTTTGGAAGACAATACGATCCAATGCGAATCTGAATTGAGGATCTCATCCAAAATCTGACAAATGTATATGCGTCAATGTGAGTTACACACAGGACAACATTATTCTGTTCCAACCTTGCTGTTGTAATTATTTATATAATGGTGTACATTTAGTAGATAGATGTGTATCATATCTTGCTCTATGGAGTGGATAAAATGCAACATTTGTAGAAAATTGTGCTGCAAAGATATACAGTGTCGCCCCTTATTGAGACTAAGAGTTGTATGTTTAGTTTTATGTTTCTAACTTTTTCAGATTTCAAGGGATGCATCTGTTGACTATCTCAGACCGGAGGCCGTGAACACAATGCTGGCATTGGGGGTGCTCTTCTGTTGCTGGTTAGCGTGCCTCCTGGGATTGTCGTTTCTCATGCTGGAATCCTGGGACTTCGTCTGGTCAACATACGGCTGCATGTGAGCATACTAGACCTCACCCGCTTGGTCTGTAGGAATTATGGTTAGGGTTAAGGGTAAGATGCAGTAGCAGCCAAGATTACAGCACTTGTAGTACAATGTATATAGAGTGCAATTCTGCCATTGGTCTGTAGGATTTATGGTTAGGGTTAAGGGTAAGGTGTAGTAGCAGCCAAGATTACAGCACTTGTAGTACAATGTATATAGAGTGCAATTCTGCCATTGGTCTGTAGGAATTATGGTTAGGGTTAAGGGTAAGATGCAGTAGCAGCCAAGATTACAGCACTTGTAGTACAATGTATATAGAGTGCAATTCTGTCATGGGTCCCATTCTTGTTTGATTTATGGATGCCATGCAGAAATCGTCTCCAAGCGATAAAATCATTTAAATCATATAAAATCAAGACCTGATGATGACATCAAAATTGTTCTGCTATGATCATGAAAAATGACTCATTTGCGCAGAAAGGTCTGATTTGCACATGCTATTATGTAATATTTGTTCACAAACATTTGTTGCTAAAAAAGGTTTCTTGTATGATTATTGCTTGTAAGAACACCGCTAAGAGCGCTCCATATGTGACGCATCCCCACTAGACCCAAGGAGAAAGAGCAAATATTGAAGCTGAGGGGAAAAAAATTGAAATAGAAAGGTTTGTCTCCATTGAGCCCTGCAGTACTTTTGTCTCTAGAGTTGACCTTTCCCATAGCTTATATCAAATTAAATACATAGTTATGAACAATTTAATATTAAAGCTTGGGATTGAGAGAATTGCAATAAACAAGTAGAGAAATACCTGGTGTTCTTGTTATGCTGGTGTTTCATTTTAAGTTGCCAGGGGCCATGATTTTGATACCTTTAAATCAATTTACAGGCTTGATATGGGAACCCTGACCATAGTAGCATTGAGGGTGCTATTGTGTGTGTTCTTGCTGCTATATGAATCCATGTATTGTACTAGATTATTTTTCTGATTCCTCAGCCTTGCCGTGCCAAATCTCCAGCCAAACCTCGGCCTGTTCTGGTATTTCTTCACGGAGATGTTTGACCACTTCCGGATGTTTTTCCTCTGCGTGTTTCAGATCAACGCCTTCATCTACACCGCACCCCTTGCATTCAAACTCAGGTGAACGCAATGGTTTACACCAATTAACACTCCATAATTCACATAATAATGTGTTTTTTGCTCTCAGGTCCATTTCTAGTCTCATATACACTCTGAATCACAAGTGGACATGACTGCCAACAAATCCGAGGCGAGTGTGGCTGCGCGGTGCATCATGGGACGACTCCGTGTGATGTATTTTGCAAACTCATCACTGCCCAAATGGCCAGGGCATGAATATGACGATGCCATGTACAAGACTTGCCTGGCAAAAATGAGTCATAGCTCTATGACATGCATACAACTTTGCACTAAGCACTAAAACAATTGCAGTGAGCCACTGGCAATGATAGATTGTCAACTCATTCTTTTGTTATAATCACATTACATGCATGGGGAAAGGAATGCTTACATAGCTATGAAGATGATGAATGGGACAATACAAATATTTAAACAGAGTTTTTCACATTTCACCAAGTGTAGTCCTTAGAAGGATCAAAGTTTTTATGAGGGTTTTTCTCAGAATAGCTCTGGTAAAATACAAGAAGTATTTTGGAGGAACTGACATGCTTGAAAGTTCAATGTCGGATATGAAAAAGCAAACAAAGGATCTGATATGAATCAGCATACCAAGTTGTTTTTGTCTCGCCTGAACTAAATTCACCAGAGACCTAGCAATCACTTTTCCTGTTGGTCTGTTGGTCTATTGGTCTGTTCTAGTCTGTTAGTCTGTTACAAAAATGTTACTTTTTTTGTTTAATTTGCTCTCATTTCTTTATTTCTGCATCAATTATGTTCAAACTTGGTACAAATGATCCTTGGGTAATAACACATGTGTGTTGATGAGGATGATGAGGGTCAAAGGTCATCTAGGCACAATTTTAAATATTTGACGGCTTAGCACTGTTTATTGATTGCAAAATTAGGCGCGACTCGTGGTTGCCAAACCACCTTGTTTATTGATGTTGCTCTTCAATCTTATAATACTTTGGGGGCCAGGTTGCACATATTATCATGGTTTGTGTTTTTCAGCATATGCATTCTTTCACATTGGTTGTTGCTTGTTAATGGTGGAGGTACAGTCATTTCTGTAAAACCAATCACTTTCGTTCAACATTTATTTTCGCGCAACACAGAGCAAGCGCAAATTTGATACCTTCGCAAATTTCAAACTGCTAGTACCCAGGGAGTAAACCCAGATTTTGGGGGGGCCAACCGACATGGGCTATTGTAAAAGGTTGTTTGGTATCAATGTGTTTGGGAGACCAGTCTGCGCATTTTCTACGTGGACTACCTTTCGATATGCTGCTGAAAAGAAATTGCAGCCATTTTTCAAATTGGCCGCCGTGGAAATGTAGTATTGACAACTATTTAAGATAACATTTAAATGGAACATTTTCCCACATCATATGAGGTATCATGTTAATGTAGATAACATTTCTTTCAAGATGATACCACATTTGCTAGGCTTTGTGGTGATTCCCATAACAATTCGGGGCAAAGAATGTGATTTTTTACCATTTTTTCCAAAGATTTTAATTTCATGGTAATACAAATTCGATTAAATTTCTGATAATTTATTCATTTATAATGAGATGAGGCTTTTTAGAAAACTGTCCAAGCATCTGTTCCATACGATGTTCAAAAATCAATGACAGTGCTTATCTTAATATGAAGTTATAGTAATCTAAAGCCCGTACCTTGATGTTAGCCAGCAGTGCTTTTTGTACATATCTGTTCCTCTGCCATATGTTTAACACGCAAAACCGTATATTAGGTATGTATGTACTTGTGTCCATTTTGGGCCTCTTGTGTCCACATTTTCTCCCATATGACAATTTGTTACTTGTCTTCATCATCATGCTGTTTGGTAAAGAGATGGGTGTTCCTAATAAAGATTTATGGGTACACAAGCCTGACACAGGTGAAAATTTAATGCCTATGAATCATTTTTTGTATCACGAAGTCCTGAAATGCGCTATATCGCCTTGTGTCAAAACTTTCATTTCCATGGTGGGCCATTTTGAAAAATGGCTGCAATTTATTTCCAGCAGCATATCGCAAAGGAAGTCCACATAGAAAATGTGCAGACTGGTCTCCCAAACACATCGATACCACATAACTTTTTACAACAGCCCATGTCAGGTAAACCTGTCTTGCCCCCTGGGAATATCTTTAGCAGGCTAGACCGGCTTGCTGCGCACGTCAATCTGGGATTTTGGAGTTACTAGTACTGGCATTCAACTTCTGCGTGTGTCGTGACACATTGCACAGCCATTGGATTTTTTGTGGTGTTAATGTTCATGATAATGCTTTGTTTAGGGCTTTATTGATGATTTTAATGCATAGGGTGGATTTTTTTTTTGTAGTGTTAAGTATTTCTTATGGGCAAAAGTAACGTCCTGTGAATATGTTGTAGGTGTGCTGTTGCCATGAAAATTTATTTGCGTCTTTATAACTTGTTGGTAAACTAGATCTACTCATCTTTCCATGTGCTTTCTTACAGGGAGCATCCTCTGTTTGTGATGTTGATTCACTGTATCCTCATCTCTGTCTTCAAGTCATACCCCGCTGTAGGCGACTCTGCAGTCTACCTCGCCCTGCTGCCTGTGTGGTCCCATACATTCCATTGTGAGTAGCCCTACAACATCACATAATCACTCTCAAACTACTAGTATGATTTTGTTGTAGATAGTACAATATGAATGGTCAAATACTCCTATAACATTTTTCTTATCAAAATGCAATCTCAAAAAAGCAAGTACTATAAAGAGGCTAATCTTATGTGTATGTCTGTCTGAGTACCTGTTTGACATCGCCTTTTTCTGTGATTCAATCAATATGAGTAAGATTGCATTCATGCATGGTAAATTACTTTGTCACTTAATTATTTATATTTGTTCTCACTTGTTGCTTCACAGATTTCCGCAATAGCCTGGCAGTGGGCGTCATGATGCTACTGGCATCTGTTTTAGCGCCGATTCTGTGGCACCTGTGGATCTATGCAGGCAGTGCTAATGCCAACTTCTTCTTTGCCTTCACCCTCATTTATAACACAGCACAGGTATGCTAGTGCTCACAGTTCCTATTTTAGTTGGAAGTCTTGGGGCCAGGCCCTTATGGTTTAAAAAACAAGGCCTATTTGTTAAATATGAAGTGGCTTGGGTTGCTTTGTCACTGCATGTAAGGAGGGGGGGCGGGGACATTCTACTCTATTTACATTTTCAAATAAAAGTTAATACAATAGCTCCTGCAGGGTTGTTTGAACTTAAATTACAAACTTACAACTAAGAATGGGTACAAGGTGAGTAGGTAATTGCTAATGTTAGGTAGAAAGTCAAGTTCAGAGGTTAAAGATCATTTTGGGAGGTCAACTATGTTATGTGACCCATGGCAGTTGTGGTGGAGTATTTTGAACATCAACCAAAAAAAAAAAACATGTCTCATAGATGTTCTGATGGAAACTCTAATGATATGGTACTACTGGTACTTAAAAGTCAGTACTGAGGTCAAAGGTCAATTAAAATGAACATAATTGGGCCATTCTCATTATAAAAATTATCTATATTAAAAATCGCGATGTTTGACAATCGTGTGCTCATTACACAAAAAACTTGCAAATATCGCGAGGTCTCAGGACAAACTATGTATGCCCAGCACACTGGATCAACCATTCCCTGCATGCAATTCCTTTCGCACTAAGGGGGATGTAAACATACAACGAAATTGATTTGCTTGGTCGCTATCATTTTCATGTACGTAGTAATATCCAAAAAGAGTTTGCAAATTCTCAAAACTCTTAAGACAAAGTAAGACAAACAAAGTATCTAGAGTAAATTGTAATTAACATATGTATTTCATATTAGTTTTTCGATGCTTCTAATTGCCTGCACGGTACAAAAATAATACACAGTAGAAGTAGTACTAGTACAATGCTCTGCATCTGATATGACAGTAGCCTAGCGTGTACTGTACATTGTACTGCAGCATATAGCAGCTAGCTCGATCGCACATTTTAATTGTCGCGCGCTACTGGATGAGCGGAAGTTTGTGGAAGTCACATGAGTAAAATCATAATTTTTCTGCTGTGAGCGGTCTTATTTCAAAACATCGAGATGTTTCGGTGCGATGTTAAAAAATTCGCAGTTGTGATTTTTCTTGCGATGTTTCGGACGGCTTTTGGTACAGTTGCTAGGCAACTTTCTAAAATCACAATTTTTTAAGCCCAATGAGAATGGCACTAATGTGCAATACTAATGGTGAAAGAACCGCTGTGTTATCTAAACATGTGTGGAAGCACACAAGATGGAAATAGTTGTATCAGTTTATAGCCCCTGTCTTTGCAGTTGAGGTCAATTCGATAGCTGGACCGTTTCTGAATTGTTAAGATTCCCACTGAGAAACTCCTGATCATTCTGATACTCCAGTTATAGAAAAGCTGTTTAAGATTTTGCAGTGGATGTGTAAAAATCTTTGTAGTCTTCCATGCTTGTTTATATAACCTATAAGAGAGTATTTTGTTTAACCTTTGCCACAAAACATTTAAGCTGCTGTTGGAGATATGGAGATTTTCTCTTCACCAGAAAGGAGGTAGATATCTTCGTACACATTTATGAGTGCTATGGTACAAAAAAGAAGAAGTAATTCTCCATCTCATTTTAATCTGCAGATTTTCCTAGTGACTGATCTGATATTTGGATATTTGCGGAGAGAGTTTGCTCTGAAGAATGGAATGGAGCCCCTGGATGAGGAAGGGAAGAAGAGAGAAATCCGACTGCAGTGATGCCGGACCTATGTCCAAGTTAACATTCCCAGTATTGAGCTAGAAAAAACCCATGGACTTCTTTTGGCACCTATGGTACTCGCAGGTTTAAAGCAGGATATAAACATTAACATCAAGCATATGAAACCCAACATATGGCAACACAAAAATGAAAATAAAGTGAGGTTTGGTCTAGGATCCTTGTCATAGTATTTTCATTTCGCATAGAAGGAGACATTAGACCTTCTTTGTGCCACAGGATTTGTGAGTACATTTGTACATAAGTACATTTCTGGTGCATGAAGAGAAGTGCTGGCAAATGGTGTAAAATCAAATGTAGTGCCACATTCCATTGTGAAATTGGTTTTAAACCAGGATCATAGGGACATGTTTAATCACTATGTGTTATGCGCTATAGAAGAATTGCTCATTATTATTATTATCTTGTCACAAGTAGCTCCACATTGTTGTTGCATTTTATGATTATAATAACTCAATAGAAAAGTGATGATTATTGTAGCTACCAATGTGTGTGTGCAGAAACTTAGTTTCTACAAATGTGCAACAATCAGATATAATTATGTAAGTCTGGGACCGACTGTTTGTATCACCATCTGGAAAACGTGGCTCAGGTTTGAACCTTAAAAACCATTGCTGCTTTCGAACTTCTACAGTTGCTTGGGTTACCGCCGCACACCATTGATCTGAAATCCAAGTATGACTTGGAAAAAGTTTGAATTCGGTTAGACTGACAATTCATTATTATCATGCTCATTGTTTTATACTTTTGTAACAGAAATTAAGAATTTTGAAATGTTCCATTTCAGTCCCATTTTATTTATAAATTATGTGTGCATATACACATATTTTTGGTAATATTTGTTTTCATGGATGGATATGTGCCTCTTCATGTGAAATGTAGTCAAGTCTAAGCATGTCTCAATTAGACTGTGTACTGTTCCATGATCTGTTCCATACCTTCTTCAGTTCCTGATAAGCATATTTTTGGCCCTTGAATAAGCAATTAAAATACTAATTGCACACATCAGTGGCTTTCACATATATAATGAAAAAGTACTTCGAACAGAGTTAAAATAGGCTGAGATCGGCACGTTTCTGGGGACTGTGTAAACCCAGTTCATGTAGTAAATGGGTTAATTCATGGTGTACTTTTATAATGGAACCGTTATCAGGTAGTCATAATCATGGTCATAGAAGTGTTAAATATTTGTCAGTGGTCTGGAGTATGATTTGTGACCCATTTTATTTGTTTTACGTGTATGTGTGTGGGAAACGACGAGGGGCCTGTATTCAATGTCCTCTGTTGCTGAGCAATAGAGCTGGGTCCCATTGCATAAAACCTACCATTAATGGTAACTGTCATCAACGATAATTACCTCTGTAAACCGCACGACAGCCAGTGAAAGGTTTCCATAGAAGTTGCCATTGATAGCAAAGTTACTACATGTATCGAATTTTATGCATCTGGCCCAGTTTACTGATATATTTGATATTTTTGCACACATCTTTGCCAGCCTAGTCTGGAACTTTTCTCCACCTGCTGTGCTCAAATCATGATAAGCTTGGAAAGCAAACATACACATACATTTATTAGTACAGGCACACCTGAGACCATCAGTTTTTGTTAACTTTTTTGAAACTGTGTAGTGTTAAATAAGATCTTAATAGGTTAATACACTGGTCTATTTATTGTATCTTTTGTGTCTTAGACATGTAAAAAGTGAAAGTATGTTTTTGCTTTGCTATATTTGCTTATCAATTTGAGTTATGACACAACTGTGTGCAAGTGTGAAGTTGAAAGTGATAATGAATTGTTTGTTAGAAAGATCAGTGTCCTGTGCTTGTTTTTGCCAAACATAAATTGCCCTCTTCTTGATGAAGCTACAATTGACTGAGAACGACCTGTCATATTTTGTTGCATATGGCTTGTCAATAACATTACATTACAGGGCGGGGGTGGGGGGGGGGGGGACAGAAGAGGTGCAAGGGAGTAAGATAGAGATTGGTGAAAATCAATTGAATATGTACACATGGAAACAGACAATCACAAAGAAAGACGATTTTCTGTCACCTAAATCATTCTAGAAGAAAGGCATCTCAAATATAGAAGTCGATAGAAGTGATTATATTTGTGATCTGAGGAAAGATTAAATCGCAGGCAATGTAGCCCAAAGAGGGGGAAAGGAAAGGACAACCTGAGCAACTGAACATATCAGATACAGGTTGCCATGGTCACAGGATATTTACAAACAGTCAAACTTCCAATAGCAACATGTGATTCTTCTATGCACGAGAGAGTTCTTCTAGTTTTCATATTAAACAGATATATTCAAGGGCCTCCAGAAGAAAGAAAGGCCATGAAAATAAGATGCCACAGGAAATCTTTCAGAAAAAGAATCAAAGGGAATCAATGCCGGAACAAGGTGGGACTGTAACAGTGGGCGTTTTGTATGTATATATGTGTGTGTGTGTGTTTGTGTGTATGTGTCAGTTGAGCATGGATGCATACAGAGAGATATATACATGTACATACACAAAAAAAATATTGAATATCACCCATATTACACACAGAAAGAAATGCTGTAGATCACAACTTTTTTTTTTCCATGATATCTCTAATGAATCGTGAGACTTCTCTCCTCTCCTTACGGATGATATTTTATCAAAAGAGAAGTTGTTCGCTAGGAAACGACGAGTCATTACGTTTGTAGCGAACGACATCTCTGATATTCATGTGTATTGAAAGCTCTCTTTCTTTTTTTCTCTCTTTCGCTTTCTTTCTCTCCCCCCCCCCCCCCTCTCTCTCTCTCTCTCTTCTCTCTCTCTCTCTATCTCTCTCTCTCTTTCTTTCTCTCTCTCTCTCTCTCTCTCTCTCTCTCTCTCTCTCTCTCTTTCTTGTTATTGCACTTAAGGGTCAGAAACGGGGGGGGGGGGGATCTTGATGTTTTTGCCTGGGTAATAATTTCTTAAACACCACATTTACTCTCTATTTTAAATCGTGCCAGCGTGATGAAAATATATATTCTTATTTGTTCAATTTCCTGTCCTGCGTGAACATCTGATTGTACGACATGCCTACAGGATGAGGGGGAAAGAGGCCGGAGTGTAGAAAGAGAAAGAGAACCTACGAGCATCAACCAGACTCATAGGGAGTTGACCTTTTTGCGTCATGCACCTAGAGCTCCGAAAGAAGCAGCACAGATTTGAACCACGAACCTTAGCAAATTTATTCCTTCCACGGTCATTAGGTTTGTAGCGGCTCGTTGTTATAAAGAACAACAAGTTCTAATCACTGATATCCTACATTACATGTCTGGACTCCACACACGGGTGATACTCAACACCCTTGATAACAAATTCCATTAATTTGTTTTTGCGGCGAGAGTCCGAAGAACCTCTTTACGGTGGTTGAATATATTCATGTACAATACACAAACAAAAAGAATGGAACGATGTAGGCCAGTTATGCAACAACAACGGGACTATGATGCCCAATCCTCGGCCAATACTCATTGTCCTGACCAATCACAATTAATTAATCATCACGTGGATTTCTCAAGATGTTGGGGAATCTCCTCATCACCTTGCAACGTACTCCTCGTCACTTCTCCTCGCAACCACCGAACCAGTCTGACTTATTCAACGCAAACTCTCCAGCAGGAATAACTCTCCTCTAGCTCTGGATTTTCAACCTGGAACTCATACATCTCTAGGCCTACTACGCATTACCTTTCAAAGGAAGTTAAATCGCGTAACTTACATCGTTCAATTCTTTTTGTTTGTGTATTGTACATAAATATATTCAACCATCGCTCACGCGAATACAACAACCTTTTTACAAACAGTGTACATACAAATATTTAGGGTCATATATGCCTCTTGAACGTTGTCATCTTGGAAACGGATGAACTACATCAGTGCCTGTCCGAGGACCTACCACCAGCGCCGATCCAAGCCTCATCAACACCGTGACACATTATATGTAAGTAGAAAAAATATATTACTCATATCCCACAACCATTTAGGGTCTTGAAAAGTTCAGCCAGTGTCCTTTTTCACGTATGTATTTTCAAGGATCATGTATAACTACGAGAGAAGACCAACGATCGATGAACAGACACAGTCCTATGACATCGTTGGATTCAAGACAAGTACATTGAAGTAAATTATAACAATGAAATAGATCGTGCGACTTGTATGTAATAATCTCATACATGTACGAATTTTGATATCTTGAAGATACCATACAATAACTTTCACCACATAAACGGAAGAGGAAACGGACTCATTAGGAAGGAGAAAAAGGCGTGCTTCTTTACTAAGAAAGTACCAGGTGTCCTGTAACTAGGCGTAACACTTAGAAAGTTGAGGAGGTTATTGCTTTGTATGTATAGAGACAATCTGAAGACAAGGACGAGACTCTTTCAAAACTCGACACACACACATTCAACAACGTCGTCGTCGACTAATCGGACTATATCTGAACGTGGACCCACGGCCGCGGACGCCCAGCCGAGTGCGCCGGGCGGGCCGACCACCCCTGAAGGTATACCACCCCTGAATAGGGAGGCTCGGTTGTGCGTTCAATTAAACTCGGTCTCGACTCTCGAGCACCCGACTTTTCTCACTGAATACTGGCGCAATTGGAGTTATTTTAGTTGAACTTGAAGGAGCAGAGAAACATTGGTGAGCCAAATGCAAATGCCTACATGAAGATGGAACCGGGTTTGGAGGAGGGGCAGGGGAGCTAGGGGGGAGGGGGGGGGGGGGGGTAAAGTTAACTGCACTTCAGTTGCCAGCTTCAAGGCTGAGGTGCAGAAAATCCAACTGCGCTAAGACTGCACTGATTCTTTTTAACCACACAGAAAAGATCTTCCACAGCACCAGTGTTGTAGTTCTCGAGACTGGTCTTGGTCTCGAGACCAGTCTCGAGATCAGGATTTTTTTTCTTGGTCTTGATCTCGGTCTCGAACCCTCTGGTCTTGGTCTTGTTCTTGGTCTTGAGCCTTTCTGGTCTCGGATTTTACGTCGAGACCAGCACGAGACCAGCTACTAAAATTACGATATTACACATAAATCATATTGATAATGCATGTCGGAGAAAGGAGATGCGATACATCACTCTCCTTGGTCGGAGCGCATACAATTTGGAGTTACAATCATCCCTACTATACTGTGCAAGCCTGCCGCCGACCCGGCCCGGCCCCTGCCGATCACTGCATAGCACGGGAAGCGTGAGATGCAGATTGCAGTGTTGCGAGTTGGATCGATGGTGTGTAGATGTAGTAAAACTCTCCAAGCCAGCTCTCAAGCTGTGCCATGCTACAGGCGTGATCGCATACAATACACGTGTGAGACTGAAAGAGTATGAGAGTCCCCCTCCAGGCCGAGATAGAGTATTGTTTATGTTTTGGGCACGAAGCTCGCTAGTGCGAATAGCGTAAAGAAAAAATTACTAGAGGAGCCAACACTATGTCTTAATTACGCCAAATGAAAAGACGACATGGAGCTGCAAAAATTACTAAATTATGTTGAAATAATTCCAAAATGTGTGCCGCTGGGACGACTAAAAAGTTTTACAAGTTTTACCATACAAAAAACAAAACAATAATCATGCTAAAATTTAATTGTATACTAAATCATGGCAGTGTCTTCACTTGTTTCTACCGGAAGAAGAAAAACTCATGCTAAATTAAAGTACTGATACTGATAGATAGCCGTCTTCAGTTGTACAGACAGAAAAAATGGCAAAGACAAAGTGTGTATAGCAATTATTCACATTTCCTTTCATTAAAGTTAAATTTAGAGGAAAAGTATTAAAACAAGCTTGGGAAACAATAATTCTAGAAATGTCATGTTTTGTTTGTATTTGTTAGCGAATAGTGTGTATTTAGTTATTTCCTTGCTGTATCGTTGCATTAATTTGTAAAAGGGATGGTTTGAGTATTGGTAATTCCCGAAATGCCCCTTGTCTCTAAGTTGATTGGTTTTTAATTCCTATTGAAAGTTAATTAAATGAAATGTGTGGCAGAATAATTCTCTCTCAAATGCTCTTATAGTTGAAAAATATTTTTAATAAGTCGCCTGGCCAGGCGACTTTTTAGATAATGCAAGAAATGCATAATAGATTACATTTAAAAATCAAAGTAAGTTTTTGAATAGTTCTTGATAATATCCCTATTCAGTAATTATTTTAACAAAATAGGAATTGCACAATTTTTTATGAAAAATTGCTAAAACCAAAAGTCTATAGAGAATGCCCTCGAGTTGTCACAGGTCTTTTTGAATGATGACAGGGTTTTAACATTGTATTAGTGTATACATCTCGAAAATGGTGGAGTTATAATTATTCATTTATATCATAATGGTGCAGGTTTTGGTTACTAAGATAAAGTTTGACCAATACTCAATTTGCCTGACCTATATATAAGTAACGTGTATGTGTTTGTAGAGAAAAACGAATGTTTTCCGAATCTGTTTCGGAAAACAATCATCATTCTTGAAATGAAGTTGTGTTTATTTTGTATGCCTTGTGTCTTTGGCATTATTAAAAGAAACTTCACAGTATTTGATACGTATTTCAGGAGCTCAGGCAAATATGTTCATGCAGAAATAAAGAAGTATATAAGAAGAATATATAAGTAACTCATGTCATGTGGATGTGTTTATAGAGAAAAACAAATGACGTATATATTTCGGAAAACAATCATCATTCTTGAAATGAAGTTGTGTTTATTTTGTATGCCTTGTGTCTTTGGCATTATAAAAAAAACTTCACAGTATTTGATGTTTTTTAGGAGCTCAGGCAAATATGTTCATGCAGAAATAAAGAAGTATATAAGAAGAATATATAAGTATTAAGTAACTCAAGTCATGTGTATGTGTTTATAGAGAAAAACGAATGACTTGAATATATTTCGGAAAACAATCATCATTCTTGAAAGAAGTTGTGTTCATTTTGTATGCCTTGTGCCTTTGTCATTATTAAAAAAAATCACAGTATTTGATATGTTTTTCAGTAACTCAGGCAAATATGTTCATGTAGAAATAAAGAAGTATTTTCCCCATCATACATATTATCACGATCCTGGATCTTTTGTGCAGTTTGTTGCTAAACTACTAGCTACTGACTGTGCATTTAATTTTGAGCATGCCTGTGAAGTGTTTGAAAAAGCACATTGAAAGTATAACTTTTTTAAAACAATTTTTTCATTTAATTCAGCCATATAGAAGAATATTACAGACTGCTCATGTTGTGCAAGCTGTGCAAGTATTAGACAGTTTATACTCATAACCATAGTCCACAAATAACGCGTGTTTCCTGAAAACTAGTAGAAATTTAAATACTGGTGAGTGGTCTTGGTCTTGGTCTTGATCTCGTAATTTGGTGTTCTTGGTCTCGGACCTCTGTTCTTGATCTTGAACCAATTTTTTGGTTCTTGATCTTGGTCTCGGGGTGTTTGGTCTTGGTCTTGATCTTGGTCTCGGATGGTCTGGTCTTGACTACAACACTGCACAGCACTGTACATACTCCTTCACAACTCTACAAGTATGATGATACACCAACCTGGTGGACTGTACATGTACATTTATGGATGATGATGATGATGATGATGATGATGATGATGAGTTAAATCAGACCAATGGCAATGCCATCTTGACATTTTTGTCTAATAATGACCGTACTGCTGTGTGTCCAATCATGATAGAGACAAGGGGTGTGTCTCTCGAAACAATGACAACTCTTAACGCTAAGCTGAGTTCTAAATTCGATAGTAAGGTAGCACTTATGTGACATGATTTTTCCTCCATAGACCTCCGTGTATTCTGTTTTCAGATAACGAGATCGGCTATAGCAAAATTTCTGCTATAGCGAGGCAAATTCCCAGTTCAAAAAGAAAGAAAAAGAAAGGAAATTGACGAGCACTACCTTCAGCCACGCCGCCCAGCGAGGGAAATGCAACAACAGCACAAGCAATTTTCTTCGCGCCGTTAAACATTGATCACACACACCGTGCAAGAATCCACACACACACACACACGACCACACATGCATACATCTACATTACGTGCGTGTGGTACTGCACGTCTCAGCCCCGCAGCCAACCATCAACACAGTAACGCACGCAAATGGCAAATAAGAGCTTCTACACACATGTGACACCACGCGTGTACGGCCGGCCGTGCATGAAGATTACTTTCAATGATCATTCATTGCTTACACGTGGTCATGCCAGCAGGCACGGCTGGGTAACTGAGCCTCCCCGCTGCTTCATTTGTCATTAAATGGAGACTTTGGAAGTGTCATTTATTTACATTTTCAACTGTGCTGTTAGATATTTTAGTGAATTTTTAGCTAGTGAATTCAGTTTAGAATGCTTGCAAAGCCATTACAGTCCTAGCGGTAAATATGTTATTGTTTTTGTAGTCCTATATATACATTTGTTTCTGTATGTTTTGATCACGTACTGGTATAGTGAGCAATTGGCTACAGCGAGGAAAAAGTGTTGGTCCCGACCGCCTCGTTATAACGGGGTTTGCCTGTAATAGATTCCCTGGTGAGTCAGTTGCCAAACATCGTCACTTAACAACTACATGTACATTTGTGAATGTTTACTATCGCTTCCTTGGCATCCCTTGGAATTTACCATTATGTTGGTAATTGCGTCTTGTGGAATGAATCACACTTATGCACTAACACAGCCCTGCAAAGGAAAAATTATTGAATTATGTTCTCGAAGTTCACCATGGTGATATCACATTCTGATTGACATTGACATGTTTGCCCTTGATTTTGTACAGGATACTACAACCTAGGGGCCTATTCAGTGGCTCTTTCATCATGGATGACCTCAACGATTTGAAGGATGGGACAACGGATGGAATTCCGAGTGACATTGTAGGCATTTGTTCATGTACAATCAAACAGGAACCAGTGGAGATTCCAGGTAAAGCCCCCAAAATACTGGTCTATATATTATATTTATGTATGAAAGTGTGTATGCATTCAGTTTGACCAATGTTAACAATTTGATTATGATCACCAAATCAGCAATCACCATATTATATACATGTATCATATTTTGCTTGGACATACCCAGCCTCCTATGCTAAGACGTGCTGTGAGTGTGACTATGCCAAATGTCTCACAGTTCTGTCACTTCCTCCTACCAACAAAAAAAAACAACTAATAAAGGCATTACGGAAAAGTCCATTCGATTTGATTTCCATGATTTCAAGCTTGGATCTGTGGAGACCCGTGGTACAATCTAGAATCCAGGGGAAAGGATGCCTTGGATGATCTTGTTGGATTGAACGGCCACATGGTTCAAATGGTTTTGTTGCTGCAAGCTTTGTTCGGTCTTTTCAGGCAAGCCTAGATGTCATCTGAACATGGGCAGGACTTTTAACCCTTAATGTGCCACTTATGGATTATTTTACCATCAACACACACAAACCATATAGAGCCGCATTTTGCCTAGCACACAAAAGGTTAATATGCTTCATTGTAAGTTGAGCTTGACCCATAACCACACCAGGCCTAGATCAAGTTCACACCTCCATCCTTGCTGTTCTTTATGATATCTTTGTTCTGTTTTTCAATAACATGTTCAGATGGGATGGACACCAAGCCTGACACCTCAACAGAACCTGCACTGGACTGTGACAGAAGCTCACCTGATCAAAGACGGAATGTGATTTCTGGGTTAGGTGAGGGAATTCTTGAGGAAGAAGATTTGCAGAAGTATACCCTTATTAAGGCGGAATTTGTGGAAGAGAGCCCTGATTTTTCTGAAGTGACGGTAGAGGTGTTACCTGAGAACTTGGCAGTGACAGGAGCATGCAGCTATGATCTAGTAGCACAATGTTCAAGTAACTACAGTGACAAGAGAAAAGAGAGTGATTTGTGCAATCAAGAGCTTCTCAAAGAGAAAAGAGCAGCAAGGCAGGGTAGTAGTCAGCTCATAAATGATGTCAATAAGCTGGGGTGGAGGACCTCACAAGAAGAATGTGTTAATCCTTCTACCGGACATGAATCTCGTGCTGCAGTGGGTGATTCTGCATCAGAGAAACCTCTTGAAACCAAAGGGCATATGGTGAGACACATGGCAATTCCCACTGGAGAATGTCCGCACAGATGTCCTGTTTGTGAACAAACATTTACACGCAAAGGCGCATTAGTGGAGCATATGAATCTTCACACTGGAGAGCGTCTGAACCGATGTTCCGTTTGTAGTAAAACATTTACGCGCAAAAGTGGGTTAACAGCACATATGAGAATTCACACTGGAGCGCGTCCTTACCAATGTTCTTTTTGTAATGCAACTTTTACACTGAGTGGTCAATTATCAAAACATGTAAGAATTCACACCGGGGAGCGTCCATACCAATGTTCTGTTTGTGATAAGACGTTCAGCCGCAGAGATACTTTAGTAGGGCATCAGAAAATCCACACTGGAGAGCGCCCACACCAGTGCGCTATTTGTAATAAGACTTTCACACACAGTAGCGATTTAGCGGAGCATAATAGAATTCACATTGAAGAGCGTCCACACCTATGTCCTGTTTGCAATAAGAGTTTCGGAACTAGAGGCAATTTGACAACGCATATGAGGACTCACACAGGAGAGCATCCATATAAATGAATGCCTGCCAGTCTCATTGCAAACCATCTGTGTTCTGATTCTGTGTGTTTACAGGAATGTGAAATAGAACTACTTAATTGGACTTATAGGAGAATAAATACCAACTGCAATACAAGATGTGTGCTTTGGGAGTGTAGGTTAAGGTGATGTGTCTCATACTGTAAATGTAAGTCATGGAAAAGATTTGACCTGGCTTCATTTAAAAAAGAAATAAGCAGATAATAAATCAATTTTCAATCAATTTTCAAACGTGGTTCAATTTTATATTACAGGTTTTATCTCAATTACTGGTAAGTTGCCAGTCATAGCAAAATAACAAGTTTTCCAGGAATTGGACAATAAACATATACACTGATAGATTATGGCAGTACTTTTGTAGTGTTTGCACAGAAGGGCAGAGGGATACTAGTTGATTGCCCAGGCAACTAACTCTGTATAATATATGTAAATTACATGTACAGGTGTACTGCCTTATTGAGCGCTATTGAAATGTTCTCTCAGATGGCAATTGGGCTTTGGGTTATCTGTGTAGAGCAAGTTTAGATATTTTTGTAATGTACAAACATGTAGTGTGCTTCTTGGTAGCAAGTTGGCCCATTCACAAAACAGTTTGGTTGCCATGGTAATGGTGTGGCTATGAAAATACAGTATTTTTGTTATTTAGTACGCACCATATTTACATACCATATATGTACATGAGAAAGTCCTATGTTGAATATTTGTTGATATCCCTGTTGATGAATCCACTGTATTTTACAAATTGAGCAGGAACCAATTTTAGCTGCAATACAGTCTACATGTGCAATGAATTTATTATGGCCTATGATACATTTTGTTGCATAAAGGCCACCACAGCTGAAATGATTTTGCCACAACTCTGCCATCATAAGGCCCTACGTTTGGAAATGTGACATCACCATTTCCGACCGGGTCCTGCGATTCACCCAATTACAGAGAGTCAGATTGTGTTATCTGTGGCGGTGATCTTAGGGATGGGACTTCCAGTGAATAACGTTGATGATTTTTGTATTGTGTCACAGCCTGAATATGTTGCACTCCGGAACAGAAGAGTTTGTGGGATTTTGTCAGACATACATCTTGATGGTGTTGACGTTCCTCAAGGCACCAGACTTTGGCCTTGTTATTTATCATGGTAAATCATGCTTGTGGAACAGGAATAAGGGTTTTTAAGTACATGTATGTAGATGACACGACCAGAGCACAATGTCATGACAGAAAAAAAAGAAAGCCCAATACAACTAATACCGGTATTGACTTATTTCATCTTCCATCCCAGCATTTTACAATGCAAATTACATTTATGAGAAATCCTCCACAACCAGAAGATTGATATATTCATAAATCAAATTTGAAATAGAGTATACATGTATTAACAAAAATGGAAAATGGAATTGAAAAATTCATTCATACAAATGACTTGATAACAACATGCGAGTATTACATGAATGTGCCACTGTCTTGCATACCATTTAACCACAAAAGTGTGAATCAATACCAGAAATAGTCTTTAAAATATAATATACTACTGGGCGAATTATTATGATGGAGAACTTGAAATAACTGCTGGAATTGTCGATCAAAGAAAGTTTAGATGGTGAGAAACATGATTACTCCGTCTGTTTTTTTCTTGTTCTTGGGCAGGTGTTTTTCTCATCTCAATTATGCATTATACATTGTATTATGATCTCATAGCATTCAAAAGCAGCATACGACAAGCTTAATCTTCATAATTGTACATGTATAACATTTTAAGTCTGTAAATTAAACAAAATATGTAAGATGCAGGCTTATGTTCTCTAAAAAATACTATGAAGTGTATGTGTCTCTTGAACCCCCATCCCCGCCCCTTCTCTTTCCCTTGGTAGGTGTATGTGTGGGGGTAGGAACAAGAGGGGGGGGGGGGGGTGTTTGGAGTGGGTGTATGTGTGGACAAAGACCTACAGGAGAGAGGATTTGTAGTGTGTGTGTTTATGTGTGAATGTACAAGAGAGAGAAAAGGGAAGACAGAAATGAAGTTTGTGTGTGTGTGTGTGTGTGTGTGTGTGTTGTGAGATTGTAAGGAAGTGGGAATGTGGGCAGGTACACCAGATTTGGGGGTGGGGAAAGGATGTGGGGTAGATTGTTGTAGTCTTCGGGGGGGGGGGGGGGGGGGGGGGGCGGGCGTCTTCTTTTTTTTTTTTCAAATAAACTTTATTTTTCCAGGTGAGCCATTGATATGTAATACTTTGAGCTATGTAATAGATATTGGTTTATATTGTAATTATCGTTTATTTCAAAGAAGAAAGAAAATAAGTGGTTGACCAAAAAGAGGGGAAAAGCGTGTCTGTATGTGTGAGGAGGTGGGGGGGGGGGGGGGTGATAAGCATGATATGATACTAGCATTATTACATCAACCTAGCCTCATTAACCCTGGAGCTTTCAACTACATGTAGTTGAGCTAATATAGCTCCCCATGCCTGCCCCAACCGTTTCCTCTGCGTACTGACTGAGGGAGGACGTGCTGTGGCGACAAGTTCATCTCGCACGTCGAAGACATGGCCAACATTCGTCTGGCCCGAACGCCCCCAGTACGCTCCGACCATTGCGGGTTCCCTTCACACAGAGAAAGTAGTATTGGTGTGTAAAAACGTTATCTATCTCCAGTGATCGTGACATATTCTCCTTTATTTTTATCTGTAATATTTTAACCATTTAGGTACCGAGACAGGAAGAGCCAATTGACTTATAACGCATTTCAAGCTCCTATGGTACTGAGAGGGTTCAAGAGGAGGCGTTCGCTAGGAAAGGCCGAGTCTTTAGAATCTTTTTTTTTTTTTTTCGCAGCGAACGATATCTCTTTTATTTCCTTTTATATTTCCTTCTCCCCTCATGCCCCCCCCCCCCTCCCCTCTATATGGTTCACCTCCTCCTCCTTGTTTCTGTCACTTCCTTTCATTTTAATGTAACGCACTGATTGAACAAATTTGGGGGGGGGGGTGAACTGTGCCGTAAGCCACAAACATGCTGATTTCTTATGAGCTGAGAGGTAAGTTGAGTCCCTTTTTCAGATCACCACAAAACCATCGGAACATTGGCAAAACATAAAGAGAAGTGTTAGCAAGCTCTATATTCACAATTTGAAAAATTGTAGTGTAAAATTCAAATAATGCACGTAAGCAACGTATGATTAATAGACTTTACCTCAGGCTCTTAGCAGTTTGTGTTGAAATATCTGCTTTATTGATTAATCTTTTTATTAAATTATAAAACGCATTATGAAAAAAATTGTTCTATGGAAGGAATCATCTCCAAAGTTTGGTAGTTAATTTCACACACGCATAATAAACACATAGATACTGTAACAAAGACTAATACTTTTTTCGTGGTACGAAAAAAGTCGGTTTCAAAATTTAACGGCTGAAATTTTTTACATATACAGACAGCTTCAACATGCTATATTCTTAGAAATGGTCTTGAATCACACTTTCTTCAATTTACGATCGTTATAGACTATTTCAAATTTTAAGCTTGCAAAAGAGACGGACAATCTTTAAGTCATCGTGTATATATATCTCTTTATACAATATAAATCTTTCTTTGTCTGTCCTCCGCTTTATCTTTCTTGATCTTTCTATACGTCTCTCTCTCTCTCTCTCTTTAATGGTATCTACCATGTCAAAATGTGCAATAATGAGAGCTCATTGGTTGTTACCATGGCATGTTGCAACAATTGAAAACCTATATGCAACATGGCAAAGGTGATTTTCATGCCCTATAATCCTTTGATGCGATCTTTACAGCGTGTCTGAAATGGGGCGAGCTAAGATCGCTGATATCAACGCACTCACCGGGGCGGACGCAGAGTGTGAACAGACAGATAGACAGGCGCGTGACCGACTCCCTGTCTAGAAGTCCCTTGTACAATCCCAACGAACCAGTTCTAACCCGATCCCACCAAGCATCGAAGGAGAAAATAATGAGGCACCGCCATACACCCAGATCGACCTTGGTGCAAAGCGACTCCAGGGACTTGTTGCGGATAGGTTTTCAATTATTGTAACTTACTATCAATGGTACCTACCATGGAAACAACCAATGAACTCTCGTTGCACATGTTGCCCATTTTAGTTACCATTCATGGTTACAATAAATGAAACATATGCAACATGGCCCAGGAAGACAAAACAGTTAGGAGACTAATCTCTATAGATCTTATTTCTGCATTTATATATCGATTGTAATGTAGACGGAATAGGCCTACATGTCACTTGATATATGGTACAAGCCATGCTGATAAGAAACGAAGGAAGCACCTCTTTAAGGTCCCCTGTCATCAAAACGTTTGTCGACTTATGTTGATGCAACATAATATGTACATAACAAAATCACTAACTATTCAATGGAAATATGTGTGCTATATTTTGAAATAACTTTTCTTTATTTTTTCTCAGCACTGATAAGCCCCGCTTCCAAAATATCCTCCAACATCAGATCCCCCCTGTGACATCATCGAAGGTAGAAATTAGCAGGATAATAAGCAGAAGCGTAGGAAGACCAATACTCATACAATCAGGACCATCAAAGGCATAGATTATATGACATTTGTAACTGTTAAAAGTAAATTAGAAGCGAGTGGGTAGAAACCATGGAGCTCTTATAGAAAGGAGAAACAACTCGAGCACAATACAGTCAAACATCTGTATGAATGCTAAAGCGTCCTAATGATTGTCCAGATCATTCCACAATCACTACAATGCTTTGATGTTCCATGCTCAGAACCGACATTTAGCGGATGTCAACTTGGAAAGAAATATTTTTAATTTCCCATTCTGTCTCTAAAAGCTTTATATAAGATATCTTTCGTATTTACAAAAGTGACCACTTTCCATGTTGTTCCGCAATTGTGGGATGCAGTCATTGTCAAAATGATATCTTAAGCTGTGAATGATTAGTAACAGTGTTTGCGTCCATTTGTGTGCAGCTGAGATATTTTACTTGAAAAAATTTGTTTGTTTGGTGATACAGTTATGCTCACTAAACCATTGATGCTTTTAACATAACTGGACAAGCAAACTTTTATTCTTTATTTCTTTTGTTCTCTATGAGAAGCTGTTGCCATACAATCATGTTCGTAATTGTTAACACACCTGAAAAACATAATTTTTGTTGACAACATAACTTTTCGGCGGTGCCGAGCATGGGATCAAAGAAAGAAGATTGGCGGTTTATCCTTCCACGACGGTATCCCTATAGTTTAAACTATGCGCATTATATAGTTACACGCTTAAGTAATTGTAAGACTGAAAATTAGGCATTACAAACCTTTTTCACTATTTTAGCCATGGTGTTAATCGTATAAAGTTATGTAGGCTTGGTATTACATTTATAAGTCACAGTACAAATAGTAATAACATTAATTGTAGACGTATATAGGTACTTGGGATGAATTAAGTAGCAGTAGGCCTACATTATATTTGTATGTCCTAGGTCTAGTGGAAGCGACAGATAGTAGAAGTAGAAAAAGTAGTACTGAAGTAACAGCAGAAGTATGAGTAGCAATATACACTCAGTAGTAGTAGTGTAAATTTTTTTTAAAAACTATACTGAACGGTCTCCAAAGACGTACTACGATTCATTCGAAAAAAAGATGCAAAAACCCACAGGTTAGGTAGCTTTACCCCCCCCCCCCCCACACACACACACACACACACCCATCCCCACACTTCCCTTTAAATATTTTATACTGCGATGAAGATTATCCGTCTGGGAATATTGACTATTGTTTTCTTAATCCAACATGTATAGAGGCCTATTATCATATGCCTAGAGACAAACGTGTTAAGCTTGCAAATAGGTGCTTGTTCATTGTATGTTCATTGACGGCAGAGCATTGAGTAAAGACAGTCAACAGAAAAAACAACATTTCATTTTTAAACATTTCCCCAACGTAAATATGTGGTGTATTTTAGTTTCAGAAAAGGGAAAGGGAACACAAAGAGTGTCAGTGGTCGGCCTAATTCTCTTTTTGTACTAACTTGTTTATTATAAGGGATAAGACGTGTCTGGACGACCGGGTGTTTCATTTACGAGGAGGAAAATAAACTTTGTAAAATTCAGAAATAGACATTGAAGTTTGACCCTTGGTAAATGCCCAGACGTTTTTGTGGAAAAATATAGAAGAAGGTAAAAACGAGACAGACAAGAAACATAAACTAGAGGCCAACCAATGATAAGCGTCCCTTATGCCCATGTCTAGTCGGATAACAAATCAAACGGATATGAATAGTCAGAATGGAGAATGCAGACGGCCAGTTTTTACTGGGTATTTTCTTTTTGTCTGTCACTCTGTCTGATGTAAAATAGACCGTATTTCAGCCAAAAACATAAAATGTATACCCGTCCTTGAAATCGACTTAAGACATGTAGAGAGCAAGACCATGATAAAAGATGAGTATCTTTTGTGTTCTTGGTCTCTCAGTCTCTCATTCCATTATCCGTTCATTCAATCATTCCTTTTTAAATTCATTAACCTACCCTCTCACTTATTCGTTCATTCATTTATTCATTCCGCAATTCACATGATAAGTTATTATTTTTTAATTTATTTTATTCAGCACAAAAACATTACACATTATTGTAAAAAGTACCTGAAGAACATTAAATATGAATTGAACACAACGTATGAGAGGGAGGAAGCCATTACATTAAACCTATGTGTGAGTGTGAGTGTGAGTGTGAGTGTGAGTGTGGGGACAGCAAGAATTACGATTAAATCATGCTTAAATACACAACATTACGGAAATAAATTAAGAAACATACGCATCCAGACAACTGCACCTTACAAAACAGCTACAACAACAACATCAATATAATCCATAGCTTTCTATGTCATGTAGATCAAAAGTACTTATAAAATATGTTTTGTTTATACAGTAACAAACGCTTGAAATAATTCCAAATGTTTTACTCATAATGATAGCGAATTCCAGACCAGACGACCTCAAAAGAATATTCATGAAAACTGCTCGTTCTTATTTGAGTGTGATATTTAAATTGCTGACCTCAGAATGATAGATAGTTAGGTACGTCAGTAGGTAGGCAAATAATCTACCTTGGCTTTTCAGCCATTAATAATAGAATTGCAGCACGAATATTTACTAATAATGAGAAACTATTCTAATTAAAGATAACACTACGTGATTAAAAAAAAAAAAGATAACATGTACCCTCTCAATTTTATGATGAATTACTATTGAGCTGTACAAACGCATTGTCATAAATGTTTCAGCATCATGATATACACAAACAAATAATCACAGGACCATTTGGAAGGACCCCAAAGTAAAGAAATAAAATCTTTTTTTAGGAGGCCCTGTGCAAAACATAAAACATTCACTGTAACACACTCAATATTGTGTTGTACAAATTTGTGTATATCTTTACAAACTGGCATGCGGACAGATGGATGGTTTGATTGGAAAACCGCACACATCAAATCTAAAAAACATTACAAATATCCTCTACAACTGTTTTAAGTTCTCTTATTCCACGCACCATCAAGGACTGGAATTAATTACCACCTGATATCTAGAGCATAACAGCGACACCTTTAAACTACAAGCAACTAATTTTCTAGACCCAAGCAACAAGGACTAATTGAACTGCATTGCGCACTCCCCATCCTCCTCCCTTGGTTCAAAATGGAATGTTGAGGAGTATCCTAAAGGAGAAGAATGCTAAGATCTGTACAATGTGATGTTTGATACCCTCTGTTGATGATTATAATGGATTTTAATCTCGATCTCCCGACACCCCCGCCCCCTCTCTCTTTCTATCGCTTTATCTTTCCCTCTCGCCTCCCCCTCCTCTCTCTCTAATCCTCCACGTCTCACCCCTCTCTCTCATCTCGTCTCCCTCTCATTTCCTACCAAAGAGAGGAGAAAAAGAGAGGGTCACCATCTACCCCATCTCAATCCCCGTCACTCCGTCACGTCACGTCTAAAGGCCATCCCGACCAGTCCTACGACCCTGCTACTGTCTGAATGGCAGGATCCGATCATTGGATTTGTGCAAGTTGGTGACGTCACATTTTCAGTCCTAGGCCGTTACGACTACGGACTCGTGGCGACATCGTGGTATCTACGATGGCTTTAAAGAACACGACAGTTGAAGACGATTATTATGATTACATTGTCCAGGGCTTGTTACAAGTCGTGTATCAAGTTTCAGAAAGAAAGTCACCTTTTTATCTTCCTTCGATCAATATGGCCCATAACGTCATGATTGTCTATCAGCGCTCCTGCCTTACATGGTATTGAGGATAATCGTGAAGGGTGCGAAATAGTCATCTCTTCCTATGTCTTGTCCAGGAAATTGACGAAATTATTTAACAATTTATTTAACAATAAGTAATTGCGATCCATCCTCATGGTTTCATAATATTGATGTTATTACTAGTATCATCATTAGAGTCATGAGAATAATATTGATTAATAGTGTAACTATCCTTATCATCACCTCGATTGCGTTTTTATTTTATAAGATGAATAGAAGTAGAAGTAGAGGAAGTAAAAATAGACGTATTATTATTATCACTAGTATTATTCTCATCGTAATTATTTGTGTCATTGTCGTCATTATTATTATCATCAGTGTAGAAACATGAATGTTAGAAGTAATACTAGCTGTAACACAGGTAGTACATTCATGATTGATGTAATTTGGAATCACGAACGCATCTCTTCACCTCCTCACCATACTAGGTCAGCCTCTATGGAAGGCCATAACTGCCACAATTCGTGTACTCATACGTAAATTCATATTTAGTGTGCAAATATGGGAATTGAGTATAGAATGAGTATAAGCATTGTGACAGTCATGGCCTTCCATGAGCCTCAGCGTGCTCCTGCTATCGCGTGCCGGAGTCACATTTTCTCCGGTCAACTTCACGTATCAACCAAAATAATGAACACAGAAGATGGAAAGCCTAGCCTGCACCCAAGCTGAGGAATATGATTTCACGTCCACACTTTCCCAAGTATAAATGTGGATCTAGCACGGAAGAAGTCTCCTCTCCTCCCACTCCAAGCCATTCTCCAGTCTCACGAGCTAGAGAAGGGCAAGAGAGCTATTAGTTTACTGCAGCCAGACCTGTTTATCGTAGATATGGATTATAGATAGTCCAAAAGCCTGGAACAAGGCCAAATCAAATCGCAGGGTATGGAGGAGGAATAAGAAGAAGGGGAATAGGCTGGACGTGCGTGTCTGCATGCCGAAGAGTTAATGCGACTCGGTGAGTAATGTCTAGACCAATATTTCCTGAAGATGGGTGATTGAGGGAGTTGGGAAGTGAAGGGAGGGTGTGGGGGTAGGGATGGGGACAGAGAAGGGGAGAGGGAGAGAGAGAGAGAGAGAGAGAGAGAGAGAGAGAGAGAGAGAGAGAGGGGGGGGGGGAGAAGGAAATAGGGAGATAGATATGTCGGAAAATTAGAGAGGGAGGGAGCAGGGGGGGGGGGGAACGAAATAAAAAGATAAACAGTCGATAGATATCAATTAAAATTTAAATTAAAATTTAAATAAAGGGTGGGAAGGACAAAATAAGTCGGAGGTAAAGAGATGGAAATTAAAGAGAAAATAGAAACATTGGAAAGGGAGGTAGGTAAAGAGAGAAATTAATGGAAATATGTAGACAATCAGAGAAAGACAGCCGGAGGGGAGGGGGGGGGGGCGTCTGTCTAGGACATCCGAGATGTTTTCCAGGAAAGAAAGGTCAAGAAAAGGGAAGGAGAATCTTGGGCCGAGATTCAGCATCCACGCTGCAGGCAGCACATACTGACATGACCAGGGATTTTCCGATGTGTTTTTTCTGGTGAAAGTCTACATAAACATGAAAGTATACGTGACAATGTTATCGTAGACTCAACATGTGAGGTCCACTCAAAGTGATGATACTTGTCATTCGTTAGACCATGTCATGTACAATGATGAACATTAATTAAACTAAACAACATCTGTATGATTATTTCAAAATCCTTTTGTTGTGTTGCACATCATAATCATGCATATTCTAAATGGTAAAAAAAACAGTCAAGAATGACCATTGAGAAGAGCAGGAACTCTAAAGATCATTTTGATGGGGCCTGAACATTATCCCCAATTTATGGGGCATGATAAAGCAGCAACTTGTCTGGTCGAATATAATCTTATGTTGGTGTGATTTCATGTAACTATTGACATAATTATTCACAAAACAAGATATTTCAGATATTCGAAGGGATTTATCCTTACATAATGATACGAACTCTTTCATGCCAGTCCAATCATTGTAGAGTATGCCTGATAAATTCCAATCTTGGATGAGGGTCTCTTTGTCAAAGCTAACCTCAAATATGCGCAGTCGTCAATATAATTTTTCAATGGTCTCTTTAGGATATAATGACCTGACTGTCAGCAATATAACACAAATATGTCTCATTCATGTCTCATCAACTCAAGTTGACATCAATCTACGCAATCGGCGACATCAATAAAAAATATGGCTTATCCTAGTTTTCAGTTCTGGTAAGAAACACATCGATAATGTCATTATATCTCACTGTACAAGCGTGTAATGTTCACAGAAAGGAACTAATATCAGCCACAAAAAAAACTTGCGGGAAATGGATCAAAAGTAAATATGTCGCGACAAAAATAATTGCTTCAAACCCCAGACCTAAAAAAATGGGGCGAAAAGGGCTGATCGGTGCTTTACAGATGAGACAATGCTTCTGTAAAAATGTCTAAACAATCATGTCTGCCAACCCGGCATACTTCTTCTGGTCGAAGGGATGACGACCAATGCCCACTTCCTATCCTCTTTCTTGAGGGAATCAAACTCTGGTTGGGGGATTCTCGCACCAAACTGTCTCTGTGTTCTTCCTGTTATTTCCATATCTATGGCCCTTAACCCAATGTGTACAAGATAAACTGCTACTCTATGGGATTTACGTGTATTACTTGTAATATACAAAAAGGCACGTGTGGCAAACAAAGTGTTAAGGCCACCGCATAGGACACGATTGTGCCAGGATTCGACGTCACCTTCTTGCCCGAATCCAATACCCGCGTCCTGTGATTCCGCCAGTCGCTGCGTCGTACGACTGATCGGATCGTGCTGTCTACGCTGGCCTTTAGTTTGTCGTTGATGAAAACAAACATCTTAGGATTGTTCATAATGATATGTCGTCATGCACTGGTTAACTCTTCCTCTGCCAAACAAAACAGAGCTCAATGTTGCATTCCTGGTGAAAATACATACAGGGCACTTAAAGAGTTATAATTTTTATAATTTTTTATAAAGTGTCGCCAAAACAACAAACTTTTATCTGTTTCATCAATGTCACCTTCCAATAGGTTTATATCATTGAGAAGTTTGCTTGATATTATGAATGGTGCGTCGTTTAAAATTGTTTAAAATGTTGAAATAAAGTGATAAAACTATACACAAAGTACACTGTCACGCGCAATGAATACACGATTTTGCAGATATGAAGCATTCGAAGTACACATTGTTATTATATAAATATATGTTAAATATGCAATGTGGCATGTTAGGTGGATTTTTGATTCACTACACACTCATCATCTGTCGTCCTAATTAATATCGTATTTCATTTACTTATCTGGGCTTCCCCGACTCAGCAATAAATGGACGCATTATAGAAACCAGCTCGACAAAACGACCATCATGAAACACATTCACACTTTTGTCACCTCACGCCTAGACTCAAGCGACGCACTGCTCTCAAATATCCCGAACCAAGACATTCAACATCTCCAGTGAATTCAAAACATATCTGCAAGAGTCATCGAAAGGACCAGACGCACATCCCCCATCACACCAATAATAATCTGCACAGCCTGAACTGGCTACAAATGGACAAGCATATACAGTTCAAAATCCTTCTTATGACCTACAAAGCTCTTCACGGACTTCCACCTTCCTACATCGCACATCTTCTAGTTCCATACACCCCACGTCGTACCCTTCGTTCCCAAAACCAACACCTCCTGCACATACCTCGTACTCACACCCAGACATATGGACACAGATCTTTCTCATCCATTTCTCCAACCCTCTGGAACAACCTGCCACTTCACATCCGGAAGGCACCAACATCTTCTTCTTTTAAAGCTGTACTTAAGACAACCATGTTTTCAAATTAGTTTCGTGTTTTTGTTAATGTTAAGACTGTGAATGTACAACGTATACTTTTGAAATGTTGTAAATAAAGCACATGAGAAACCGTTATGGTTATAATGCGCAATATAAGCTTTAATCATGATGATTATTATTATCATCATTAATTCAAGGGGTTACACCTTCTCGTATTCATATAATAATGCATGGTAACGATCATGGGTATGATGTTATACTAAAGGAAAACAAATGCTTACAGTCACGTATTCATGAATAATATTTTTCTCATGAATATTAGTATGCTCTTCTTTTTCAATCGTCGTCCTTGTCTTGATATTGTAATAACCCTCATTGTCTTCCTCCTCATCTCCTCATTCCGTTCCTTTGTATCATCATTAGTCTTTGTCTTCCCACTCATGTCCATCCGTTTCGTCCCCTTTCTTTCTTGTCTACGTCTCTCATCTAAGTTCTCCTCCCTTTCCCCCTCTTCCCATCTGTACTCACCTTCTCCTCACTACCTCACCCGTCTCATTTGACCATTAAACCACATTATCGACCAAG
>OZ022581.1:5763560-5858560 GCA_963669155.1 Arbacia lixula | reverse complement strand
ATCAAACAGAAGGGTTTTCATAACAAACCGAAGCTTAATAGTATACAAAAACTTATATTACTTAGAGAGAGAGAGAGAGAGAGAGAGAGAGAGAGAGAGAGAGAGAGAGAGAGAGATGCGTACCACCCCAACTGCTAGATATTAACATGAGAACAAAATGATTTGCAGGCGACAATGTTGTCATACCAAGTCTTGGTCGCTCGGTAAATGTCGTAATGACGCGCTGATGAATTTTGCTGTATTAACTATTTTTGTGGACTATCTTAGAATTCCGTTGGGGCGGGGCGTCAGTAAAGGGGGTGTCGGCGTTCAGAAGGAGTGGTTCTTTTGCGCAAAACTTTTCCAGACGAAGTGGCTAAGGCAGTTGTTGCATGTCAAGGCTAATGAATAACGAAGACTCGACATAATTATAGAGGCGTTTGCCTAGGTACAGGTAAACCTCTATTTCCGGGCAGGTTTTTGTATTGTTCACCCTTGTGGCATAACACAACGACCTACGGACGAGCTTTAATGTTACTTTCAATCCCGTCGTCTATGGAGGTGATCGATAGACCGTGGTCGTTCTCTTTCCCCTCTCGATCACTGATGAATGGCATCGATCGGGCCATGTCTGAAAGGGTAATTAGTCGCACCGAGGCAAGGTCATGTAAACGCAATGGGAGGCACACGAGAGGGACGGATCGTTACCTCGGACACAGAAGTGAATACATCGGACTCTGAAGTCACTGACTGCACACAATATGTATTAAAGGCCGCTACAATTTTTATCATACTATTTTATCATATTATATCCTATTCCAAAATAAACTTGTATGACATGCTATATCATGTTATCTATTAATTTATCAAATTGTCATTTCACAGTTTTACACTTGAAATGAGACTTCTGCAACATTAATATTCTTTTCATTGTTGAGAGGCCTAATGAAAGACATAATTACATGAATGCTATAACTGGCGTATAAAATGTACAATGCCGTTTGACTGTGAAACACTCTTTAACGAGTTGTTTTCGATGGTTGGTGGGTACGGGTCCTTATATTGGTAGGTCACCTTGAGGACTGGAAAGTGTATTTTAAGACTTAAGTGTTTAAGGGAAGATTGAAGCCTTGAAAGCTTTACTTAGTCTATACCAGGGGTTTCCACCCCGAAGTCAAGTTGGTTGTAAATAAACGCAGAAATGTAAAGAAAATAACACGCAATAGTGATGGTTTGACGAAAATTCGTAGGATAAGAAAGTTAAAAAAATTATTTTTTAGTGTGATTACATCAATTATTCTTTTTTCTTTTTGACGAAGGAATAAATCTTTTTTTTTTTTTTCAGAGATGTGTGTCAAAACATGTGTCTGGTGATACATCAAATGCGCAGGTAAAATGGTATATGTCTTTTTGAGAAAATTGATGTTTTTAAAATTAGTACATAACTTATAGCAGAGTATCTCACAAGTGACGTCACAAAATTAATAATTTAAAATTCACAACTTTCTTATCGTTTGACGGATTTTCGTTAAACCTTCACTAATATATTTATGTCATGTTCGTCTTTTATTAAAACCAATTTAATTTCAGGGTGGACTTTCCCTTTAAAGAGAAGATCAAAACATTGGAAGCTTTACCCGGTCTATACCAGCTATATAGGGGTGTCTCAAGAATTTTTATTTTCTACAACGGGGCAAAGGGTGTGTTTGTGTGTGTGTGTGTGGGGGGGGGGGGGTTCTTTCCCATTGGTGGTGTGTTATTTAAAGCAAGACATTGGAATAGGAATATTACAGACTTCCATGAATGGACATCTAATATCGCGCAAACGTGAATATAAGTCTGAGATGAAATTTGTCATTTGTACTTCCTTTTTTTTTTTAATGGAACATGTCATCACCATACTTTGATGGATTCTCTCTCTCTCTCTCTCTCTCTCTCTCTCTCTCTCTCTCTCTCTCTCTCTCTCTCTCTCTCTCTATCAAGTGCCATGTCTTGTGACGTTGGCGACCATGAAATGCCAGGCTTTCCTTTCCATTGCCAGTCTATATAAGAAGCTCAATCTTCTTCAACCTAGTCCACGCTGCAATGCTCTGCAGAAACGTTACTCTTTGGCGTCCTCGATCCCTCTTTCCTGCTGTCTTTCCAGTAAGAACCAAACACTCCAAATTCCCCTTTCTCAAACAGTGGTCTAAAAAGTCCAGCTGCTGTTTCCCAACTGTTTTTAGTAAAATACATTGTCTGCCCGCCCTCTCTAAAACGGCTGTGTTTGATGTGTGGCTTGTCCATGGGATCCTTAAAATACGTCTGAGGAACCACATTTCTGTTGCTTGCAAGCGATCCTCCATTTCCTTGGATATTGTCCAACACTCACATCCATATTTCAGAGTAAGTAGCACATAACAGTCTAGAATTCTGAGTCTTGTGTTTAAGGAGATTTTAAGATTACAAAGAAGGCTGTTCATTCTTGATAAAGTGTCTTTTGCAATCTTTTTCTGATTTCAACAAATTCACCAAAATTGTTACCTACTCTTATTGCTGCTGCCTGGTTCCAATGAAGGTTTCTGATGATTCTGATATCCTTACCATCGACACCGATTTCATTCAAGATGTTCAACATCTCCTCATGCTAATAGTGTCGAACGCCTTGGTATAATCAATAAAACACATAAACAGACAGGTCTTGCTTCATTTCAATAGCCCTCTCTGATAGCATTCTCATCATGAATATTGCATTTCTGGTACCACAGTCCTTAACAAAACCACACTGTAACTTCGATATTTCTGGTTTGATTTTACTCCTTGCTCTCTCCATCAGCGCTTCCAACAAGATCTTCACTACATTGCTCATTTATTGTCCTGTGTAATTTACACTATACTGCTCCGGGTTTGATGGATTACGATCTGGAAAAAATATGCAAATCCCATGACAAGTTCAGACCTTCTTTTCTTTCGTGCCGGGGAAATATCAATTCAAACAAAAATGAATGAAGAAATACTCGTTTAAAACTGATTTTTCATTTATAAACTCGCACAGACATGGAATCATGACAAAATGCAGCACCTATTAAGAAGATCAAAGAGGGAAATATGTCAATAACAGACAGACTCACGCTCCGCAACGGCATTCTTGTTCAAACATGAAAGGTCACGAAACCTGCTTCTAAAAGATATGACATACTTTGACTTTACGGTGTGTAAAACTCAGCTGGATTCGATTTGTAACTTTTGAAACTTATTTTTCAAAAGTGTCAAACGTGTTTTTTTTTTGTTGAACACCTATTAGTTGAAAACATGTTAACGATTTATGCACACATATCTCCACTGCAAGCCCAGCAGCAGCGTTGTTCCTCGTGCAAGTATTGGTGATAGTACTTGGTAACTCTTGTGAAACAATATTATGCATAACCATTTAATCATAGTTCTGGAGTAGTAATCATAATTATTGCGTTTTACGTGTCACAGGTTTTGACAAATGCTCTGCCTATCAACATATAGGTCACAAATGTCAAATATTGTATTCATCAACACACTACTAGTATGAAAACAAAGATGGCAACAACATGGTGTGTTAAAGTCACGGTTATCTAAACCCTCTTCATATGAAGGAAGTATGTATAGAAGCTGGACACTGACTTCACCAACAATCACTGAATGATTGCCAGTTTGTATCTACAACTTGCTGGGGTTTGTCCATTTTTGTGGCGAGTTTCATGGCCAGAATGTATCATTTGATATGATATGTATTTGACATGTATCATCGTATCGACTTATGCCACGTAGCATTGTGTCTCTTTTGTTCAGACAATAATATTGCACACACGCACTTACCGGTACGCCCCCCTCCCCCCCCCCCTCCTCTCCCCCATTCCCTGCCACACATACACAATAACATGCACGAAAACACACATACACATCTTCGCCCTTTGTCCAACCCACACATCACATAACATCCCTTATTAATAAGGAAGATACCAAATACCAAATATGTTTTCTTTTAATATTGGACGGTGCTGTTTATTCAATCAAATACATCACAACATCATAATAAGTATCTCTTCAAGAACCTGCATAAAGAGATACAGAGATGACAAAACAATTTAATACTTATTACATTACAAGATACAAATTTACGACAAATCTATATTGATATACTAATTATGTTGAGAGGTTGATATTCTATCATAAAGGATGTATCTCTACATCTATATGACAGTACATCTATGGGCACTGATGGGGAGAGAAAAAATGCAGGTAAAATGCTATACGTTAATTAACCCTCACATTACCAGGCCTTGGAAACCCTTTTGACTTTCTTCACATCTTCAGGCCAATGGTAATGAGATAGTTAAGAACTATGTAGCGTTTTATATATGAGTACTGCTACATCCATACTTCCCTTTATTGAATGAAAGAAAGGTGATCCCACACATCTCCTAAAGTAATTGAATCTTTATTTACCCTTTATGCCCTATTGATGCATATTTGCACAAGTTATGCACACAAAGTCCATAAGGCAGCAGTTTGTATGGAAGATCAAGAGTTCATAACCGAAGAGATCAACAACATTTTCTGTAACACAACTAGTTGGACTTCTACTCAAATTTGTATGCTCTTGGTTTAACAGATAGGAGAGTACAAATCTCGTTTGTTTGCCCCTGTTCTTGCTGCATGATCTGCTCTATGTGTCACACATCACAACAATTGAACAAATGATAATACTGATGAGATTCTCCGCTGTGAGGTGAGAGATGAATAACGGAGCCACAAAACGTGTTGCTGCAAACCAGCGCAGCGGTAGAGGATTCCCCCTCATAACTCATCTCACATGTGCAAATAATTCCTGTTGACATGGTTTGAAAACATCCGTAATAAACCACAATATCATTTCTTGCGGTGCCAGACAAAAAATTCTGAACTGTACAATTTATTGCTCTACAAAAACTGGCACATACGTGCTATTTACGCTACAACATTATAAAAAAAGGGAATGTTTGCTGTACGAAAAGAAAGAATGCCTTAAAATATCCAATAATTACCAAATAGCATCCATTACAGGGAGATACTTGGAAAGCATTCACACAGCAATACATCAGGCAGATTTGGTGATCCTTTCCATAGCTTTTCAAAGCAGTCCTACTAAAAGCTGTTAAGAGCAGCCAAGAGTAGCCAAAATCTACAAAGAAGCTACCAAGATCAGTAGAAGACACTAGCAGACACAGAAGACACACAGTTAGACCTCTGCAGGGCTATTAAAATGGTTGCTTGGTGAATTTAATCAGTATTTTATAAGAATTTTGTGTGAAACTGTGAAATCTCTTGGTAACCCCTTGGTGGGCCTCTGCGTAGTGATAGCTAACGATAGCTTTAACGGTCATAAACTCTTGGCTGCCTCTTGGCTGCTTTTAGTAGGACCCTTTCAAAGTACCTCTTGATGTTTAGACTGGATCATCGGAGGGAAAGATATCACTACATCACAAAATCAATATCACACTGCTTTCAAATTGATGTTTAACTGTCACACACAAGCCATCCACATTCATTTCTACTTTTAAAAGTACACAAGTACACAACTCATGGATTACTAATTGTCTGAAATGCATCACAATACCATAATTACTATAAATGACATGAGAAAGTAAAGATAACCAACAATATTACAAATGTACAATATAAATGATACTAATGATTCATAATGAAAGTAGATTCATGGATGGAATGATGATATTGCAAAAAATATGCACAAATTGTTATAAATTTCTTAAATTATTTGCATAATGTGTTAAACTTTATGAAAATCGAATAACATGTATACCAGGTATGTAAAAAAAATTCCAGTCAGATATCTATACTGGAAACAATAAGACTGATGGGAATAAAATTAATGTTAATACTTTGGTAATTAGGGAGTTTTTATTTTACAATGGTATTAATTTCACTTGGAATTAAATACTCTCACAATAGGAATATGGTTAAATGGTTCAAAATCTCTTTCTTCTTTTAGATATTGAGGTTCAAGCTCAAAATAATGAAATTGGAAATTACAATCATGTTCATTTTCTTGGGATAACTAGGCAAGTTAAAATTTATCACTACCATCGAGTTTGCAGTTTGCCCACACAGCAAATGTATAATGTATGTATGTAAACAGCTTAGTTGAAAGTTGTCTCAAGGAGCAATACATACATGGAGTACCAATAGATGAACCCTTAAAGTCATCATGCAATTGGATTTGCTAGGCACTATGTGATACAAGTTTCCCTGAGAAAATATCTTATGGTATAAAATTTACTTAGTTCATGCCATTACCTTGACTTCACACGGATTCCATGAAAAACTCATTTAAAGTACAAAACAGCATTTGCTTATGACAAGTACAATCATCCAATCATTCCTTAACATTTATCTGTGGCATCAAAGTGACATGCAGTTCATAGAAAATGTATGATTATTACTGCAGTGTCTTGTAGTCTCCATGGTCATAGAGTTTGTTAACTTCTATCAATCGATAAGAAATCTGAAAGAATGCATGATTATAAGACACAAAAAGGCAGAGTCTTTGGAGGACCTGTGTGCTTGTTTTCACCCTCTGTTCTCTGATTGACTTATCAGTTTTCCTTCTCCTCCCCTGTGAACCTACTTCTTCCATCAAGAACATTCAGAAACAAACCATGGAAAGCAAAATGGCATGTTAATATGGAATTAAAGTATCTGTCATCACATAAGCTCACCTAAACACAGAAAAAGAGCAAAACCGAATATAGGACAGGTTCCTATTTCATATGTTAAACAAAGTAACAGATAAAGATATCATAAATATGGGAATTTTGTTTTTTTTTGTGCCAAGTAAACGTCTCAAATGTTCCCAATACCTTTACTTGCGTCTGTCTCTTTCTGTAGTTATCTGGAGTGACCTTTACAAAGTCATCCACAAGGTCAGTAAAAGTTAGCAAAAGCAGACAGATATCCCCCACACTATGGCAAGTGAGCGTATCTCTCTTTTGACAGAATCAGTCGAAAGTTGATTTATATGACGCCCTCTGGTGGCCAGTTGAGCTGTCGGATCAGGCCGCCCTTGGGACGTGCGTACTTGCCGTAGATCTCCAGGGAGTGCTGGGGCTGGGCGGAGCGCCACCCAATCTTGTTGGCAGTTGTCTGGGGGTAAGGCTTGGGGGAAGGGTCCACCTTGATATAGCGGGAGATGGGCGTGATCGGAGGTAGCACCAGGGGTGGGGGCAGCTCAATCTTCTTGACCTCCCGCTTCTGAAAGTCATCCTTCACCAACTGTACATGGACAAGGAGGGTGGGGGCATATGATATTCAGAGATTAGACAGCAAATTATGATTTTCATAGAATTATAGGGGCATATGATATTCAGAGATAAGACAGCAAATTATGATTTTCATAGAATTATAATATCCTAAGATTTAAAGGTGGACAAACACTTGAAATAAACTGTTTAGAGGTATCATTAGGTATCATGTGTGCAGGTGAGTGGGAACACAAACAATATTCAAATAACTTTAAAGGAGGGCAAAACTTTTTCAGTCACAATAAACATACTCCACAGGGAAGGAGATGCATTATCTTTAAAGATTATTCCACAAAGTTGAAGGAAGTAAACCTTTCAATGAAAGTAATCAATTCGCATCATTGTGCATTTCCTGGTGAAAAAGATTAGAAGGGGGCATATAAAACCCAAATATTAAACAAGAATTCAAACAAGAACAAAACCTTTAAAGCAAGTTGAACTGAGTAATTTGTAATCACCTCGTTTAACGGTTAAGGTAATCACATCATGTTAAGTCTTTAGAAGAGTGAGGAATATTGAGGTATGACATACAGCTATCTGAACAATCATTAAGGCAGGGCAAAGGTCAAACTCACGTCTTTGTAACTTCCTCCCAGGAAGCCCCAATAGTCGGGCCACCTCTTGGCCGCTGTCTCCTCATATCGAATGTGATCCTTCCTGCGTGGAGAAACAAGATTTAGAAGGATTTGTAAAATGAAATCATAGTCCACAGTATCCCACTTATTTAAGAAATGTTATTTTTTCTAGTGCTACTATCATATTTTTTACTACCACCTCCTCATTGTACCATTCAAAGACAACGATATCTATATTAATATTACTACCGTACTGAACTAAAATATGGTTAGGGTTCAAGTAAAAATGTTTTTCAAGAGCAACCTTTTTGATCACTGTATCGCAACTCTCAGCTACAACACAGGTTTCAATGGCTTTTCACAATGTACGCACACACTCAATAGTCCTTGTGTCGATAAAGTATAAATTCCTCAGATATTGTAGTCCATGTATGAACATATCAATATTTCCTTAATTTTGAGGTTTGATTACATTGTGTTTTCACAATCAAGCACACACTTTAGAATAAAAGCAATATCAAGTGTAATGTGCTAATGCTGTACAGAAGTGCATATTCTGTTATTTTTGAATTGTTACCACACATATCTGGTTGAATCTTCAGTGCCAACAAATTCAGTACCAACAAATGGACGCCCATTCATGTGAAATGTTATGTCTTTGATTTTATTCAAAAGGTTGTATTTTCTCATTAAAAAAACGTAATCGTGCAATACCTCTTCCTTCTTCTTTTTGTTCCTCTCTTTCTACTGATTTCAAACTGTTGATGATTCTTCAATTTGAGTTTCCTCTGAAACATTTTCATTAACAACTTCGACTTTTAATGCCATATACAATTTCTATCAGTTATACTTCTGTCCATTACATCTTCAACAAGTCTCCGACAACAATCTTTAAAAATGATTGATGGCTTTAATCCATGGCCATGCATGCCTCTTCTAGTTATGTTCTGGTTATGTCTAATGCACTACTAAAATGTAAACAGAGCACAATGAGTAGCAAATAATGTTGTTGACGCTGTATTGGTTTATCAAAAGGAAATGATAACATAATGTAAAATGTATGGAGGATATATCGATGGTTTACACAGGCTACTGCCTGTACATTGTATATACATGTACATGTACACGCATAGGCGTGATATATAAAGCAATATATTCTTCTCCACTGTAAATTTTTGAGAATAACTTGTTACTATAAAATATGAGAAATACTCACCAAACTTGATCATTCGCCACAAAATTAAATCCAGCTAGAGCTTTCCCCGCTGGTACTGCTGTTTTTTCCGCCATTTTGCGATGAAAATTCCTTGAAAACTACTTGTAATTTGCCGATACACCTGCTGTATATAGAGTTGGAGACGGGTTATACATCGCCCGGTACGTATACAAGCATGCATACGCGGTTGATATGCCGTGTATTTGTATGCCCTCAACGGGTATCCATAACAACTGGACGCCCTGGAAGGTCAGATGGCCCGTAATGAATTGATGGCCGCATCCATTTGCTACAGAGGGTTGCTCCGTTATGGAGGGACGAGCGTTTCCACGAACGCTCAAAGTACCATAATGCGCGGCTTTTCCGTGGTATTATTTCAATGATACGCATAACATAAATTTTTCCAGACTTTTTAAGGAGGTGAATGGATTACCAAAGATTCATGATAATTTGATTTATTTCGTCTGCGATTCCCTTTGTGGTTTTCTTCCAGACATTTTTGGTCCCCACCTGTCTGCAGTATGGTACATATCCGTCTGGAGGGCCTACTCATTTTCCACACCGAATCCTCGCCCCATTTGCATTGAAAAATCGTCTATCTGCGAGGAAGTGGTACATCTGTTTGTAAAGGTTGGACAATTTCGTACATTTCGACGTTGCCGCCGAGTGCTCCTACTGTGAACTATTGGAGGGAAGGCATATTTTGCTGTAATTTTGGGCGGAAAGAAGGAGAGGTGTGGACAATCGGGTCATTTCGGCTGCTCTCGGAAAACCTGGCTAGACTTCGGCCTTGCAGATATTATTAGCCAGACTGGTGCAAATATACATGGCATGTATGCACAATACGTACGAGGGGTACGGCGGAATGCATACAGCGTATAGAGGAGCTAGCTAGCCTAGTGCTATCGCAACGTAACTGTGCAGCGCAGCCAGCCAGGCCTTTCATGCCGCACAAGCACACGGCGCGGTGATAATGTGGATCTGTACAAAACATGGACTAACGGTGAATCATGGCAGGCGCGTAGGCACACCACATGAGAGTTAGCAAGAGGAGTTTACGCCGTTTAAACCTGCGAAAGGCGATTTCTTCACCCGTTGCTTTGAAGAGTATGGACCGGCAGACCGAATGTTTTGTATGTCTAGGTTTGATAGGTAAGTTTTCAGGTGTTTGCAGGAGGCTTTCTTCACAGTTTGAATGAACGGGCTGAGGGGGACACAGTGCCGATTTCTTCGAAACCCAGCCGACCCATCCAGCTGTCTGGAGTGGAGGATTATTATTGTTTCGACTGACCTGGTCCGTCCTGGCCTGGGCGCCTCGGCATAGATTTTAAATACACAGCGTACCACAATCACTGAGTTACCATGGTATTACGTCTACTCTAATGTTACATTTAAATGTTAGCTGGAATACTACTAGATCTTAGAAGTAGCAGCTCACAGTCACAATTACACTTGCGATGGGGGTCACATTTGTTTGGGTAGTCTACAATTCATTGAATAAAGTTTATGCTCTCTTACTAGTCTTGACCGGTCACAAGTCAAGGGACTTCTTTTTGCACTTGGATTTGGAAAGGAAGTGCATCACTTTTTCTTTTCTTAATTTCAGAGATGTGAAAAGTAGGTCTACTGTACTGTAGATCTAGTTGTCAGATTAGTCTGTAATGCTGATTATCTTTTAATAAACTTTCAATAATTAAAATTTATTAATGTTCAGAACAATTGTGGGTGCTACTTTTCAAGCCTGATGTTATGAAACAAATATTGATCCATGATGTGCATACCATACATCATGCATATATGATTGGCAGAGAAAAGGCTTAATTTTTACCAATGGGGCACTCTTGTTATTTACAGGGGCTCCTATTTGCATTTGAGCCCTTGTGCAATTTTATGTCATTGTTTCCAATTCTCATGGCTGAGGGCCAGTGGCACTTAAAAAAAATGTTGTCTGGACAGTGTGGGCAACCTGAAAATCCATATGGCGACCTTGATCTCACGTTCGAGTGATCATGATGGCCACCTTAACTTTTAACTTGCCTAGAGTAACCCCTTTGTGCCGGAGGTTTTCTCTATTACAGAGTGGTCGTAAATTTGCGATAGAGGCACGTTACCTTAGTCGCCAAAATGCTACAGCGGCAGATTAAGAAAAGCGGAGTTAAGAAATGTTAAGGGCAAGTCCTGTGGCATGTACATGTAAGTTACCCTATAAACCGTTGCTATTGTACAATGCATGCAGCTTGACGAGCTTGATTTAGATCTTTATATTTTAGCAGAGAGACTCTTGTATCCAAGCTTTTGGAAAGATGATAATCAAAGCCAGTTGCAAATATGCTCCTTCCTTAAGCCAGCATAGTGCAAATTTGTTAAGCTAAAGTTCTTCTTTTGTTTTGCATTTTTTAAGGTTTGGTGTGAAGAAACAAAAAAGAAGAATTACAGGTTATCAGTTAGGATGAAACCAAAGGGCATCCTCCACAAATCTCAGAGTAGCAGTTTATCAAGCACTCAAATGGTTAATGTATGATGATCACTGTAGCCTGAAGTAGACAGTTGAATTGTCAGACATTTTCTGTAATGGCAAAGTAATGGGAAGTAATATATCATTGGACACACATACTATTGAGTGAGCCATTAAAATCTGTGTTGTAGATGAGAGTTGCTGTGCGCATTCAAAGGTATTGTTTTTTGCTGTGATTGGGCCACAAAATCACAAGAAAATCACACTTGCCTGCCTAAACCCTACCTTACGCTAACCCTACTCTAGCCCGGATCCTTACCCGAACTAAAAATTATGGAGTTTAAGCTGTGAAATCATTGGAGGAACATCGAATACTTATAGAGGAGAATCACTGTTTTAATGAAGTAGAAAATACCCAAAACACAAACTTGTAGATGAAATGGAGCTGACAACCAGAAGGGTTTTATTACGTATAGTACAGTATAGTATTCAACATAAATGATTTTTCTCTTCATAATCATTTTTAAATTTATATTTCATAGAAGATTTTCTTATTTTGTTAAATGTATTGAGAAGTAAAAAATGTTTTGCGTGATTTTAAATTCCAATCTTGGCATTAATATTAGTGGATTGTCTTTTTAATTAACATAATATGACTGCTGCTTGATTTTTTTTTCTTTTTGGAGTACAATTTCTTCCGTTGAAGGCAGATGTTGGCATTTCTCATAACACTGTTCAATGTTCATTAATCGATTTAGCTAGACCAATGACATCAGTCATTATTCTGAGCCAGATGCTACTGTTACATGTATGTCAACTGCTGCAGGTGTTTAGGAGTAGTGAAACTGATGTTCATGAGACTAGATTTGAGGATAGAAATAAATAAATTGGTTATCTCACGATGTATAAACTAGTTTTGCTTTGATATTGACAAGAATATTTTATATTATATTTTATTATATTTTATATATTTTTATATATTTTTTATGCAGTGTGAACTGTGAAATGAATTAATGATCAAAGAGTTGCTTGCATCTCTAATCTCTGCATCTCTATCTCTAAAACCTGTATGCTGTTGTCAAACTATGTAAAAATAAGCTGTGATTTGATATTACTCGTCATAAACCATACCACACCACTAGGAAACATTTAAACGTGTCTTCAAAGACCACTCCATTTGGAATACCTCCTGAACAGTTGCATGTTCATGTAATTAAACCTATAGTATATGTATCTTTAAAAATCACCTGCCCATGAAAACAATATTTTAGTTGCCCTTTAGAAGTAAGGTCATTATCCAAATATTTGAGTGTCTTCTGCCATATCTGATTTCTGTAGGAAGTGCCACACTGTATGATGTCAAAGCGTCTAGAGAAAGAGAAAGTGGAAGGGTGAAGCGAGTGGTAGTGACATGGGTTTGACAAGTATCCCACTGGGCAGGTTTATAGCCCCCATCTTCTTTCTATTTTAGCTCTGTGTGTGTAAGTATTGCATGTTCTCACCAGAAATACACACAAATCATATAGAGCAACATCTTGTCTGGCATAAAAAGGGTTTGTAGGATTGGTCAGTGTGGCTATCAAATCTGCTACAATGTAAGTTCAGTCCAGAGTGCTATTTTGTAATGTATTATGAACATTAAAATATGTACCTAATGCTTTTGCATTGCAAAATATTGTGTTGATTGCCATCATAAATGATTATGTACTGCTGAAATTCTTATTGGTAATGATTTGATATACGTGTATATTATTTCATTTTGTTGCAAATCAAGGTACATAAATAAGGTACCATTTTTCAAGTCTGGTGTCCCCATAAGATCACCTTGAACCTACATGTACATGTACATGTGAAATTTCTACTATGATACATTGCTACACTTACACAATTTTATGTATGTGTAATTTGTCTTTGCCCCTTTTTTGTCTTCCTTTCATAACAGTGATCCTGCTACAAAACACCGGTAGATCTCAAGGTAAGATCAAAATATTTTTTTACTGTCATTTCAGGTGTGGATTTATTTTTTTTTCCTGCAGTTGTCAAATTGTGATGATTTTAATGCAAAGGGTGGATTTTTTGGGAGTGAGAAGTATTTCTTGTGCATGAACATAACATCCCATGAATTTGCTGTAGGTGTGCTGTGCCGTGAAAATTACAGGTATTAAAATGATTTATTTGTGAGGGATGCATTTCAAGCTTGTAGCACGCTGTGCATCAAACCTTATGAGAAGAATATTTGCCACTGGGGCTCTTTTGTAAGTGTCAGTGGTTCTTCTTTGCTTTACCTGGGAAAAATTGCTTTGTGCTCTTGTTTATATCTCTAACTGAATTGTAGGGTATTTTGGCATAATCCTGCGTGATGATTCGTCAAACTGAACCGGGGCTAGTGTTATATATGGGTCAACATTGTCAGACTTTCATACTTTTCCTGCACATGGGAAATGAGCGAAAGTCGATTCTTTGTCGGAATTGTCTGGTGGCACGTTTTAGATCCCTGCTACGACACTCTCTTTTTGTGTGATTTGAGGCTTAAAGATGTGGTAGACACCCCCTGCTTCCAATTTAAGACTTCCATGCACACTTAAAGATATTTTTAAAAAAACTTTGCCCCATGATGGTGCCTCATTGTTGCACTAGACAGGCAGTGGAGTAAGGCATCTATTAGCATGTAGACTGTTTCGGGCTTGTGAATCAGATGGGAAAGAGAGGGTGAGAGGGGAAGACTTTACCAGCCTATCCAGGCGCGGTGGAGCACCCCAATAAACGACCCGAAATCCAGTGACATCGGTACCTCATTTGCATAAAGTAAACATGTTTTCGCACAGTGCGAAAAAAAGTAAACATTTTTCTTGCCAAATAACTCCCGGAGTACATAACTATGAAAAAATAAACTTTGGACATTAATCCTACTTAACATACAAGCATACTCATATGCATATCTGAACATCAGAAAATGTTGAATTCTAGCAATATTTTGACGACGAGAACTGAGCAAATATTGGCTTAGAATTCGTCTAAATTTCTGAAATGTTTGCCGGCGGCCCCCTAAGGTATGATAATGTATCGAATGATAAAGGACTTGTTGATCTATATACAAAATTTCATGAAGATATGCGCTCAGCCAGACTCAGGTCAGAATTGAACTGAAGACGATGTCAAATTGGAGTCGCGAGAAAACCAATGACACGATGTTACGTCTGCGTCCCACATATTCAAAATCATGTTGTGCGATACCAGCATTGATACGTGTGCAGCGTGCATTGGCTGAGACTGCAGCTGAACACTCGCAGCGAGGGTCGACCTGCGACGAGCAGTGCAGTGAGCTGATTTTTCGGTCTAAGTACATCGTGTATGATCATGATTGCCATTGATTGTTTAAATACATCTTTATTACTGCATATGTTCGGCCTAACGGGCACATACAACATATTTTTTAATGAAGAACATCTCCCAAAGCTCAAAAAACCTTACCAAATCCATGAAGTCGCACACGTGAAATCGGCGATCAGCTGTTCCGGCCATCAAATTATTCATGAACCCGGCCGGTCAAGCGTTGTGCGCATGCGTATTTGCCTCGCTTGCTGTTCGCTGACTCAAAATTATCATTTCAAGCCCCATAGAAAACTAATGATATCTACACGTGGGCCCTAGCAAAAAATTCTTCCATATATGGATTGTACCTTCATGAATATGTAAAGCGAATATCATGTTTATTGAACACCAGCCAGAGTCAAGTCAGAAAATAATAGACGACCTGTTTATCGTCCGTATGATTTCAAAACAGCTTCATATCTTATGTTTTATTCCATCAAATTTCATATTTTTTCATGATTATGAAGTTCATTGAAAACTTAGATAACCTAGAAATAATCTTAGATAATTTATCGAGTTTTTTTTTTTCGTACCAAGAAAATAGTCAAATCTCAGTGAAAATCAATTAGATTTTCATTTATTTGATGGGAGTAATAGTACATGTACACTGTACCCCTGACTTTTAAGTTTCACAGTTGCTATCCCAAAGATGCATGCTAAATATGTGCAAACTTTCATGAAGTTTGCAGATGTTTGTAAAAGGGACGGGCCATTTTAAAGAAAAGATTTATTCCTTCAGCAAAAAACAGAAAAGGGGAAATTTATGGATTTGTTCAGTGCACTTATTTAATATCAGGGTGGACTCTCCCTTTCAGTAGCTCTAGTTGGCTCTCTCTCTCTTTCCCCCTATTCCTTTTGCATCAGCAAGCCGCTTCACCGTAGTTCTATGTGATCCTACCTCCTCTCCTATTTCTATAGGATTCCCCTTTCCTTTCTTCTTTCTTCTCTCTCTCTCTCTCCATCTATCTTGCTCTTCCTCGCTCACGCTGATTTGCCGTCATATTACTTGCATTACTCCTCAGACAAGGGGATAAGAAAGGAAGGAGGAAGATGAGTCGAAGCAAAGTGACATTTGACAGGCCACCAAGTTATTCATGCGGTAATTTCCGGTCAATATGGGCTGTGGCATTTGTCATTTTCAGTTAATTTGCTGAATAATGTAAGCCATGTATTTAAATTGACATATTTTTCTTCCCATTATATGTGCTGTTCATATTAGCAGATTGCTTCTGCAATAACGGTATAAAGGCAGTGTGTCATTGCTGATATCAACAATGGACAAAATCCCCTTGTGCAAATACCAAGTGTGGCTTCTAAGCCACCGGCACAAGTCATGTTGCTCAAAAGTTCATTGTTTCTTTCGCTAGAAATACAGAAAAACAATCGTCTGAAAATCAAACTCCAACAATCAGTTTTGGTGTTTGGTCATTGGTCATCTTTTTGTTCATCCTTGAGAAACCTGATATTATGTCCTTCCTTTCCAATACCAATTATATTCTTGTCATCTCCTGCCTTGTCCTTACCTAAACTACCCCCCCCCCCTTAATCTTAAAGATGGGACCATTGTCTCCTCCCACTCTCTTCACCCCCTTTCTCCTCCCCATCTTCCCCCACTCTCCTCCCCTTTATACCCATCTCCACCTCTCTCCCCCCCTCTCCTCTCCCCCTCACCTCTCCCCCCTCACCTCTCCCCCCTCACCTCTCCCCCCTCTCTCACTTCTCCTCTCTCCTCCTCTCCCCCATGTTTTCTCCTTCCCCTCTCGTTCTCATTCGTATGATCTCACAGTCTCACTCACTCTCTCTCTCTCTCTCTCTCTCTCTCTCTCTCTCTCCCATCCATCTTTCTCTAAAGCCCATCCCTCTCCAAGCAAACATGTTCGACACGATCATTTACAGAGAGGGGCCTAGCAGTAGGTGCTTTGACTTTTGCGTTGTAAAGGAAAGCGAACAAGAGAAAAAAAGGAAGGAAATGTAGCAAAAGCAAACTTACCACAGATACTGTATGGCTTTCCTGTTCATAGTATAAGGTGTCTCCTCAGGAAATTCTTTAGATTAGAGTAGAGTGTTGAGATTTACTCTCTTTTGCTTATTTGTATGAAACATAGATACTTGTACCCTTATGAATTAATGAACTACGCTGTAGGCCAAGCCTTTCCAGGCTAAGATGTATAAAAAGGTAGAGAAATACCCCCTTTAAATTACTGCAAGATAGGAAGAAACTGAAACCTGGAATATATGTGTATGGCACTAGAATAACATTATAGTCATAGTCAGGTTGTTTTAAGAACATTTTCACAACATTTAGAAAAAGAAGAAACACCCTGAAAATTTATGATTTTCGAACCCCTACCGCGAGCTGAGTTGCCCCTGAACTCTGGGGAGGCAAGCTATGCTTATGTTCCAATTTAGCACACTGGTCCCTCACAACATAGATATTCATTACCTTTTGAAATAGTAAACTAGTCCAGGCTTAAGATGAAGAGCTGAAAAAAATGATGAAATTCGCCTCAAATCACTGCAATGTAAGAAGAAACTGTTTATTGTGCATTATATTCATAGTCAGGTTGTTTTAAGAACATTTCCTTATAATTTGGAAAAAGAAAAAGAAAGTAGAACATTTACGATTTTGTAATCCCTACCACTACTGTAGCTAAGTTTTCCCCCCAGAACTCTGGGGAAGGGGAGCTAGGCTTAGGCTCACAGTGTGACGGTGTACTGTGCTGCCTGCTACTAGTAGTGCTAGCTGCCAATCAGCGGTCAGTGACAGTTGGCAATTGAGTAGATCTATCTAGTATTCGGTTAAACGGATGATATTTGTTTAGTCACAGGCTTAGACTTGCTACCTTTGTCATATTAATGTTAATCACCCAGCAAATAAAAACATTTATGTACGAAACGGAATTGTCATTGTTGCTTGTGTACAAAGTCTATGGCAAAACAAACTTTACCGTTCCAGGCAAGTTGAAACAGAATTTCAGATTTTGTTTCAATATTATTGTCCTTATATTTAGTTGAGTGAAATAAGGTTCAAATTTGATCAAATGTTATTTGTGGATGCTTTCTTCACACTGATGATAGGGCATCATTATTTTTTTTTACTGACACAGCGATGCTGTGCATACAGAATTGAACACCATATTATCAAGTCAGTGAAGCACAAGTTATGCCGACGACTTGAAAATGCAAAAGTTAATTTTCCAATGCTTTACGAAGCCATCCAGTGCCAATTATGATGCTATCAGAGCAGAGAAGATCTAATAGCCAGGTGAGATATTACCAGATGTATTTCAGCATTGCCTGAATACAAGAGTCATTGATCTGCCTATCAGACCGTGTTTAAAAAAAAAATACAATTTTTTTTCAGTAAAATAGAACTTTTTGGGATTAAAGATTACAGTTTTTAAATTCCAGAGGTTGGCAGGTCTGGTACAAACTTATGGGTAGCGATGTGCATAAGCAGAATTTGCAGAAATCAAAATGAACAAACAAGCATTTTTTATCTGATAAGATTTTTTCTGCACTTTTATAGCTACTGTCTCAAGAATAATGCGCACTTGCTGGAGTGAAACTTTAAAATGGAAAACTATGATAAAAATAAATGGTGCGAGACAGTTAAATGTAATTCAAGAGCAATACCATGAAATACATGTAAACATGAGTAGGAGAGTTCTCAGAATTTCTCAGTTCTCACATCAATGACATGGAGATATCAACAGTACCCATATGTGATTTCTTTATCGAACATCACATTTTTTGCTAAAAAAAGAAACAGAGAAGAATGGGAAATTCATCTATTGATTCTCTTTTGATGGTATGTGTGTATGTGTATGTGTGTGTGTGTGTGTTTGTGTGTGTGTATGTGTGTGTGTGTGTGTGTGTGTGTGTGTGTGTGTGTGTGTGTGTGTGTGTGTGTGTGTGTTTGTGTGTGTTGGGGGGGGGGGATAAAAGGGCAACATGCAGAGACAAACCCATCAGTCTGTTAAGCTCAGTCTGCATGTGGGCAAGATAGGTACATGCAGGTATGTCATATATATTAGCAACCAAAAAATTACTTTTTTTTCTTTCCAGGGCTCTTTTTGGAGAAACTTAAAAATTTTCCAGGGCTACTTTTTTATTTTCCAGGGCTCTTTTTCCACTTTCCAGGGCTACAATTTCTGGAGCTATTTCGCGTTTTTTTATTTTTTTTTATTTGTGTGTGTGTGTGTGTCAGGCGCGTACGCAGGATTTTTGTAAGGGGGGGGGGGGTTACGAGAAGTTGATGAGCATGGGGGGTGGGGGTGGTAGTGGTGGGTTTTGGAGTGTTTTTTCTTCACAAATTTCTCCATTCCGTCAAGTCTCAAACAGTGCTCTTAGTGGGTGGGGGGGTTCAGCCAAAACAAATTTTTAAAAATGGAGGCGAAAGAGGAGGGGGGGGGGGGGGGTTGACCAAAAAAAAAAAAACGAAAAGGGGGGGGGGGGGTTAACAAATTAAAAAGTTGATTCAGGTTAAATACTTCATTGGCGTCAGCGACTCAGCTCAGTCAGAGCCAGGGGCATAAACGTAAACATGCACAGTACATACGGTACGGTAAGTACAGATTGATATAAATCTTGTAATCTAAATTTAAGATTTGATAAATGTTATGTAGATCTAATGTAGTTGAATCTTGAAGATTTTCAATGTCAAGGAATATGAAAAAAAATGCACGGCAAACTGTGTTGCCCGGCCATAAATGGTCACAACGGGATAGTCACAATCAAACAATAGCTCTCCCGTAGTTACGGCCGCCTTACTAGTCGGCAAACTGGTATGCCACAGCAGCTGCCATACCCGTTTGCAGACTAGTAAGGCGGCCGTAACTACGGGAGAGCTATTGTGACTATCCCGTTGTGACCATTCATGGGCAACACAGTTCGCCGTGCATTTTTTTTCATATTCCTTGACATTGAAAATCTTCAAGATTCAACTATATTAGATCTACATAACATTTATCAAATCTTAAATTTAGATTACAAGATTTATATCAAACTGTACTTACCGTACCGTATGTACTGTGCATGTTTACGTTAATGCCCCTGGCTCTGACTGAGCTGAGTCGCTGACGTCTGACTATGCTATGCATAGCATCGCACTAGCAGCTTGACGGCCGAAGTTTTTAAGCTAGTTTGAAGTTTGAGAAAAACATGGATAAATTCCTGGTTCGAGCGGCTGTGCGGGAAGCCGAAAACTTCTTTGCTTTAGTCGTACCGCTAATGAACGGGTCATTAGATACTGATCCCCTGTTGTTTCCGCTCGAACCAGGAATTTATCCATAACTTGTCCATGACTAGTAAGGCGGCCGTAACTACGGGAGAGCTATTGTTTGATTGTGACATTATTTATGTACCGCGTATGCTTTGCATACACTACACAGTGCAGTACACGTACGATCGTATGCATGGCCGACTGGCCGTCTAGCCCAGCGCCTAGGCCTAGCTAGGTATGCACTATGCATTCGTATCGGGCGCGCGCGCATGGAAGAAACTATGAAAAGTCGTTCCCGCCAAAACGCGAGCCAAAACCATACGCGTGCAAGTCAGAACGTACGCGTATGGTTTTGGCACGCATTATGGCGGGAACGGCTTACCATAGAAATCGGGCGCGCGCGCATGGAAGAAACGCTCCACATGCGATGGATACTGCACTACACACAGCATGCATTCAGCAGTACAGTGAGTCGGTGAAACATGCTGTTTGCTTGCGCGCTCTCAATCTTCGCTGTGCAAAGTGCCGCGGTGCAGTGCGCGGCCTTCAAGCTAGGATTGGCTGCTTGTAGTCTAGTCGTGTTGCAAATGTTACGGGGGCGATTTCCTTATTTTGTGTCGCCCACGAAATTGCATTTTTGGCCTGTTTCGGGGGCTCTTTTAGGTGTTTCCGGGGCGAATTCGCCCGCCGCCCCCGTGTATTTTTTTGGTTGTATATTAGTGTGGTAGATGGTGAAGTCGGGCAATAGCCTCATTGGCCAGACCCAGAGTTAGGCTATACTGAATTTTAATTTGATGGCTACTGTATGAATGTATCTGTTTGTGTTTTCAAGTAATTGATGCTTTTTCCTACTTTCAAGAAGGATGCTCGTATCATTAAAAAAGTAGAGCAGACTTTGGAGATAAAAAAATGAAGTTCAATTTGTAGAACATTATTTGTCTTACACTTGCAACACAATTGAGTCTATGCATTAAGATTATCTAAGAGATGTGAGGTAGGACATGCTGGGTTTACTAGTGTCCCATTGCAAGTCACTATGCCATAGTATGCATTCTGGGAAAACTATATACCGGTACACAATTTTGCAAATTCTCAACATGTTATTGCCACAATGATTTAGGAACCTTTGTTTCTCATTTCATCAGCACACTGACATTGCTTATTCAACTTTAAGGAGGTAAGTCAATCCCTGAGTTGATGACACAAGCACAGTGTATATGTTGATGGTTTTTCATCCATTTTCTCGCTATCTTTATGGAATTTGAGTATTGGGCTGATGTCAAAAATGCTACCCTGGTACACGCATTGCAGAGTTGAGGGAGCTTTACTCCAAATGATGGAATATTGATGTTATGTTGAATTGGCGACGTCCTTACCCCACCTTTCCAGATGGTATTGTTTGTAGAAACACATACTTTGTGGCTTGGCTTAAGTAGGTCCAGAGTTCAAGTGGTCTGTATTCAACTGCAGACACACTTGAGGATGCTATCTCCAGCAGATAAACCACATTGTCTATGCGATGGCGGGCGTAACCTATGGGATCTAAATGACCTACATGTACATAGTGTACGACCACACATGCTTTAAATGGAATGAAAAAGATGTTCAGATTTTGTCCCTCACCAGATGGCCGTATACTGTACCCTTAGCAAGTTGGCAGCTCGTTTAACATTTTTGTTTTCTCACTTGGAGGAATCTTGGCTTTTGCTACTCTTACCTTTACTGTAAAGGGACACATGATAATGATTAATTTAAATTGTAATTTCTGCTGAAAATTGAGTTGAACCAATCATGATTTAAAACATGATTCTCTGTATGCAGATCTTATATAAACTTATTGATTTGAATTTATATTTAGATTTACAAAACATCAACTCAGTTTTTTTTCCCCTTCTAAATGATATTTAACAAAGAACCTTGCCTAACTGGCTACACCACCAAATTGACAACTTTGCTACTAAAACTGATACTTTGCCTTTAAAATGGCTGTATGGCCACAAAAATACCTTCTTCCCCTCTAAGAGCTACATTATGCGGAAACATTTAATTTCTGTTGCTGCTTGCTGTCTGAAGTCTGAAGTTAAAAATTGTGTTTTCCACCGCGGTAAAGCAAGGAAATAGTCAAATACTATGATATGTCAAGGCCAGAGTGGCCTACCATTTTGTTGGATTGCAGAAACTCCATATAAGGCCTAATTGACTAGCTATAATGGCAAGCGGGACGGCAAACCGCTCTGGGGCGAACCGCTCGTGTCTGGACGTAGCTATCTAGCCACCAGTCTGGCTAGTTGGCCAGCCAATTCCAGCAGGTGATGACATAGCAGCTGAATGGAACAGATTTGAAGGGCAAGGTCTTTTTCACACAATTGGGCCGTTCACACTGGCAGTAAAACATTGCGCTCTTTTTCACATTGCCAGCAAAACGTGAAAGTTGCCTGCAACTACAATGTACCCCCCAAAATATATTTTGAAATATTCCTCTGTGGAATGTGATTTTTTCCAGCATTTTTGTAAACATCACAATTGTTTGCCAGTGTAAATGGTTGTCAGGCTCTTTGCATGTGTTGTTCTAAGGGCTTAGCGGATATGTGACGAGATGGTGCACTACTTGCCAAAAAAGTGTAAAAAGCGGGATGATTTGTCAAAAAGTGATTTTATTGACTTTAAGTGTAAATGTTCCTCATAGACTTGTTGCATGGACAATGAGAGTGTCAAATTGAAAGCGTTCTGTATGATACAATATAAGGCATTTTTGGTATCAGCTTTCGCTATCTCTGTTAACCTTACATATTTATGTGAACTCTGGCCTACATTTGTGTGTCTCGTCCAGGGGTGTGTCTTTTATCAGGAAATGTCAAGAAGAAAGCAGACAGAGTTAGCTTATCCTGCAGCCTGTGACTTTCTATTCTTTTGAAGTGAAACCTGCTCTATCATATGTGCACTGTATTTTGTTGCCTTTGGCATAGGTTGTCTGCGAAACCACTCCCCCCCCCCCCCCCCCCCCCAGTAGGTTTTGGATGATACTAGTACCGGTACAGTATGTACATGTATATCTGGGACAGACTATGGAGAGCAATCCAGCATGTTAGATGATCTGAGTAGGTTCACAGGGTGAGAGGGTGAGCAGGCAGAGGGATTGCAGCCTACATCTTGTTTCTTAGTGGAGGTGCTATGTAGCCTGCCTTTCATGCTTTTGGATATTTTTAATTCCAACATAAAATTAATTCTGGTACACACACATGGCTATTTACTCATTCATTCTCCTCTATTCTCTGAGCAAGAGAAGGAATTGAGAATGATTAGTCTACTGCAGACAGACCCGTGTAATGAATATTATAGTTTGGATTGAAAATACCACACAGCCTCAAAGCCAGGCTAGATCGTAGGGAACTGTTGGATTCATGTGTGCAATTCTATCACTGTTTTCATTTTCATTTGTGGCTCACATTTTTAACAATTATTCTTTTGTCTCTTTACTCTCTTATATAAGTGGAACAAAATCTTCAAAATAGAAAGGTTTCAGTGGAAAGGTGGGGAAAGAGCTCAAGGATGTCATTCATCCTGGCCTAAAGTTTGTATAGCTACATCAATTTATATTCTTGCAATAGTATTCAAATAGAGTTCCACTTGTACATATGTCATTGTATGTAATAAGCTTATCTACACAAATGTTATGTTCCTACCTTTTTGAAAAAAAGAAAATCCAATTACAAATGTGAATTTTACAGAATCTTTGCCAACTAATGTGGCCTCATTCAGCTGAACTACATGTAACAGTGAATTTTAGCTTGCTTCAAATGTTGTTTTAATTTTGGGGCATCTGTGTGTGTGTTTCCCCGAACACCAAGAAATGCAGTGAGTGGTCAGTTTGGTGTAGTATATTTAGAGTATGTCCAACAATTTTCTATTTGTCTGTTCACATGACAAAAGACCATGTTCATAGCGAGCGTTTCAGGCGATTTTGGACAATTGATAAAATGCACTGTTGAATATTCTAACTTCCCATATTTTGGCATATAAGCTAAGTTCTCATTGTACACCTGGGGCCATATTTAATGAAACCTTATGAAGGCTAGTTTAGTTGTTAAAGTGCATTCAGCTACATGCATTTTTAGTAACTCACTAGACTAGTATAAAAAGGTTTCATGAATATGGCCCCATAGGACAACATTCATTGTTAGTTGTTAAAGTGCTTACGCTACATGCATTTTTAATTGCTGCCTTCATGTAGGCTAGTAAGCTTTCATAAATATGGTCCCTGTAGCTCAAAAACTTGAAGTTTTAAAAACAATGAGTGGCTAAATGTGAAGTGTTCGCATGGTGTGGAAAACAACAATGGTTCATTTTTAGAAATAATGAGCTGTAATTGATGTTGAAAAATGGAGTATCCCTGATTACACAACTCAGCTCTTCATTTTGCAATGGTACACCCAGCCACATACACACCTATACCCAGCTACATGTACAATCATGCAGCAGTTGACTATCACAGAAAATTACCTTGAATTGGGAAGTCATTCTAAACTACAAGTGGTCAAAACTTTGATGTTTTTGTGGCACAAAACTACGACTTGTAGTTTTCGCGAAAACCATAAGATCACTTGTGGTTGTAAAACTTTAAGTAAAGTTGATATTTTAAAACCACAAGACATTCTTGTGGTACAAAAACACAAGTAGAACCGAAGTTTTAAAACTTCAAGTCAACTTGAAGATTTCAGTCCTTTTCTGAACAACGCTTTTGTGAGGTCATGACCTTTGCCGTCCAAGTTGTACAACCCACAATTTTGTTTGTGAACCATTGGTGAAGTTACATAATCATAATCACATGTGCATTATATTTCTCACAGACTATTCCTCACTCATCTAGAGGAGTACTGGTCACATGTTTTCTCTTTCTGTTTTTCATGGTATACTAATTATATGCATATTGAAACATTGGTGCTATACCTGCATGTACTGCATAGAGTTGGATGAGAAATATGCATGCATGTTATGTTGCTGTTTGAAACCACATTCACAGCATCCTTTTGCAGGCTAACATACTACATGCCATGTACATGAAGTATAGGAGGGGAACTGCTGTCTTATTGTATGTGTATTCCTGAGCCTGTGTGTGTGTGTATGTGTGTGTGTGTGTGTGTGTGTGTGTGTGTGTGTGTGTGTGTGTGTGTGTGTGTGTGTGTTTGTGTGTGTGTTTGTGTGTGTGAGGTGAGTGAGTGAGGGAGCCGAGTGCTCATAGAATGTGTACTGCATGCATTGAGTCTATGTGTGTGTGAGTGTGTGTGTGTACCTTGTGTGTCTGCTAGACATGCAAATGAACCCATAGCTAACCTTCAAGCTCACATTAGAAGCATGCACTGCTCTCCTCTGGATCTCTTCAATACATGTGTGCCTGTGTGTGCTATGTGTTTATATGTGGTGATGTCTAGTATGTGTGTGCTTGTGTGTGTCTGCACAGTGTGTGTATTTACATGCTGTGTGTCTATGGTCTGGTTGGTGATGGTTCTAGCTCCTTCACTATTATGTTGTGTGTCTGTATGTCCGTCTGTATGTGTGTGGGTAGGGGAGGGGAGGGGGAAGGGGAAGGGATGGGTTTGTATGTGTACATGTAACATGTTCATCTGGTTTGACGCCTATAGACATCGCGCATTAGCAAAAACTGTTTTTTTTTAGCAGTTTCAGATAAATTGCACAGACTGATCTATCAAGGGTATAGACATATGGTTATCAATGTGAGGGAAATGGGAATTAAAGGTAAGAGAAGGAAAACATATTTGTCTGTTCATTGTGGATTAAAGGGTACCTCCAGGCATTACAAAACCAATGCTTCATTGTGTTGGTACTAGAATTGAATATCAATCATCTTGTTTTGGGGTCTCATATGTTTCTGTAATTACAGAAAAATTCAATTAATTAATACATCGCTCAGAACATCGGCTACATGTATCTCGATGTTCCACATGTCTGTTTGTTTTGCACGTCTGCTAGATCAATACGTGTGAAATATAGCGATCTACGGCAAAGCGGAAACGATAGTTAGTATCGCTTCACGCGAGCTCGTTCGAACTTTCATACTATCATGTGTACCAGTACATATGAAGCTCGCATGATACGTATGGCCTTAAAGATTGTCCGTCCCTTTTGCAAGCTTAAAATTTGAAATCGTCTATCACGATCGTAAATTGAAGAAAGTGTGATTCAAGACCATTTCTAAGAATATAGCATGTTGAAGCTTTCTGTATATGTAAAAAAATTTCAGCCGTTAAATTTCAAACCGACTTTTTTCGTACTACGAAAAAAGTATTAGTCTTTTTACAGTATCTATGTGGTTATTATGCGTGTGTGAAATCCTAATTTTATGAGTAACTACCAAACTTTGGAGATAATTCCTTCCATAGAACATTTTTTTCCATAATGCGTTTTATAATTTAATAAACAGATTAATCAATAAAGCAGATATTTCAACACAAACTGCTAAGAGCCTGAGGTAAAGACTATTAATCAGACGTTGTTTACGTGCATTATTTGAATTTTACACTACGTATCAGTTTCAAATTGTGAATATAGAGCTTGCTAACACTTCTCTATATGTTTTGCCAATGTTTCGATGGTTTTGTGGTGATCTGAAAAAGGGACTGGCTGTCTTTAACAAGTACAGTACACAGTACAGGCATTTTCATTATCTGCCATGCATATTGAAAGTCACTCGTGATAGATACTGTTAATTTATTTCCCTGTTAAGCACATCATATTTTGCTATGCATTGTGGGAATACAGCTATGCAAATATTGGTAGCAATTTCACAAGATCGATGGAATTTTCCTGTCCAGATAAATTGTCCATAGAGCAAAATAGAATTTCTAACAGCAATATTTGTAACTAATTTGTTTTGGTAGATTTACGTGACTTTCTGATGGGTGTAAAGATTGTTTTGTTTATTGCCTAAGTATCCATTCATTCCAGTGGCTGTGCTATACATATAATATGAAATGAAACACTTGAAAATACTTCTAAACTTAAGCTTACTTTGATCAGCTTGAGGATAAGTTGTTTATTTATCTCATGATGTATGAATATATACAATGCATTGTAAGCTGCATTGCAAGATTATCCACAAGCTTAATACAAAATCGTGATAGCAGTAATTCCAAGCTTTTTCCCGTTATATTATTGGGAGGGAAGTTCTCATACAGTATTTTCTTTCATTTTTTGTGATTTGTACAAAGTTGTACTATGGTGACCTGCAAAAGGGCTGCCCTGTGTTTAAATCTTGTACCCCGGCCCTCTCTTGTCACAAGCTTACATGTACATGTACTTTCATTTAAATCTGCAAATAATGAGATGAATTAACAGAAAGGAAGAATTTATAAAGGAGGGGTTCTTTTTTTTTTTCTTTGAAGTTGCGGAAAACTCGAGCAATTAGTGGGGCGACTTGACATTTTAGGTGAGTGGTCTTGAGGCATCTTGGCCATGCAGTGTCCATTGGCAGTCAAAAACATTCATGGGGAATCGGGTCGATTCAGCTCATGTAATTCAATAAAAAATCCCCTGTAAAGAATCTTTTCACCTTTCTAGCTATAGTGTGCAACATGATTCAGGATGTTCTTTACATAACATTGGGCTTTATAAATAGCCTCCTTCAACATAAAATATTATATTACATTTATCAAACAGGTTGAAAATGCCACACACCTTTGAAACCAGAGATATGCGACAAACAGTGGGCAGGATTTCTTGAAAGGATAACTAAATGCAGCTCTAAGATGGGGGTAGCTCTCTCAGTTTAAATCCATATATATTGCTTTAATAAAAATCAAATTTGTGTTATTTTATGAGATCAGAATATCACAAATATTATGCTCAAGCTCACTCCATTTGTTAGTCACACTGTAGGTGTAACATTGTAATTTTTGTAAATCATTTGGCATTTTTGTCCATCTGTTTCTCCATCTAGAGTAACTTGTAGAGGAAGGATAGTTTTTTAGGTCAGTAAACAAACTTTGCTGCAATATTTTCATCGCAATCCGAGGATTTATGCAAAAAGTCTAAAGCTTGAACTGTGAACCTAGAGAGTCTGGCGTTTTGAGTACCTCCTGTTTAAAACCTGTCTGGAAGTCGAAATACGTGCAACTTTGCTTTAGTGTGATGTCGGCTAGGCAAACATACTCTGTCTGATATAATTGTCATCAGATCTGTTTTCAACTAATGTCTACATGTCTGTCATACTCTCTCTATATTCTTCTTTTTTTGCCTCTTTTGTGTCTCTTTTGTTGTCCTTTTCTTTATCTCTGTCTCTCCCCTTCGCTACTGTGCTTTCTCTGTATCTTGTTTTTTGTGTCTGTATACGTGTACTAGTACTGTGAGCTCTCTCCTGCTGATGTTCAATGGTAGATTTGTGAACATTTTTTTCTCTCCCCCTCTTTTGATTGGGTATAAGTAGAAAGCAGTGAGAACTCATTTTTATTTTAAAAAAACACAGAAAAGTGTACCATTTGGGGGTGATACCATCATTTCCATGTATGCTGGAATCTGGAGTGCAGGTATACATTTGAATTAATCAGTGCCAATTTTAGCTCTCTTTAAGTACAAAATTGAAAATTGCATTAGTTGTTAGCATATACAGTGACCATTAAAGCATGCTGCACTGCTGAAAGCTCATGCGTGCCATTGCCTTTTACCAGAGATTACGTACTAGGGGCATGTGTCTTGCGAGACCATGTATGGACATAGAGATGAAAAGGTGGGGAAAACCCCTTATGAATATTTGACGCTTGCCCCTGGGAGCGAACATTGTTTCAGGAGTAGTTGCCAGGCACAGAGAAATAAAGTGTAGCACTGCAGCTGAAAGAGTTATTAAAGGGCACCTGTCAACCAAATATTTCTGGTCTTTAAATTGCTTAGACATGTCATATTAACAGCATTCATATGTATTTTCATATTCACTTGAATATATCGTTAAATGACAGAAAAAAAAACTTGTTTTGCTTCTCTTTTATTAATCCTCAAAATTGCGACTCGGCTGCACTGCTCGGCGCTAGTTCAACTATAGTGTATCCACGGCAGCATACGAGGCTATAGTCACGTGTGGATATATAGTCGCGTAGCAGTCCCGGGGCTAGGGCCTAAACAGGCGCTATTGCAGACCTAGAAATCACTTTTTTGGAGGAATTCAATGGCGAAGAAATTGTTTAGGGTTAGGGTTGGGGTCAGGGCTATATGGAGATTTAGGGTTAGGGTCAGGATTAGGTTAAGCGTTTCAAATTCATAAAATAAGTGCCGAAGTATATACACTTCTCAGCTGTAGTGCCGTGAGTGAGTGGCCGTGGGCGTGGGAGTTGCAATACAGGCAGCTATTAATCTAGCGGTATCGACACGTTCGTCGGGAATAAGTCAGTTCATAGTTACACCATGGTTGGACAATCCACCTAATCAAATTCTCTGGATTGGTCATACTGATGACAATTTCAAAGACGATTTAATCAGAAAAAGCACTTGGAAGATATTCGCAAAATCACTCTCAACACACAGCCAGCTATGCAATAGCATGCGAAAGCCAAGCTTGCGCTCGATCGTGATCGACCGAGCCTGCCCCCTCATATATCACGGGCTATTTTTGTCTATTTTTGTCATGTTGTTCTAGTAGTAGTCAGGTTTTGATGTAAAATGTACAATTCGTCCTTATTTTTCGCTCAAAAGTATATGGTTATTCGAAATGGCCATTAAAAACTAAGGTAGATAAGTGGAAATAAGATTTTAAGCTGTCTGGCTATCAGGGGCCCTTTAAGTGGTCATGCTTTCTACCTCTCCTGTTAGAGGCAGCTCATTCACTTATGACCCAGTTCAGATCACTGCATCTCATTCTCATCACCCCAGTGCTTGAGTGGTGTGCTGTAGGAAGGCAACCGTACTTTAAAGAAAAATGGCCAGTTTTCCTCAAATCAAAGTTGTAATATAACCCTATCACAGGACTAAGAATATGCTACTCATATGTCCATGAGGCAGTGGGTACATTATGCTTACGGTGAGTTAGTTCCCGTTATTTAAAAAAAATAGCCCTTTCAAAATATATATGAAGTACCATTATTTCACTAGGATGTTTCCCTGCAACTGTTTTCTGTTAGAACTATTTAAAAGAATTTGTGAAGCTTTCCCAACAAATGTGTTATGCAAATTATGGCATGTGTTTCATAATGCTGTGCAGTCAGTTATGGTGTTCTTTCATCAAATCTTGATCAGGAAAATGATACATTTGTCCTCTGCAGATGATGATGTTTATAAATACAATGGGTGTAGTTTGCATAATGCTTGTGGGTCATCATTCATAACCTGAACACTATGCACAGATATTTCAAGAGAATAATTTTATTTTGCACCTCGGTAGAAAAGTCAATTTATTTGTTACAAACAGAGAATGGATGTTTTTTTTCCATATTTGTACCAGGTTACACTTTTCTCCACTAACAGCTTTTTCAGATTAATATTTGTTTCTGTGTCTTCAGTAGAAGACTGTATTAATGAGTTGTGCAATAGCTGTTTTGGATTTGAAATTAGTATTAACGCAACCTTAATCTTAATCCCAGCCCAAACCCTAAACTCTTAAGACTAGATATTTCCCTTATTACACTATTCAATGGTTGTGGGAAGTGGCAGTCTGATAAGGGAATCATTAATGTGTGTATATTTTTCAAACGATGTGCATTCAATCAAAGCTTAGGGAAGAGTTTAAAGACCCCACTGACTCCAAGCTTATCACAACCACAGAATGTGTCTGACTCTCATCACCTCACAAAACCGCAAATTAAACAAGAAAACCGCAAAGTCTAATGTCGTCTAACCGCAAAGTGACGTATTCCCCTCCCCTATGCTTGCCAAAGCTCACGCAGTCCATCTTCGCAGACAGTATCAACTGAAAGAAGAAGTTAGAAGTGTCAATTATTGACTTTGTAAGGGAGCTGAAAAGAAGCGGAACTGCACATGTATGCTGTATGTGGGATGTTAAACAAATGTAGGCATTTGTTCATTGGTAAGGATAGAGAAAGGTTGCATGTTGCAATGCCATTGTCATGTAACCCCACTGTTCCACCCCGCAGTTATTACCGGTAAACGTAAACCACAAATATTTGCTCTGTCTGGCATACATCTTCTTCTTATGTCACTTAAGGGAGAGGGAGGAAGGAATGTTGTAAAGACCTGCTTTCTCTTCCCTTCCGTCCCCACACAAGGTTGGTTTCAGTTCTGGTTTTCCAACATGCCGGCAGCACTTGAAAAACCAGACAAGATACAAGTAGTCTGGAGTCTGCCTCCCCATTATAGTTTCTTCTGTGCAGTTTGCATGAATAGAACATGTACCTGACACTGCCATTGTTTAGCAAAGCAAAGTGCACAGCATTTTCTACATGTGCCAAGTGCATTGTTGAAAATAAGATATCGTACAGTATGAGCTGCCACCTACAATGTTGTTTTTCTCTGAAACTATAATCTGGGAAATCCCATATCTCAAAATTATGCAAGTGATGTGATTGGATTCTTTCTTCCATGTTCATTGATCAGGTAAAAAGCCTGCATTCTCATCGTACATATTGAGATTTGTTGTTGTCCTACACATATTTCAGGTTACTTCCAGGACTAGTTTTACATCTATTATAGGACTGAGGTGCAAATACCACACTTGCTCTACAAGTATTGAATGTTGGTAGATTATGATGAGAATGTTTGTGTGTTTCCTTTCTCCCTGACAGCTGAATGCTCTAAGCGATACACAGATTCCCCAGGCCTGATTGCAGACAGTCTGCTGAAAGACACCGCCCACCGCTCAGATGTCTCCTCCTCCCACACATCCACCTGCCGCTACCGCATCTGTGCCCCGCCCGATCACTTCATTGTCCTCAACATCACCCGACTGGAGGGGGCGCCCCGCTCTTCTTCTTCTTCATCCTCGGTAGTTGCTGCGACCACGGGCTTCAAGACCAGCGGCCGAGCGGCCACCGACGGTAGCAGCAGCAGCATCGGTAGCACCACCAGGTGTTTGCCGCAGGTACTGGTGAAGAACGTTGCTAGATCAGGCAAGGCCTTGGCGCTCGCGACCTTGTGCGACGACGGGGAGGAGCCACTGCCGCATCTGGTGCATTCCCACGGCAACGAGCTGCGCGTGGTGTTCCGGAGCCCGGTCTGGCAGAGCAGCCACTTCCAGGCCACATACACCTTCCATAAGAAACCAGGTAAGACACACATGCCAAACATATAGGAACAGGGGGGTGTTCCACCTAGATGTGTGTAAGTTATGCATGACAGGTGACCTGTGTCCTTGTGCTTAATGAGATCTCAATTTTTTATAAAAAGTGGTAGTGAATTTCCTATAATACTCATCAAATTTGACAAACTATAAACTTTGTATTCAGACGTTTGTTAACAACAAGAATGTTAATCTACAAATATCAGATTTCAACTTAAGTTGACGGGAATCAAAATCATTGAGAATCTGATTTAGCACCCAAGAACAGATCATCAATTGTTTGTAAAGTTGTGCATAACTGACACCCATTTTGATGAAACACCCCCCAGGATTACTTTGTATGAAGGTGAAAGATGAGAACTACATTATGAGCAGGGACTGTTCCCTGATTGCCCCGAGCCCCGTGTCATTTGTTTCTTGCTTCGTATACCCTACAAACAAAGTATGAAGGGTTAGGAGCACTGGAGTGGAGTTGTCACATGTTGGAAGGTTCTACATCCAAATAAGATTCCTTGAGCGAGAGAAGGGCTGGTTTGGTGGGCTAGTCTGTCTGGCTCTCTCAGTGAGCGATAGTGCCAGTATCGGTGCAGCGTGTGTTGTCCACATATGTGCACTGGTAGTGTAGAACTCGTCTTTGCTCATATGACCTCACGCTTAGGCGCTCTATAGAGTTTCAGAGGGTGAGGTCCCGCTGCAGTTTTCAAATGAAAAGAAGTCCACTGCGACCGTATGATTCACCCTTTCATTTTCTACTGATCGTCAGCTGAATATTGTTCTCAGTATCTTAAATGAATATCATGGGTGATAATCAGGGTGAATCAACCCTCTCACTACCATATCATTGACTAGCCATTCAGCATGTGCATTCTACTGGTCATGAGGGTTAGTGAAATGGTTAAGCTGTCTTAAGGAATGTAATAGACCACTGTCATACAGGACTAGTATTCAAATTCATAGGCGCTTTTTTTTAGCACAGAATTAAGTAGAATGTAAATAGCGCTTCATGCATGTATGCAGTATACTCAAGATGAGATATGCAAGTATCATCAATACAAGCACCAGTAAGACGCTAAAATAATAGCCAGGCACACAATACAGGGAACGCAATCCGACTGGAAGCCCCAAATTACGTGTAGCACCAACAGTATTGAGCAGAGGGAAATCGTTCATCAATTGTTTTGTTTACCTGCTAGTCTGTTACAATGCACCTCGATCATTATTAGACTTACGGCACATGGGAAGATTCCCTGAGTTTGGCACAGGACGTGTATGTGAACCATGTTAGTGAACTTCGTACTGCATTAGGTAGCAGGAGGGGTTGGGGATAATAGCTTGTATGCATGTGCAAATTATTGTGTTATTTGTAAGTTTAGTATTCCTTGGCCGCCCCCCCCCCCCCCCCCTCAGAAAATATGGGGCTATTTTGTAAACGTTAGTTTGATGAAGGTGTAGATTTGTAGACCATGTAGCTGCAACACAAACTTTTTACAACCATTGATTAACTTGTCCCCAACCAGTTTGAACGTACAGCTTGGTAAAGGACGAGTGCCCAACCTAAACAGATATATTCATTCATTATCCATTTCCAATTTATAACTTCCTCGCAAATTGACCTTGCTGTTGTTGATGGAAAAAATAAGCATATTCTACAATTCAACATAATGGTAACAAGTATTGAACTTTTTTTTACAATGTGATTTAGCTTAAATGTGATGAATAAGTCATCCATATTTATATTTGCGCTTGTTATGTGAATTCAATGCTGTCAATGCTGTGTGGCAGAGGGACAAAGGATTTTAGGAATTATCTGATGTCCATCTATAAGAATAAAAATAGAAAAAAAATTATTTCCATTTTCTCCATTGTCTCTAAGGAGGGCCTCTGTTACATAGAAAATGTTATACATTTACATTAAACTGCTTTATTATGGTACTGAGTCCATCCAATCCTGCAGCCTAAAAAGATGGCAGGGCATTTTCACGGTAACTGATGTTACACGGCAAAATTTTACACACCTTTCAATGTGTGTATCTCTCTTGCTGCAAATAACTGGAGTTTGTTATTGATACAGTCAATAAAGTTAACCTTGGTGTATTAATTGATATCATGATTTTCAATGCAACTGCATTTGTTGCACTTCAGTGAGCAAAAATGCGTTGGTAACTGACATTACGCGAGAAGGACATGCAATTTTAGGATGTTCAGTAAAATTGAAATGCCTCATGTCCCTTATTGGATAGAGTGATTAGTTCAATGTGTAAATATACCTTTGTTACTAGGTTAAGATATGTCAAAATATTACATTTTTTGTTATTGTATTTTGAGGGCCATGATAGTTTTTTCATGACCTTCTTGGTAACTGACATTATGGTAACTGACGTTGCACTTACTTTTCTCGTTCGATTACGCAGACAGCCATGGTTAGTTATCATTTTGTAAGATCTCAAATCCCAGACTTATCAAAACTAATAACATTCAACTGAAAAAAAATGCAAAAGACTTGGTAATGGAAAAGATTTTCACATATAATTGAATGTTGGTTATATGTTGTCCCACATATACCATTTTATGTGCTGTTCATATACTCATTAACCAGAAACGTCACAGAAAGAAATAAAGGTGGTAAACGGTAGCCTCATAGTTTCTGCATTATTCCTGATGCAATGAACTTTGAAAACAAAATAAGTTTTGAAGTACATCCGTTAAAAGGTGATATTCATAGGAAATAAAATCAAATAAATGTAGTTTATTTTATAATTGAATGAGTTATTAAAGCACTTTATGCAGCTAACATGCCATGAAAGTGTTCAGTTTTGTGTTTAATGAAAGTCAAATTTTACTAAATTGACTCTCTTCCTGACCTACGAAATCGTCTCAGGGAAAGTGGCGTTGTGTGTACGTCACAGCCGGGATACGCTTCACAATGACCATTGTGTATCACACCTGTTAATCCACTAGCAACTGCCATCACAGTTTCATTAACAATGCATGATGCTTCTGGCGGAAAAGAAGCTGCGGATTGGCATGTTTGATGCACAATAACGCATCCCTTTTCTTACGTCATACCTAAAGGCCGTTTCGGATGACAGTAGGGCAAATTTTTCCCCGAGAATACGGTGATTGTTTTCACCCTAATATTGCTTTTTGGAAAGTGATATATTGTTTGAATGTCATCCGAGCTCATTGTATGGCTTATAAGCTTTCTGTAGATGAATATCTTCATATTTTTGGATTTTCTATGAATATCACCTTTAAAAAATGAGAGGGATGTCCATCTGTCGTGAACTTGCCCTGGCAGCTTTCTGTTTTCCATAGGGAGAGGACGGGGTGTAGAATTAGTCAGAATTTAAGGTGCGAAAGAAAATAGATTTCCTTATCACCTCCGTAGCTGTCTCGCCACGTGTCTGTCCAGGATGATTGAAATAGAATATATGTGTATACGACTTCTTCCCCTTCCCCCAGCCTTTTTTCTAAGAGGAATGCGGGGCTATTTTTGAATCGCGCCATGTTTTCTCCCCCAATCTACCTGATTAATCATAGAGTTGTCTGGAATGTTGTTTTTTACCTCTTCCTGTGCAATCCCTTGCCTTACTCTCTGCACCAATGGGTAAGCGTACTAGTATGTACGTGTACATGCAAGCCTGTAAACATGTAGTCACAAGAGTTAATCTGTCTGGGCTGGCAAGCAAGGCGAGCCAGCCTGGGCGAGCAAGGGAGCAAGAGAGGGAGCAAGGGGGGGGGGGGGGGGGGCTAAGTTGTTATGAAGTCTCGCCGCACCCTCAGACAAAACAATTACAGAGAAATTATGTCACCCCCTGTCATCGCTCATGCAACGCCGAGATTAATCAGAGAGATGTCTTTCATGACACTGCGACTCAACACTAAGTCCCGACTGAAAGCCAGCAAGCTTTCCTCCCCTCTCCTCCTCCTCTTCTCTCTCTCATGGTGTTTCAGCCTGCTGAAGTCTTTTTCTCGTTCATGTCCACATCAGCAAGTGACATCAAAGGGGGGACTAGATCAGGCAATCATCTTTCATGTTTTTATAATAGATTGGATTCACCTCAATCATTTTTTATCGCGTTGTGTTTTTTTATAACATCAAAGGGACAATAGCCTGAGGATGGAATCCAATTTTTTCAAGTCATCTTAAGCTGCATAATATATCAACGTTCTTCATTGCACAAAATAGGCTGGTATCGGCGATAAAAAATATATTTTACCTCTCATACAGCAGATGTACTGTACTTGCATTGTACCAGTGCAGACAATATTTTATATAGTAGACTATACTGAGGTATGCATATTAACACATGCTATTTAAAACATGCTTTTTTTGGCATCAATGACATGATGAATTTCTGTATACATCATGATTTCAAAATCACATTTAATAGGACATTGTACCTCGTGCATATTCATCAAACAAAGGAATAATTTGACTTGTTTAAAAAGATAGTTACATGTATCTGTTGTTTGCATCGAACCAAGTACCTCGTGATTGAAAAGTTTAATGCTCTTTCAACATTGAGTCGCAAACCGGAGTACTTTGTTACATTGAAGAAAGAACTCCCGTAATAAACTCTCATCATTTTTAATGCATAGCAAAAATACGCTATGCATTGTGAATCGTTCGTAGACTGTAACATGGCAATAAAAATATATTTGACAGATGTGTTAAACAGTTATGACTTTGCGTATCAAAAGGTTTAGTCATCAAGTAATTATTGGTGCTGGTATATGGTATAGTCGTTATGCGTTAGGGTCGTGCAACCGCAACCCAATCAATTTACGGTCTCAAAATAGTCCTTTGTCACTCACAAACTTTCCATCAACATTTTCTTAAAAATGAAATGTAGTTGTACCTGTGTATGATGTTGGGAACTGGAAGTTCTTCAGACTTCTATAGAATTATATTCATTTGTTCATGCATTAGTATGAGAAATTCAATATGATTACAGTTCAGTGACTCTGTTTTGATACCACAAACAAAACAAAGAAAGTAATGATGCAGCTGTTCATGTGCTACACTTTATCAATGTCATATCTTCATAATCACATACCCCATTCCATGTGTATAGCAACCATGATGTGATTAATAAGTTTATAATCTGTAAGTGTTATTCCAATTACAAAGAATTCAGTCTTTGATTTATTATCCTGCGAGTTACTGATGGTTGCCTATGCTCTTTTATGATGTAAGCGTTTGCCTTTTTAACCATGAAATTAGGCAGACTTGGAGGAACTATATACACTGAAATGAGATTTACAAGATCAAACATTATTGTATGGTTTTTGTTGTAACAAAACACATGTGTGCTCATGCATCCATTAAATGAAACAGCTGCGTGAACTGTCTGTAGTTAAAGTGATAAACCCCCACGCACCACCTTGGAATATTCAATTCAGAGTGATGAGCGACGTCGCATCTGAACTTGTGCGTGCGAAGGCCAATGAGTGTGTCAGATCGACATGCGCGCCGCGTATGAACGAACAGGCAAATCGTCTGTCACGCACGGTCACACACCAGACAAGCATGCGGTTTTAAAAGTTTTAAAGTTCTGTTATACTACAAAAAAAAATGAATGGATGTAATGAATGTTTATGCGAGGGTGGATACCTAGGTCCATTGGAGCGGGGAGAGTGCAATGACATGCGTGGTTAGCGCTATGTTGTGCATCATTGGTAATGTCATACCCTTTTTAAACTTGCAAAATTTTCTGAGCCCCATACTATAGGTGGGGTGGGGGGGGGGGGGGGGAGGTCTTAGCCCACCTATGGTACAGGGCTAGATTCTGTTCAGACTGGTATTAACCAAAATGAGCTACATGTAGCCCCACCGACAATACAGGGTCATTAGGCCCTGTAAAAAAACATAAATAATTTGGGTCTTCGGAAAAGCGGTGCTAAGCTCGCAAGGCAGAAATACAGTGGCCAATCAGAAATATAGTTTCAGGTTATAAAATTAGAATTAAGCACAGTACTACAAAAATGTATTCTTTCATGGATGCTCCCGGGCGTGTATTAATGCTATTGTGTAAAAAGGCATCAGTGATTGATAAACAGCTCTGGTGGAGCATATATGAATTAAAACGCTCAAAATGGCATTTCATTTTGAAAAAGAAAATGGTTCTATTTGTCCCTGCGAAACGGCGAGATCAAAAATAAAAAATCATAAAACTTTCACCATGGATGTAGAGTGATTGTATATCACATGAATTTTCAATAAATATGATGCAGTACCTTATTGATAATTAATATTTTTGTGATTTGATTGAATGGATTGAAGGAGAGAAGAGGTTTTGATTCTTTCCAGACACAATTAGTCTGCCACTTCTTTCTTTGATTAAGCTGTTACTAGAGCTCAGACCTCAGTCTAACTCTCTGCAAAGTTTTGCATAGGAGTAATCAAATTTTATGCAAAGAAACCTCAGACGTTGTATGATAATGCTCGAGTTTTCATCTACGAATGAACAATGCACAAGTATTTTGTCATTTTGACTTAATTCTGGCGAGAAACCGCATTTGTACAAAGATGCTTCCCCAGCAGTTTTACGTTAAAAAATGTGCACTTAGGATTCAAGAAAGAAATGCTTAAGCATGCAAATTGTATCATTAAACTTAATTAGCCTGTAAAGAAAGAAACTGAGAGTGAAAAGAAGAAAGAGGGAGAGAGAGAGAGAGAGAGAAGAGAGAGAATGTGGTTGAAATAAAACCTGATTGGGGGGGGGGGGGGGGGGGAGGAATGAGAGGGGAGACTCCCCTCTCATCTATCAACCCTCTCATCCCCAGGCAGATGGGGGCGACTTGGTGTGACCCTTCTAAATCCCCTGAATGTGCCAATGGAGCACCCATCCATCCATGGCCCCATCATCCCGCGTTGCCTTTGACACTCTGAGGCAGGTAGCACGATCTGACACTGATCTGACATCCTCACCTCTCTCCCCCCCTCCGCTCTCTTTCATAATACGAGCAAACATGGCTATGGCTGGCTGTGAACTACCTACATGTACATGTACGTGCCTCGAAGGATACTCAAACATGAACATGCTGCATGTCACTCATAAACACTGCCTGCGTGTACATTGATCATCATTCTGCAGTATACATATAGCAGGGAATGAATTGCCAATGCAACATCATGAGTATAATGGGCACATAATCATGCAGCTCATGGAGGACATTTGTATGTGGCAATGAATGAGTTGCTAATGTCTTCTTTATGAGTCATATATAGTATTCAGACATGATCATTTAGCTCACGAATGACATGCCTTCAATGTATAATGTGCCATGTAAAGTACTCAGCAAGGAATGACCTTGCAATCAATGCTGAGTTAATGTGCATGCATGAACATGTAGAATGTTCGAGCTGTGTTCAACATGATCATCTTGCTCATAACTGACATGCCTCCAATTGATGTAAAATACAATGCGTGTGTGTTACTAATGCATGGTGTGTAAGAGCTTTTATGACGATGCTCGTACACAGGTAAATCTTCTTACCACCCCTGTACCTTTCACATGCATAATGTACAACAATTTTTTTTGCAATTACTTGCCAATGCATGTTCTCGTCTTTTGATAATAGCTTGTATGTGGATGTTCTCCATGCAAAACTAGGATTATAGTGGTAATTGTGAAAGCCATGATTGCTACACATGTGGATGCATGTATGAACATGCATGTGAGTATGCTGTTGTTCCAAAAGGACATACTGTGCATACATGCATACATGTATGTATGCATACGTGTATGTATGGAGCAAGCAGTATCTGTGTCTTAATTGTGAGCACATGGCTGTCATGTAATGTAAGTCTTTGTATACAACAGCTTAAAGATTGTCCGTCCCTTTTGCAAGCTTAAAATTTGAAATCGTCTATCACGATTGTAAATTGAAGAAAGTGTGATTCAAGACCATTTCTAAGAATATAGCATGTTGAAGCTTTCTTTAAATGTAAACATTTCAGCCGTTAAATTTAAAACCGACTTTTTAGTACTACGAAAAAAGTATTAGTCTTTGTTCCAGTATCTATGTGGTTATTATGCATGTGTGAAATCCTAATTTTATGAGTAATTACCAAACTTTGGAGATGATTCCTTCTATAGAACAATTTTTTCATAATGCGTTTTATAATTTGATAAACAGATTGATCAATAAAGGAGATATTTCAACACAAACTGCTAAGAGGCTGAGGTAAAGACTATTAATCAGACGTTTATGTGCATTATTTGCATTTTACACTATGTATCAGTTTCAAATTATTTGAATTTTACACTATGTATCAGTTTCAAATTATGACTATACAGCTTGCTAACACTTCTATATGTTTTGCCAATGTTTCGATGGTTTTGTGATGATCTGAAAAAGGGACGGGCTGTCTTTGCCTGAGGGTAGAGCATTTCTCTGGGCCTGCTCACAGTATGTGGTACGATTGACATTGTTATGCAAAGAATACTAGTGTACAAATGTATGTAATGTACACTTTGAGACTTCACCTTGTGTGTTGACAAGCAGAACATATTTGCCATGTAAGTCAGTTGTCTGTGCTTGCTATTCAATACCCTCCTTATTTTTGTGCAAACAAATTTTCTGCCAATTCCGCTCATTTTATTTTTAGGTCCATGTATGTCCAAACGGGTACAGCCAGGTAATGTCTATCACACATACGCACAAACGCAGACATGTTAAGGCAGCACGCATGTATTTGATCGTCTTTAATTGCTCCACTGTTGTGATAAGAGCCCCCGTCTGTTTACGAGCTGGCTGTGCCAGAGCGGCTGCGACAGGGCCACGTGATGTAGAACATGGATGACACAGACCGGGGTCAGTGTCAAGAAGGGAGGTTAAAGAATGTTGCTCTGAGGTTCCCTCCAGCTAGTGGAGGCCAGGCCTGTGGTGTTATGCACACTCAGATTGCCAGCTCCAACACATGCACTGTGCCAGCCACTTCATGGGCACATATGGGCACCTGTCTGATACAAACTTCTCTATAAACATTATTAGATCATGGTTACATGAATGATGGATGCCCCAGCCCATTCTTGGGCACTAATGGGCACCTCTGAAACAAACCCTGTCAAAACCATCTCTGGTAGCATATATCATGCACATCATGGATATGATGAGGTAGTCTGCTTCTGAAATAAATTGCTAGAATCCATTTATTTCACAAACATGCCATTGTTTATTGCAAAATGTGTCCTAAAACATTATTCAGCAGCCATCTCTCATTTTGATTGTTACACTCTTTCTGCTATACCGACGCATTGTTGCATTCTGCCAAGCACACACATCCTGTGCAACAATGATTTGTCTGGTATAGAAGGACTTAATTCTTTATGCTCCATTGTCACATTTGTGCACTCAGTCAAGCACATAATTCCTATAGAATAGTATCTTGTCTGGTACAGAGGGAGTTAATGAGAATCGGGTCTGCTCTGACGCCACGTTGTCTGATTCGTGTTTTCTTGATATTGTCGCCTTTCGCCTTATCTGATTACAACCAGTGAACATGTGTGCAAATAGAAACATTATGGTATCTGCTATGAGTTATCATATCTACAAAGTCCCAGGACTTGTTTACAGCTATGAAATGTTATAAATGAATTCCTTAAGTCTTGGTCACACTATACACAATTTATCTCTAAATTTGCTCTCAGTTTCATGGCTTTCCATAGTATCAATAGTTTAATTGCAAACTTCTAAAGAACTCATTGAAAAGCTGCCCACAACAAACTGCAAACTGTTATACTACAAACTTTATAAGAATTGTTTGCAAAGCTACCAATGGAAAACTGTGTCATCCTGCAAATTTTGAAGTACTAGTACTGTTAAAGCTTCCCAAAGTGTAGGTATATGTCCATAAGCTATTAAAATTTAGAAAAAAATAACATGTAGATATTGCCTTTGAACATGGAAAAGATGACGTAAATTGTGGAGGCCAAAGGAATATTGAGGATACAGGGCAATTGATTGAGGGGGGTGCAAAACAAATGCAGCGAAGCTACCATAGCATACCTTGTTTGAATCCCAAAAATCTGTTTGATATTATCATCCATAATGGCTGAAATTGACCTTAACATCTTTATGTATGTTTATTTTGATCAGTAAACATTTCAAAGAATACCCTAAAAATTTACTTCATAACCAAAATAAAGAACTGTCCTTATTTTGAAATGCTGCAAATATTGATATTTTCATGAATTGTACCTAATTCTACAATTCAAATGTGATGGTGAGCTTGTGTGGATGGCAAACAGAAAATGGGGTCTGAATAGATTGGATGGCCATTCTATTCAGGTGGTTCGTAAAACAGATTTCAGATTCCATGTTAGGGTAGATTTTGTTTTGCTTTTGTGCCAACTTGCTTGTTGGAAGTACAGCTACAGAGGGCAACATTTGTCAACACTCCCAGGTGCGTGCATACAGCCTGGCACATGTATCGCTATGTGTATTGTGCAAAGTGAATCACTGTAAATTGTGCTTGAACATAAGGTGCTTACAGATTCCCATGTTGAGTGTTCAGTTAGTGTAATGTTACCCATGCAGTAAGCCACTGTCTCTATGGAATTCAACATTGCATTTCAAAAACCTGCTTTGATTTTTATTGAATGACTGGGGTGAAAATGAGCATTTTTTGTAACTTTCTTCATAGGGCTTGCAATTGAATATTCAATGTGAAATTTGAGCTTTTTCACAAGTTTTTCTGTTTTCAAAGAGCTTTAACCTGGCCTGACATGTGCCATTAGAGAAGGGAGGTATTAAGACAAACATGTACATGTATCCATTTGAGAAAAATATGAAACTGTTTGCCTTTCAACAACAGATGGCAGCAGACAAGCTGTCAGGATCTGATGGAATATAACACTCAGGATGTACCCATGTGTCGTACTCAGGTAGCAGGATAAACCACACAACAATGTGGCATGCATTGTGACTGCTTGTCCACACAACAAGAGAAGAAATTGTTGCATATTATTGAGAGAGGATTCTGACTGACTTTAGCAGACTCGAACTAAGATGCTCATGACCATTGTCAAAATATAGCTGCGATTGTACAGTATCAGTAACTGTTCACTTGGGATTGTCTTGTCTTAATGTAACATAGGAGATTGTGTGGTTCCATGTAAGCATCTAGCTTAAGCACTGAAGGAGGTAGGGTGGTTCCATCAGTATTAAGCACTGAAGGTTCAAGCCTCATATGGGGCAGATCATTTTATCGTTTCAGAAGGATGAGTACTTAATAGGAAGAATGTCAAGCTGTTGGTGTATCAGATGAATACATTTATCAACTGTTAAATGTTAATACAAAAAATACCTGTGGGTGTGTGAGGGGTGGGGGTAGCAAATATTGCTCTCAATATTTTTTTAAAAAAGTATTCCCCTAATTTGATCATATCAATCTGCTTTATTTCACATTTTGAGGGCCATAATAGAGTACCAACCTTCTCTGTGTGGTCATATGGAGACATTAATTCTATGAATATAATGTACATGAACAGTATTCTGATTTTTAACAGTGTCCAGTGTATAGAGAGTTTCTCAAAATGAAATGATTTATGGAATCAGATTTTCATCTGTATCAAACAATGATCCCTGTATCATGGAATCGTTTGAATAATGTCTGGTCAATGTAGTAGTCATTACAGATAAACTGTCAGTGAAAAAGTACCATGGGGACAATTGATTCCTGCTATACCCAGAATACCCCCTCGCATAACGAAAGAACCCTCGTAATATTTCTTTTTTCTCATAAGGTATAGTGAACGAGAGGATTTAGGGGGCTCATTTCAAGGCATCAGGCTTGAGAAGGTGCCCAAATAAACAAGCTATTATTTTCCTGCACTGCACTTAAAAGAGGTCTGTATTATTGAAACGTCACAAATTAAAGTCAGAATTTGGAAAACACAAAAATATTAGATTCCCGGCTATGCCCGAAAGGGCTTCTTAGTGGAAGAGCACAGAAAATAGCAAGAGAAGTATCAAAACACAATGGATGTGGGCTTTTGTTAAACAGACAGAATTTCAAAGGGTCCTTTTAAAATTTTGTCTGCGTAACAAAAGGCCATGTTCACAATGAAATGCTAATACTACTGCTGTAAGAAGAGTAAAAAAATCATACGGAGGAATGGTAGAATGCACTGCATAGCATACAGTAGTATAAGTCACATGATCTAGTGCTGCTACATGCTGATTGTACATGTACATTGTGGAACACACCAAGATGGATGCAGGAGGCAGACAAGACAAGTAAAAGGCAGCTCCGTTGACCCGTGGGCCAATAGTCCAACACAAAGTAATTATGTTGATCGTTTCTGCTGCATCGCCTGGCTGCAGTGAGCCCAGCCACTGACAAGCTCCTGCTAGATCATCGCTGAATCAAGTCGACAGTAGTGAAGGAGGAGGGAATGATGGAGAGAGCGATGGTCAGAGGGAGGGGGAGAGAGGGGGAGAGAGGGGGAGAGAGGGGGAGAGAGAGTGGGAGAGAGGGGGAGAGAGAGTGTAAGAGAAAGGAAGTGAGAGAGAGAAAAAAGGAAAGATGAGAAGGGAGGAGGAGAGTGGAGGTAAGGGGTCAGTGCTATATAGATAGGTAGATACATGTAGATTGAGAGAGACTGAGAAAGAGAAAGATGACACAAGACATAGAGACAGAGGGGGGGGGGGGGAGGAAAGAACATGGCAAGAGAGAAGAAAAGAGAAAGAAGGAAGAAAGAGAGAGAAGAACTTGAGAGGGGAAAGAGAGATGGGGGCTGACGAGAGAGTCTGAGACCAAAGATATAGAAAAGGTGAGAGACAGGAAGGCAAGACAAAGTGTGAGGGAACAGTGAGGTACTGAGAGAAAATAGCTAAGATGGTGGAGGGCAAACCTATTTTATTTTGATTTTTTTTAAGATTGGGGAGGGGGAGGAGTAGCAGAATATGGTTAAGTGAAGAGAATATATATTAAAGCATGTTACGTTAGAGAAAGAGAGAGAGAGAGAGAAAAGGAGAGGGAGAGGTAGAAGGTGGAAGGAGAACGAATTGAAGCGAAAGGAACAAATTTAGTCGAATACGAGCAACAAAGAGACGGGAGGGAGGATGAAGGAGAGATAAACGTGAGATGAGGGGAGAGACACGAGGAGAAGGAAGGGGGTGATGGGAAGGGAATGAGAAACGTAATAATATGTAAATTGGCGAGCCCTGTCTAGACGATGCTGCGGGGATGCTCCATCTGTCTGGCTGTACACATCAGAATACCTCATCTGTCTACGAGTTGCCCCCGCTACATGCACCACATTACATGTACGTCTTGATTGCTACGTTACACATACAATGTAGAAATAACCCCCTCACTGTCTATCGCGCTTGGAAGACATGCACCTCAATATACAGTCAGCTCCAGCTCGTGAGGAGAGTGACAAGAATAATAAATGTATATCTTACTGCCTGCCCTGGATATTTGTCTTTGTGCTTCGTTTGAATCCCATCTTTGACGTCAAGATAACAGAAATTTAGGAAAGCTATGTTTGTGCAGAGATGTGCTGTATTTTTCCCCGATTTATTCAACTGACTTTAAACTTTACCTGTTTTGTAGAATGATACACACCTTACACACCTCATTAAACAGAGCACCCTTTATAATAGAAATGCAGCTTGATTGAACGTGTTGTGTCTAACTAAAAAAATTAGTACAAAAGCTGATTATATAAAATGCATAACTCTGCAAAATAGGCGTCGCACTGCTATTGATCATGCAACTCATCATTTTGTGTGTGGCTTGTTATAATAGAAAAAAACATAAACATAGTTTGGGGCTACTATTCAGGTCCAACATCATCAAACGTACACTGTAAAACCATACTGTGCATTATACCCTATCACAAAAAATTAGAGTACTCATGTGGGCTCTTTTCTTCTTCATGGCAGCTCTCTTTTGCATTTCAGAGACTGAGCCCCCTATTCATCTTGTTCATTGAAATAAAACCTAGAAATTAAGTGAAGTCTGGCATATTTCGCTTTGGGAGAATGCTCCAGGGCTTGTAGGAAAAGGTAAAGCAAATTCTATGGTTATATAGGAAAATGTACATTTCTATACCATCAGTAAGTTATATGTATGTAGGAAAATGTACATTTATGTAGGAAATTATATGTTTAAATGCTTTTAATTATTTAAACTTACAATGTTTATGGGGACATTTGATATTCTCCAATATGCCATGCACAGCAGATTTGTAGCACACTTGCCTCATTCTCCTTGTGACCTAGCCTGGCTTACATGCTGCTTGACGTTTTTATCCAAAGTATCACAAGTGGACATTTAGGTCTAGAAGTGACCGATGAGGGTCATCTTCCTTTTCACCCAGGCTGGCTCATCGAGTCTATGATGAACTAGAGAGGTATCAGTCTACTGCAGCCAGACCTGTTTAGTGTAAAACTTGTTTTATGTCAACAGCCTGGAAACCAGGGAACTTGCTACTGTGCCAGAGGTTGGCCAAATGAGCAATGTGTGTGTGTGTGTGTGTGTGTGTGTGTGTGTGTGTGTGAGAGAGAGAGAGAGAGACAGAGAGACAGAGAGAGAGAGAGAGAGAGAAAGAGAGAGACAGAGAGACAGAGCGAGAGAGATAGATAGAGAGAGAGATGAAATAACTGAAGCGAGGTGGCCCAGAAAAATAATCACCTTGAATTATTTGACTTGTGTATTCATGATTCATGAATGCAGGGCTGCTGTCTCGATATATGGACTGATAACTGCATGCTGCTGCTCGCCTGCTCCAAATGAGAGTTGCATTTTTTCATGGTGATACATTCATCGTGATACCTACCAATGTATATCAAGGTTTCGGAGAAATTAGCCTGAAACCGTACATTATCATCTCCTTTTCAACGCTGCTTTTAGATCTCATTAATTATCAACAGCAATATTTTTTTTGTGGGCAAACATTATGGGGATTTTAATCATGTCTTCCAATCTCAATCTTCTGCTGACATGAGAAATAGTAGAAATATACTGTCATATAGTGCCTTAATTTGCAAAAGCAGAGAAAGTGCTCTAAAAGGTTTGATACATATCACTCAGCAATTTTATGTCATTTTGCACTTTCTTTAACCTTTGCTTTAGTTATCCTGTGTCATGTGTAGCAAGTATATCGATCATATGTAGCATGATTCATTATGAATTTGTTAAATAGATTGATGCATTGAACTTTCATTCACCTTTGATACATTTATATACAATGTATTCACATTCTACTCATTTTATAGTTTATAATTTTAAAAACAAAAATAAACGTAGTTAATTTGGAGTTTAAAAAATTCACTGAATCATCATTTAGGGAATTATAAAAAGGAAAAGGATTACATGAAAAAGAAGGAAGCAGCAAAGAAGATAACGAATTCAGCAAAAAAAATATTGTTAAGAAAGGATAGTACAAGATAAAACAAAACATACGTTTGGCTGGGGAAAGAATTGTGCAAGATAGAAAGAGTCTTGGAAGGGAGAACTGATACAGGGTACCATACATATTGAGTAAGAGTGGAGGCAGATACAGCCTATGCAAGACAGCTTGGGAGCGGCAGACAGACATTTTCTTCATTTTGTTGTAGGGACCCTGGATATTGATGAAATTTATAGTGGAAGAGCGTTAGTGTCTACATCTGCAGCTATTTTGTGTGTTTTTTTTCTCTCTCACTGTCTCTGTCTCAGTCTCTGTCTCTCTGTTTCACACTCACTCTCTCCTTGCCTCTCATTGTCTCCCACTCTCTCTCTCTCTCTCTCTCTCTCTCTCTCTCTCTCTCTCCCTCTCCCTCTCTCCCCCCTCTCTCTCTCTCATTCTCTCTCTCTCTCTCTCTCTCTCAATTTTTCTCTCACACTTTCTCTAACTCTCTCACCCCCCCTCTCTCTATCAGACATGTAAAGCAGATTACGGTTGTGAATTTACATGTGTTTAATGCTTTGATATATCAAAGTGTCAAGCAATGTGTGTGTATGTGTATATTACAGGGACATGAATTTCTGCATAACCTGTAATGACTTATCTCAACATCCATGCATTTGTCAGCAATTTGAAAAGAATAGACAGTTTCGAGAAAGAGATATAGAGAGGTGCAGAGATAAAGAGCAAGAGAGAGATAGAGAGGGAGAGAAAGGGTGGAAAGATGGGTAAGGATAAGAGAGAAGTACATGTGAGAAGCAGAGAGAGAGAGGGAGAGAGAAAGAGAGTGACAGAGACAGATAGAAATAGACAGATGGAGAGAGACACACACACAGTGAGAGAGAGACAGACAGACAGACAGACAGACAGAGGGGAGAGAGAGAGAGGGAGGGAGGGAGAGAGAGTGATAAAGAAAGAGACAGAGTGAGAAAGAGACAGAGATAGAGGGAGGGGAGAGAGACAGAGAGGGGAGAGAGACAGAGAGGGAGGGAGAGAGAGAGATAAAGAGAGAGTAAGAAAGACAGAGAGAGACAGAGAGAGAGAGAGAGAGACAGAGAGAGAGGGGGGGGGGGGGGAGGAGAAGGTGATTATCCACAGCCTGTCTAGACAAGATGGGCCAGATGACAGGAAAGTTATTAAAATCCATGGATATTTCCTGTGGCAGGACAAGATAGGGTCGAAGCTCTGCTGTCGATAATATCCCCCCCCCCCCCCCCCCAAGAAAGAAGAAATTATCTGGATAGGCCTTTATCAATTGGGACAAGGAGGGAAGGAAGGGCAATAAATGGAGGGATGGAATAAGAAGAGGAATACACTATCATAGACTAATGCAATGTGCATGTCATACATGTAGGCTTGATGAAGGTGGGGAGGGAAAGAGGAAGAGAGGATAGTAAAAAATGACATGTAGACAGCATAGGAGAGAGAGGGGAGGCAAGGATAAACAACTCAAGTACAATGCACTTGAAAAGAGAAAATGTGGATTTATTTTTTCTCCCATTCCGAGTTTCAGTACTTCACTGCAAATTGTTTGATTTATTTATACAAATATGATAAGAAAATAAATGGCTGATTATTAAATAAAAGCAAAACAAATCATAAGCACAATTTGAAAAAAACCAACAGACATTATGAGAAAGATAAAAGTATATATACAATCTTAACCATGCTGTGGGTATTTTTCTAGTGTTCGCATGGTGCAAGAGAAAATTCATCGTGCACCAATGGGGTTGCTCATTAAGATTATGATCAGAACTCACTGCTTGTAATTATAACTTTTGAAATGTTATAACTAAAATATTGATTTTTTTTTTACCAATCCGTTTCCTTTATTTTGTCTGCTTTTATTGAATTCAACTTTGATATTAGCAAGGTTTCTTTTTTCTTTAAGTAGTTTATGAGCTGCGTAATCTAATTGCAGAATCTTTTAGTGACGTCAATACCTTCATCACGGAATGAAAGTAGAGGGAGTATGAGGGAGGGAACTGCCCCAACTGAAGAAGAAAAGTTAGAATTATATTTCATTTGGTTTGAGGCAATTCAGTAGATAGTCTGTTGTTCTTGGAGAGTGACAGGTTGCGGTAGACAATTAGGTTGTGAATTGGCTGCAATAATCACGTTTTTAGAACATAAATGGGCTGTGACGCAGAGAATGTGCACTCCTTTTAGAAATTGCTTCCGGGGAAAGAGTAGGCAAACATTAGAAATATACCAGGGATTTTATCTGTAAAATAGATGGAGTGAAGGTTTACACATGCAATGGATTGGAAAGGAACATGTTAGTCATGCTCAAGTTACAACAAATCTGCATCATGTTCTGCAATCATTTCATTTTTTTTTCATTTTTTCCTTGTAGAAAGAATGCAAGCATGTATTGTTGTCCTTTGCTGTACAAACAAACCTCAAACAAGCAATTATGTTTACCAGACATAACTAAAAATATAAGATTGGAGAGGGATTTGGAAAATATCTATCACTAGATGGATGATTTACTTTCGGTGGAATTTCACATTCCAGGGTTCCATAGGGGGTTGAGAACAAACTATGTAATTTGTTCACCCACTTGATGGTACTAAATTCCCATGCCAATTTGAATCTGGTAACAAGATTTGAAAAAGAGTTTGAGACAGTGATTATGGCAAGTCTTCATCTAACTCAAGTCATGACATAGGCTTTGTAGAGCAAACATTATTATTTACTTGACTTTCAAATTGGCAACACTATTCTTAAAAAGGCAAAGTTTTATTGTAACACAGAACATACATTCTATGGTAAAGTAAAATATTGTCACCAACTATTACTTAGAGTTATACTAGTGCCGATTTGAAGAGCAAAAGTGTAATTGAAATATTGGTAGCATGTTGCCAATTTGAAAATTTATTCGAATATGTAATGTAACATATATCCTGAAAAGTATTTAATGTTTTAGTTTCCTTCTTCTTCCCCATGCAGAATCTCCTCCTTGTCTAGCATGCCCTTTGGTCCAAGAACGCGCCAAGTCAATGAATGCTTCTTCAACGTTGCTCCCTCAGAACGATTCACACAGTGGCCAGATAGAGCATGGTGAGTTCACACACAGCTTTTAATCATGACGTTTTATGCCTTGTTCACACGACACAATTTGTAATCGTCAGCATATGATTTGCCCTTTTCACACAAGAAGATTCTTCTATCAAATGTTAATACTAGCAGTTTGGTATATGGTAAAATTCCTTCTTCACCCCACAAGGTATATTCACATTTTAATGCACTCTTTGAGTCTTGTTAGACTTCATATTATCATAATTCTATAGGTGATATTGTAGCTCTGGCAAGCTATCTTGATGTCAGCAATGTTACTATAGAGCTCTGTATTTTCCTTTTGCGTACTGGCATTTGATCTCACTCCAGCAAGTAACTACTCAGCGATTTGAAGCCTGGTGTTGTCATGATTTCTACCAGTAAAAACAGTAGCATTTGATTTGGGTTCTGCTGTGGCTGAGAATCACAAGTGGGCTGCTTTCTGCAGAGAACCTGACTTTCAGGTGGTTACATATTAAATACTCTGAACAAGCTTACCTACATTATGGATCTAGTACTGACAAGACTATTTATTGCCCAGGTCTAGGGGATATAAGTGTTAGAGTAAATATAGAGAGCTATTACTCTATTACAGCCAAACCTGTAGAGTTTGGATGAGAAAAATCTTCATAGCCTGAGAGTGAGGCTAGAAAGCTAAAGGCCTCCCTGAAATCTTTGAAAAAAATTGCCATAATTTTCAATACATGAAGAAAATTCACAAAGTCACATTGATAATGCGATACATAAAACAATGGAAGTGATACATTTGGATGTGCCTTCACACTTGCAATGCTGGTTGGTATCTGTTCATGGCCATTGATTTGGCATGATGACAGCAGATAAAAGAAGCCGCTATCTGCTTTAAAACCTCATTAGAGCAAGTGAAGGGGTTACTGTGTCATCTTGCTCCTGGGAAATATCTCGGCAATATATCCACTGGCTTGTCCACAAAGAGGTTAACATTAATGACCTTCATTAAGCTTTTCTTACACAATGCCATCTTCTGATGAAAATACTTATTGAAAACCTGATTGTTTCCAGTTTCAATCATGATAAATGCCTTTTATAATCAGTGAGTGTTCCACATACAAATGACTCCATGGGTAAATTGTCTCTACGTTTTGGGTGACATGTTTGTAACAAGTCACCATGTTAAGTTTTCTGGAGGTATTTTTCATTTCCCTCACAATTATGATAATTATGTTGATGCTTCTGTAATGCTTTTGTCAGTATAAGCATTGTATCCACTTATATTCTGTTAATTATATTTTAGGATAAGCAAAAAATTCCATTTGATTAGACATTGATGTGTCGGGTGTATCTTCACACATTTGTGTGTTACATAGTAATGTGATACTAAGAGTGCAATCACATTGATATTGTCTCTGTTCCTGGATATGGGCCCTGTTGCATAAATCTTACTTTTGATGGTAACTTTGCTACTAATGGCAACTTCCGTGGAAACCTCATATTTGATTGGCCATTAATCAATGTAACCATGATAGTTGATATTGATGGCTGTTACCATTAATGGTAAGTTTTATGCAATGGAACCATGCTATACATGTCCATTACTATGCCTTGTTGACTAGCTCATTCTGTCACTCAACAAAAAGTTCTGTGTTCACAATGGTGTATGAACTTAGACTGTGTACTAAATGTAGACTAACTTTATGGGGCATAAAATGAATCATCTGATACTGTCACAAAATCACTGATTTTCATCACAGAATCACATCAGTGGGTGGTTTCAATTATTTGCTGTAATTATTAAGTGGACTAACTCAATGTACCATATATTCTGAGGACAAATCCAATTATATTGAATCAGTAAAATTGTTTTGTATTTTATTTTTGGTGTCCAGTCCAGGTTTAGTACTTAACGTTATTAGAGCTCTGTTCAGAATATGAGCCAAAGATGCTGATTTGGTATCACAAGAAATACATCAGAAGGAGTCTCTAACACAAGATCAATTTCACTTTGTTGAATAGTAATTGAATCATCAATTTCTGCACATACTGAACAGTTGTTGTTTCTTAGCATTCAGTGATTTGTTAGTGTTTCCCAGTTTATGTATCTCTTTCAGTCAAATTATTTGCAGTATTGTAAATACAGTATTTACCACCCATTAGTTATTGGCCAACCTCAAACAACAATCTTAAGAAGCTAAATTGGATTGAGGAGTGCTATGTCCCCCAAAGAACACATAGAATAAAGATTGTAGCATATTTGATTGATGACAATTTATAGTACAGAAACACAAAAAGAAGGCAGGGAGAGAAAGAGAGAAAGAGAGAGAGAGAGAGAGAGAGAGAGAGATGGAGAGAGAGAAAAATATCAACATTATTTTTGCCTAGTCAGCAAATACAAACAAATAAAGTGTTATGAAGCTGATTATTCTTTCATTTTGTCATTGTGAACAGTGGTGAAGAGGATGGAGGTGGCATTTGAAACATTGGATATTATCTTAAATAACTAGCTCAATGTACTCTATATTTATGTTAACACATTGAATTAAAAAATCATAACCCTATAATGGAAGAACAGCAAAGAAGAAAAAAAGGTTGGCAAAATAATGATGGTGAAACCCAGGTATGTGGCGTCTGCTCACTCAGCACTGCTTGTCAAAATGACATAGCCCCCTCTTTGTTTGCCAAGAGGCAGCTGGCTAGACACTAAGTAAATATGCGATTGTGTTGATAGCTCAGCTGACACACTTTGATATAGACCTTTGGACCCTGTGAAAATGACATAACATTTTTTGTTAGTGTGAGAGCAAGTGCATGTTTGTGTATGCAAGGTTGTTTGGTTCTGATTTTGTTTTGTGTGGTGTCGTTAGAAATGTCTTTAAGATTAAACAGTACTCCTGGAGAAAATTTTCAAGAAAGAGAGGGAGAGAGATAAGTGCGGGGCTGGTGGAGAGGACATACAGTGTAGTAAATGAAAGAGAACAAATAGAGGGATGGAGAGAGAGAGAGAGAGAGAGAGAGAGAGAGAAAGAGAGAGAGAGAAAAAGAGAGAGAGAAGAAATAGAAAAAGGTAGAAAGATCGACGGTAGACATGTAGACAGACTGACTGACAGACTGACATACAAGGAGGGAGAGAGAAAAAGGAAAGAAACTTTGGGGAGGTATTCAGCCATGAAAAGAGACTAACAACATTTGTCTGTCACATATGCAAGCAACTATGGAAAGCATAAGTGCATGTGGTACAATGTAAACATTCCTCTCCCTGTGTGAACTGCAGTAGAAAGCCGAATCACCCAGATAGATAACAGAGCCGTGTTTGCTCGAGCGATAACTTCGCCCAGTCAGTAAGTTTCATGTTGGCATTAAGTTATTATGTGCACATGTGCGGTACGGCACGGCACGTATGGCTTTTGTCACCCATGTAATAAAAGGTTAAATTCTGTAGTGTGGGTTTGACATGACTGTTTAGGATGCCAAGAAAACAAAAGGAAAGTGTCTTTCCCTGTGTCTCATATCAATGTGTGGTTTCCATGATGTTACACTGCATCGACACAATGGGGCATTGGGTAGACAGACGAGGGATCTTACGCAAAAAAAAAAAATGTCGGTGCCCTTGACTGTTTGAACAGTGAGCAAAATACAGATTGCTCACTCTCAGAGTTCAATAAGAATGGAGCTTTTTACGGTATTGCTTTACATTCATCTTGCTATTTGTGTTATGGTGCAACTCTGAGAGTTACTCACCAGTATATGTTTGTAGAGTTCATGTGCATATTGTGAAGGTCAAACTTCCCAACCTGCACCACTATCATTTTATCCCTGCCCCATTCTCTTTGCATTAACCAGTTATGTGCCAAAGCCCTCTATGGTCACACAGTTATAGTGTTAGCTCCCTTCGTTGGCTTCGTCATTAATGCCCTTCTGGCTCTAAACAGATTGCTTTGATTACAGGAATGTATATTTCTAATCAGCCTGTTTATACGCAAAGATGATCTGATCAAGTGAATAATTCATCTACATTAAATGACCAGTAATATGGTGTACATATATTGTGGCCACCAACTTTCAAAGTGTAACCTCATTGGAACCCAGGTTTAGATAAACCATTGATTGATAATACAGTGATTTGGCGTAGATAATGCCTGGGTTAAACAAACCCTGTAGTACCAGGTTGCTCTAGCTCTTCAACTACAACATTTCCTTCAAACATTTTGTTTATATACAATTTGCTTATTGGAACCATTTAATATCACTGAATCATGGCAAGAATGGGAGGAGAAGACAAACAAATGACAGGTCAACCAAGTTTGCACAGATATAATTTCATTGATGATAAATTGTAACTTGCCACTGATGGTTCCGTTACAAACTACACAATGCGTATAATTTATTTTATTGCAGAGCTATCCAGGTGCTTCCTGAGAAGGGAGAGAGCAGATATGCAATTTGCCTGGTCTGGTCAAAGTCCAGTGACCTGCCCCCACCCCCCCGCCCCCACCCCACACACACACACATACACCCACACAGCTGGTCATGTCCTCAAATGACCCCAGCCTGCTCTGCTGACTAACAGGCAGCTGCTGGACACAGCTGAAGGCATAGACTGGGGTATCCATTACAGTGCTGACCACTGGTCACTACCAACACCACTAGTCTGGCTCCAAGGCTTCTTATTCAAACACTTAAAAGGTTTAGTAGGAATTTTTAACCGGGTCCGGTTGAAGTAGATTGACTGCTCTCTATCTCTTCTCCATCTCAGACAGAAAAAAGAAAATGAGTAGTTCTAATCATTCTAAACTCTAAATGTACCTGACCACAACCTCGTCTAAATTGTTCGGCCTGAACAATTTGAGGATTTGTGATTTAATTACGAATTACTCCAAATGTAGATCATTTGAGGGAAAATAATTTTCAGCAAGTTTCTAAAATGGACAATACATGAATTTAAGACCATTCGCAAGAAGATTGCTAACAATTACCTTTTGAAGGCTTTTTTGCCATCCCAGTAGAGTATATTCCCTTTAAAAGGGTCATCGCTGGTTAGCCTCCCATGCCAATCTGTGCCTGACCAAGAGATTAGGGACCAAAAAGTGACCAGAACAAGGCACAGTGGACACCATAGGAGAAAACAATTCAGTTCCCACTGAAACTTAAAATCGCTCAGTTGAATTTACCTAGGAGTCTGAATTAGCTCAAAAATAATTTTAACTTATAAAACACCTGGATTAATTTTTAGTGTGAACTTGGCTGCGGACACAGCATAGCCTTTACATGTGAGTGAGGAGTGACTTACTTCAGCCCAAATGACCTTGGGACTGGCCAAGAACTTTGGCCAGCTTGACCACATGGTATTATGGAGCGGTCTGATTGGTCACTGCTCCACTGGCCAGGCCTCATTTATATAACACTGGGTGGGTAGGCAGCACAGCTAGCAGTCATTGTCAAGCACAGCTGCAGTGGACTGTAAAGATGTCCAATTACTTGATCATCCATAAATAGAACCAAATCTTTTGTTAACAATTTCATGCATGTATTTACATGTTGCAAGTCAATGGGTATGCAAGACTTCAAACACTTTTTTTGTTTAAATCCTTGCCTTTACTGAGCAAAATTGGTTTATTTTTTTTCTTGTGAGGAAATTTGCTTCAATTTGCTTTGTATTCCTAATGGATTTCACAGGTGGGGTGCATACTACACCAAGCTTGTGGTCACAAAACCATGTCAGACCATTTACTTTACAAGCTCTCATTTTTGTGAGGGTTGTCATCAATAAGCAATATTAGCTGAGACAGTATACAATGAATCTGATTTTTTAATCAAACAAGAAAACTACACACATGGTTGTATCTGATGGCAAAATGGCCCTGCAGTACCTGACTCTGAATACTTCCCTTCTGGGAAGCAGGCCTGGTCATTGGACAAAGTTGGGTTAGTAGCATCCAAAATTGAAAAACGACATCATTAGCAGGTGCTGCTTTTCAAACCTGATGTCATGAAACCATCCTGAATTATTTTTCATTCATGTTTATGAGGACAAATGATTATTCACAAGGGCTCTTTATTGTTTGTTTTTTAGGGGGAAGGGGGGGGGGTTGCTAAAATTGCAATGAGCCCTCCTGCAAAGTCTGCTGTTACCAGACTTGTATATGTGGGACGGTGTCGCAGTGGGGTCTGCGCTTACAGGCTACGCCAGCTATGGGGAGCCTGGTAAGGTAATATTGGCTGGCATCTGTCGTTCCTCTTGTCATTAGCGGAGCGCTCCACTGTTATGAGAGAGACGGGTGGAGAGATGGATGAGGGTGGCAGGGGATGGGGAGGGGGATCTAATGTGGAGCAATGACCGCTTGGGACCTCTTTTGTCTCTTATTTTACCCCCTCACCACTTCTGCCCTCTCCCAACACCCTTCCTTCTCTCAGGTATATGTTTCTTATTTCACCCCTCTTTCTTCTCTCAGAAGTCCTATCTTTCTCTCGCTCCCTCTCTTCCCCCATGCCCCTCGATTTTGGGATTCCCTTTCAGGTTTCCCTGTCAACCTTGCCCTTGTGTTTTGCCTCATTCACCTTGATGCCCCTCTCAAAATGCAAGGGGTGCACCGCACGGTGATTTGCCATTTGGTGTGGTAGAACAGTGTTCAACCACTGAAGGGGCTACCCTGGGTAAATAATACCAATTTGGTCCAATCCCAGTTGGTCCACTCACCATTTCGTCTACCATCACATGCTGATATGTATGGGTTAGGGTTAGGGTAGGTGGTCTGGATTAGGGTTAACGGTTGAGGTTATGGTGTAGATTAGGGTTGTTGATAAGTTAACCCAGTATTTTAATCTAAAACGGTATTTTTAAGGGGTTCATTACAGACGAAATGGTGAGTGGACCAACTGGGATTGGACCAAATGGCAATAAACCCATCGCACTGGGGTACTCTCTCCCTCCCCTGCCCCTCACGAGCCCCGTTCATACACCATAAAGCACTATTATTACCAATGCACATCGCCAAGCTTCCCAGCAAGCCACAAAAGTACCATTCATATACACCCCAAAAGCCATAATGTTGTGGTGTTTTGGACAGTTGAACTCTCTCCAAGCCGATGGTGACATGTTCCGCTGAGCCATACGAGGGGTGGGATAAGCGACCCACCTGCCAGAGTGCGATGCATAAGGCGCAACATTTGCGGCTTTTTTTGCGTACACAGATCATCGCAATATTGCAGTATTATTCCTAGGTCTCAATCCGCAAAAAAGCAGCAAAATAAGCGCAAAAAAGGAGGAAGCAAACATTGCATTATTTGAGCAAAACTGCCGCAAATGTTGCGCCTTTTTTGCAGATAGGCAGTGTATATGAACGGGGTTATGTACTGTAGTTTACTTGCCTCTTCATCAATCAGAGAGGGGTGCAAAGGTGGGGTGGGGGGAAGAGAAAGAAAGAGAGACGGACAGACCGACAGGCACAGAGAGGGAACACATGGGGATAGAATGAGGTGTAAAGCATACAGGCAAGGTTGGGTTGGCAGGGGTGGGTAGTAAAGGATGATACCTGGAGTAAAAGGTACAAAGAGAGATGGGGGGTGGGGGGGGGAGGGTACCAGGTAGAGACGGCGAAGAGCGAATCCCCTCTGCAGTAGCAATCTAAGCGCTGCAGAACCCAGCGATGTGTATTGGGACGCTGGTGATGCCGTTACCTCATCAAGATGATATTGGAGTTTTGGAGATGATGAGATGAAAACCTTGGATGAGGCACTCCATCTCAATTTATCCAGGGAGGAAAGGGATGAGAAACCCATCTGCCCAAGAAGAAGGGATGGGCATGACTGTCTGGTGCACACTGCATGTACACAGATCGGGAGAGACGTCTTGAAGGAGTCCATGGCCACTGCTACCTTTCTCAGACTTTTTTGCTTTGCCTCTTCTCACTTTCTCCCACTTATCCTTCTTTTCCTCATTCCATATTGTCTCCCTCCCATTCTCTACTCTCTCTCTCTCTTTTCTTTATGCATTGAACATATTTCCTCTCTCTTGCGGATAGTTGTCTTGATATCCCAAGCACTGTGTACGTGGAATAAAATACAGAATTGTCAGGTATAGTGTATTAGTTGTGCTCCTAACTTATCCCTTTCTCCCTTCCTGTGTTAAAGACACTTTTCACTTCACCAATTTGTATATAAAAACTTCAGCATTGTACACTATCAAAGGAATAGGTGAGTCTGCGCTTTAGTGGTGCTTCACCATTTGAGAAACAAAAGCTTCCTTGAAATTACATGTGAAAATTGATCAAATTGATGATTGGGAACATCAAACTACTAACAGTATTCTCAAAAGAAAATGAAAATCTCCTATGCTACTGGATGGGCATTTATGATTATGAGAAATTGAAATGTTTGGGTATAATTTGAGAGAAAGAGAATGTTTCCCTTTAACATGGAGAAGTGGGAGGGATGTAGGATGGTGCCTGTGGAGAGAGGGACACCTGATACGTGCTGCACGGTTGACACCGCGACCCACCCACCTCATCTCCCAGCTCCCTCAACTTCCACCCTCCGAACTTGTTGACAAAATAGAAGACAGGAGAGCAGAAAGTGAGAGGGGAAGGGGGGGGGGAGGGAGCATCAGTGACTATTTATTTTCTTATCAAGTTTTAAAGGAGCTAGAGATGTAGGGAGAAAGTGTGCTGATGTAAAAGAGGGAGGTAGAACGGGGTGGGGGAAGATCGGATGGAGAGAAAGTGAAAGAAACAAAATTGGTTAGCAGTACAGACAGTAGGGATGATGATGGAACGTTGATATTCAATCCACGCTCACTGTCGTTTCCTTGTAAAGTTTTCCCCTGTCATTGCTGTCTTATTTGCTTTTTAACCCTACCATTACCGGGCCTTGAAAAGCCTCTTGGCTTACGGCACATCTTCATGCCAATGATAATAAAAGGTTTAATACAAGTAAGGGTGACATGCATAGTGGTAGCAGAGGGAAGAATCCCACCCCCTCCCTCCCCATATCCTGAGACATGAGCATGTCAGTTGCTCCCTGGCACTGTCACTCTCAGTTTTGAAGCGTGCTGAGTAACGTTACCTGGCCAACTCAACTCCATCCCTCCGTGTGTGTGTGTGTGTGTGTGTGTGTGTGTGTGTGTGTGCTTTTACCATCTGCTCATCTCCCTTACAACCTGTTGGGAGGGAGAAAGCGGTGGAAACCATCCCAAAGTGCCCCTGTATGAAACTTCCCTCCCATCTTGTATTCTCTCCTCGACTGCAAGTAGACGTAGAACTTTCCGGGATCTGACGCCATGGCAACCGTAAACACTCATTATTCCGATCTGTTGTTTTTTCATCTTCTCCTCATTTTTTGGAGGGGTGTTTATTTTGAGTAGGTGTACTTTGTTTGTGACTTTGGCTAATCCTTGTGGGAGACGCTTTTATTGCCCGGGTGATCGAGTGGCAGACCGGTGGGACCATCTCACCCTTCTTACAATGACAGGCAGCCCCAGACTGGTACCCTTTCTTCAGCTAAGAAGTTACCGAGTAGGATTGCTGTTTTGCACAGAAATCCCAGATAGAGCCATGGTGTTAGCTGGCACAGGTTGATTTAAAGGTGAATGTCACTCAGATACTAAGTTGTATTGAATAAGAGAAGAACAATTCAGAGACAACAGATTGGCAAAAGTTTTGAATGAAATCAGCTGCAGAGGAAGATATTTCTGGTTGCAAACCAACAAGACTTATTTCCATGTCAACATTGCTCTAAGGTTGCGTTCAGGCGACAGTTTTTTGCCCTAAAATCATGACTCAAAACGCGTTTGTGCAGAATCACAATTACGTTCAGATGAGATTGAATATAAACGTGATACGAATCATAAACATGATACACGGAAAAGGGGGCGTTTGGATACACGTTTCTGCAGAATCACGTTTGAAATATGTCGCTTGAACGCGACCGTGATTCTATGACGTCGTGTCGGCCTACTTCCGGTGCTCGTTAAGCAGCCCACGTAGAAGTCAGAAAATGTGTGCGTAAAAGTTGACCTATATTTCCTGGATCAAACTGCGATGTGCACTGGATCGGCCGAATTCAAGGAGAAACATGATTGGAGAGAAGGTCGTCTGAACACTGATTCTGTCGTTATCATGATTCATGTTTGCATTTTGAATCATGATTCAAATCATGATTCTGGCGATGGTCGCCTGAACAACACCTAAGTCTCCACTTGACACAACTCAACTAAAGCAGCCTTCTCGTAGAATAGTACAGCTCTTTCATGCATATTGAACTATCAATAAAACATTTTCAAGAAATTTGAATTTAATTGAGCCCACATTCTATGTCTGTTGCAAAACACATTTAGCTCATGTAGCTAAGTTAAAAGATGTTGTCACTGTGCTCTCTGCATTGCAGACAAACACATATTTTTCCATGAAAACTACCAGACTGTTAAAGCAATTTGAGGTTTGTTTTTCCTCTTATTGACATAACTCTCAAGGAAATGATAATTCACAAAACACTGGAAAAGTGCAAACTTATTCCATTGCAGTATTTCCTCTTACACAGGTATTCACTATGAACTATCTTGCCAACGTTTTAACCACTTGTATTCCAAAACTTCCAAACTTCCAAAAGCTGCTGTAGAAGATTTCTGTGTATTACTAGTGTAAACATGCATGCAAAGACTTAAAATCATCAATGTTTATCAAAATTGGGGTTCCACGCTGGGTCATTGATTACTTGAAATATGTTCTTTCTGCATTGCTGGTTAGGGATGAGGTTGAAATGGTGAAAACAAAAAACAATGCCAATTCAGTTATTGTTGTGATGTGGTATCACACCTGCATCTCCCAAAGCCCAGTGCGTGGGTACCTGTCCAACTCCTGTCTGGAGGTGCCTGTCAGTGAATGCTTCAATGCAAATCAGAAGAGGAGAGAACATGTGATGGAATGCGAGTTACATGTATACAATAGTACATACAAAGGTAGATACAATGGTAGTGAGTTTGAGGGGAAAAAAAGAGTATTTTTGACATGACGTCACGAAATAGTACTTTTTTTCCCTCTGACATCACGAAATAGTACTTTTCTTCCCTCTCAGCTCTCTTCCTTCAAATAGTTCATCTATTTGTGGTCATGTGACACCCTTTCAACCAATCAACGAAGAGGAATATAGTAATGAGGGATATAAAGTCTACTATTTTATGACAAATAAAGATGCACATTCTTTCTACGTAATGCTATCCAGTTTTGACAGTGGGACTGAACAGGGAATCCCTTTTGCAGGTCAACAAAAAAATGATTGTAAACAAGAAAAACTTGTGTACAAGTATGAGGTGGTCTGTCAATTGCAAATTCATGCAAAAACATAGCTCACAAATGCACGGTGACACCACGGTGAGGATTTAATCATTAATCATTAATTACTCCATTTGTGGATCATTTGAGGGCAAATAACTTTCAGCAAGCTTCTAAAATGGTCAATACATGAATTTAAGACCATTGGCAAGAAGATTGCTAACAATTACCCTTTTAAAGGCTTTTTTGCCTTCCCAGTACAGTATATGCCCTTTAAGTCAGCCTCTTAACCAAGTCATCCCCAAATCTTCCCATTCACTTAACACGTAATGCACAACAGGGGCTAGAATGATTTAGAAATTGATATTCAAGCTGAAATTTCGCCATGATTTCGACATCTGATTAAAAAAGGGAGACCATGTCCTGGAAAGCTAGTAGACTCAGCTACAACATACTCAACTTCAGAGTAAAAGCCTCAAACATAAGTAAGATACAACTCCTAGAAGATCATCATGTCATTTCATGATTTGAAATAAATGCCCCTTCCATTGACATAACACATACAAATGTCCAATTTTGACATTAATGCGTGTAATGAAATTTACACCATGAAAACGTCATCAAAATGGAAAATGAAGGCAACTTTTACCATAGAACGAGGTCTTAGCTTCAACATACTGAAATTTGGGAGAACATTGATCAAAGATTACTGAGATACGCAAAAATGGGTAAAAAAGTTCATGACGTCATACATGAAAATTCATTTTTGTGATTCATATGGCAATTTGATAACGTCAAAATAAATTTAAGGGCTAAATTGAACCATGCAGTCACATTTACATTTCCCACTCTTTCGGAATTTCAAAAAAAGTTGGGTGTCACCTGCCATTCCGAGGAGCTATGGCGGATTGAAGGTAGTCATGTTTTTTTACTCTAGTTGCACACAAAACAAATTTTAACGCACCCACACGACCTTGTTATTACATGAACATGACTCAAAATGACAGGATGGGATGTATGTAGTGTCAGAAACACGAATCTAGTAAAAAAACAGAATTCTGATGTTGAGTTTTTCTTACGTACATGAAACCGTTCAAACACACGCGCACGTACAGACATTTTTGAAATGGCCTAGAACATATGCAAAAAAATTAATTTTAGTTAATTTGAAGCATTTTTAAATTTTGTACGCGTGTGAATGCATTAACGGATGAATTTTTGTGTAATGAAATTTTGTATTTGTTAATTTTATTCATGCCAAATTTCATTACAATTCGACGATCTATTCTAGAGATATGTGTATTCATAGATTTTCATTAAAGTGCTCGTTAATGACGTCACGATTATATGATGACCTTGAAAAGCTTATTCCTAAAAGATTACATTAATATCAAGAAGTGATGAAAGTTTCAATAAAAATGATAGAGGTAATTGTGAGTTATGTGTGGTACAAAAAAGTGGGGGTGGAAGAATGAAGATATACAATAAAGAAAATAAAGAAAATTCTGATGAAATTAAGAGGTGATGTGTTGATTGCGACAGACCACCTAAAAACACAGAAAATGGAAGAAAATACTGAAGAAGAACTTCTGTCCCAATAAGAGAACTAACTGACTTAAAGTGGAATGATAGCGATTGCAAGATTTTGAAGAGGTTTTGGACAGGTCTTTTCTGAGACCGAAGACCGCTCTTCGTACCACGGTGCATGATGTGTTGAATTACGGGCACATGCCTGCTGCCTAACTCATCCTACACTGACAGGCAATACGATTATAAATGTAGATTATGGTTGTTTCAAATATAAACAAGTTTTTCACTTTTCCTGAAAAGGTTTGTGAAGCTATGACTGTGAGATTTCATACATGTTGTCACTAGGGTATACTGCTGATTTCTGCAGAGTTTCACAGCTTTTGCAAATGAGCTAACTATCTTTTAAAGCTAGGTTCTGTCATTCCAGACCCTTTAATTCACCAACTGATTGACTGACTGACTAACTTGACAAGGGTTTGTGGTGGCAAACTAAGAGAGGCTAGAAGGGTGGGGAAGGCCAGGATGTGTTGACTTCATATGCCAGTCAGTGTGTGGACAAATATAGAAATCGTCTTATCACACATTTGGTGTGATCAAAGCAAATGTTAAGCCAGAGCGCACACACAACCATCAGCATTTTGGCACATTCAATTTGCTTTAGAGATGTCTCAGACGATTTCATTTTATTGTACAATGAATGGGCCATAACTACAATCTCCTGGCTTTTTTTTGCGACCTTGCCACACGCGAACAGAACTACATGTGTACATGTGACTGTACATGAACTATGAAGTAGGCTGCATGAAGGTGACATTGGATTCATATGGGGATGTGTATCAGGCTGGTCAGATCAATTAATTTCAAGGAAATTTAACAATGATTAACAATTTAATGTATCTTGTATAACAGTTGAGCCCTTTGATCTTCCCCTGTATGTGATACTTAAATTACCAAAATAAGGAAGTTTCTCAATGATCAGGTTCCATTAAGATATTACTCAGGGATTAGGGTGATATAGCTCCTGCAATGCAAAATAGCCCCTGTGAATGAAAATACATCATAGGGTATTTTGCAAAACGCAGTGTAGGGTCTTTCATTCCCCAGACGATCTGGGATGTTAAAAACCTTGAGATTTTGATTTTGACATGCAATTGAAGTCAAGGAAATGTTTATTTTCATGAATTTTAAGGAGAGTTTAAGTTTAACCAATTTGTGACAAATAGATTGCATGAATGATCAACATGCTTTGCATGTGAAAGTAATTAGTTCCTATGTTTCAGGTGGGAGGTGGTTGGTAGGGAAGGGGTTGGTAGGGAGGGGGTTGGTGGGGAAGGGGTTGGTGGGGAGGGGGTTGGTAGGGAGGGGGTTGGTGGGGAAGGGGTTGGTAGGGAGGGGGTTGGTAGGGAGGGGGCTGGTGGGGAAGGGGTTGGTAGGGAGGGGGTTGGTAGGGAGAGGGTTGGTGGGGAAGGGGTTGGTAGGGAGGGGGTTGGTAGGGACGGGGTTGATACGGAGGGGGCTGGTGGGGAGGGGGTTGGTAGGGAGGGGGTTGGTAGGGAGGGGGTTGGTGGGGAAGGGGTTGGTAGGGATGGGGTTGGTGGGGAAGGTTTTGGTAGGGAGGGGGTTGGTAGGGAGGGGGTTGGTGGGTACTAGGGAGGGGTTGAAGGGATGGGGGGAGGATAGCCCCAGCAGTTCATTGACCTTGCCAGTACACATAGAGTCTGTGGCAGGTTGCAGACTGCTATGCTGTGACCTTCTTCATGATAAGTGACAAGTGAGTGGTATAATGATAGGGTATTGAAAAGCCTTGCAGATTAGCATTGTTGTAGGACACTTCTCCTGTGACCTTTTCACTTGTCTTGTTTCCTCCTGTTTGCCTCCCCTTCTATAGCATTGATTATCTGTCATGTCTATGCCCCCTCTCTCGATACGCTCTCTCTTCTGTTTGCTTATTTCATTCTTGGTCACGTATCTGCAATAGTCTTTGTTTCATAATTTTATTGATCCTCTGTCATGCTTGCTTTTATCATAATTCTCTTTTTTCCCCTTCTTAATTTCTTTGCTTTCGATCGTGTGATGTTTGCTAGACATACAGGTCAACACATTAAGTGTGTAATATCCAGCATTTATGTTGAACTCTAGTACCTATTTCGTGAAGAAACACAAGGATACCAATATCGTATGTTTTAGGACACATCCAAATTCCCATGCAAGATCATCATTTTATAGCACAATTTATTGATGTATCAGGAAAGGAGTTACCATTGAATATTCTAAAATATTACTGCCCATTGTCCGTGAGTCTTGCAGTGATGGGTGACGTTCCTGGGAAGACAGCCAGCACTGTGTAGGATCATCCGTCTTTGTAAGGCTGTGATAGTGCAATTTGTGAATACAGGGTAAGAATTTGAGAGAGAGAGAGAGAGAGAGAGAGAGAGAGAGAGAGAGAGAGAGAGAGAAATATGCAGACAGACGGGAGAGGAAGTTAAGAGGGATTAAATCTACCTCAGACTTTGGTTACACAATCACCCATTCTATTGCCCCTATTGACTGGGGGAGTTAGGTCTGTCTGGCACGTGAATGCAATGCTAACCGCTCAGTAGCAGACAGAGTTTGTGGTCGGGAGAGGGGAGGGTTTAGGGTGGGGTCGGTGGGGGGGGGGGGGGTGGCAGTCATAACATGAGAATCATCATTACTACATACGTTTCTGCCTTTGATGTAAGTAGCTGTCTGTCCTGTCAAGTCAGAGTCCAGAGAGAGAGAGAGAGAGAAAGAGAGAGAAAGAGAGAGAGAGAGAGAGAAAGAGAGAGAAAGAGAGAGTAAAGGAAGGAAGGGGACAGATCATGGCTTGAGGATGTTGGCTTTATTTTTTTCAGAGGCGGGATTGTACTGCTGTGAGTGGTTGACAGCAGATCAATGGGAGAGGATATTGATTCCTGTGCACGGGACAATGAGCAGTTGTAGCATTCTATGATTGTCTGGGCTATTTTATGAACACAAAGCCTTGATCTGTGAATGCCTGTGTACGTGTATATATATGTGTGTGTTTGTGTGTGTGTGTGTGTGTGTTTGCAAGCTTAGTGGATGCTTGGCACACAGTGATATCCCTCAAGTGCTTGTTTTTGTATGAAAAAATACCCATTCCCTTTCACTTCCCCTTTTCTTCCTACATATCTCACAATTTGTTGACTCTCTGTGAGCAGGGAAAGATGTTTTACGGCAAGCTTTAGTAATGCTTCAATCCTTTGAGCAGCCATTCCGGAATTGAAAGTATACCAGTATCACAATAGATTTCCTAGCTTTTCAAACTATAAAATCCACTATTGTCACAAAAGGATGTGGCAGAAGCATTTTATTTCACCAAGAATGTCCTATGACATTTAATCGTTGAAAATGAACTTTGATTTACCGGTAGTTGGAAATACAAAGTTTGGTCACAATTGTGCATGCTCTACAATGGCGGAGACCACACACTGATTTGCCCTGCCTACAAGCATGGAGACTGAGTGCAGTCAGACAGCCAAATATTTCTTGATTACATGTATTATCTAAATTTAGTGGGAGTTCTAGGGTTGATTTTAGCTTGTAAGTTTGTGGTCAGTCTAACCAACTTTTCAGGGTCTAACCCTTACAGTACCAGGCCTTGCAAATCCCACTGGCTTACTGCATAAATTCATGCCACTGGTAATGACAGGTAACCCTTAGATTACTAGGCTTGGCTAACCCCATTGGCTTACCACAGACCTTAATGCCCATGGTACTGACAGAGTTAAACACGCCAGGGATTGATTATTGTGGTAATATTCCTCCTGTCTGACTGTGCTTAGTGAGCTACATGTATCTCAGCTGGAGGGCAACTGAGCCTTCTGCTACAGTAACAGCCCTCTGTGGAGAAGGCCCTTCATGCCAAGTCAGCTGACCTCATGCAAGGCAAGTGCCGCACAGGCAGGCAGACAGACAATAGATGACCACTGCAGTGACCCAGACATAACATGTAATGTGTCCTGACCAGTGGTATGTCCTGTCTGTCTGTCTCAGGTCAGAAGCAGTTGGGCAGGGTCAGGTCACATGGGATTGCTATATACCACTGTGTGTGTGTGTCTGTCTTTCCGTCTGTGTGTTGGGGAGGGGAGGTGTATGTGTGCTTATGCTTGACCACATGCCACGTGTGAGTGTGAGGCTGGTCTAACCCAGTGATTGTTGCAGATTACACAGGAAACCACAGAAACCTCTAAGCCAACTAATCGGCCAACCTGACAGACAGACAGACAGACAGACAGACAGACCTTACTGCTTAATCACCCGACACTTGGCAGGTGAGATCATTCTTCCACTTCCTGGAGCAGACAAGGGAGAAGAAAGAGAAAAGAAGAGAAGAGGAGGAGGAGGAAGACAAAGAGAATATGAAGGGAGGACAGGACAGCAGGATGGGGGTAGGGTCATCCCGAGAACACAGACAGCAGCCCTGTATGAGTATCATAGCAAGCAATAAGTGACCAGTAGATGACCCCAGGCAGACGGGGTAGGGATTCCCTCTTAAAAGCATTTTGCAGCAGCCAAAGTGGCTGCTTCTGTTGGGAGTTGCTCAGCATAAACTAAGCCTAGGTACCAGGCTGTGCAGTCCGTTCATTTACTTCGCACCGGACCACAACTAGTCTAGACACATGCAGATATATTCCTTCTTCCCTCTAAGCCTGGACACATAAACCCCTTTCATATACACCGCCTATTCACAAATTTTGCCGATGCATTACCAATAGCTGTGTATGTGAACAGGAATCGCTCAAATAATACGGTATTTGCTTCCTCCTTTTTTGCGCTTATTTTGTAGCATTTTCGCAGATTGAGAGCTAGTGATAATACTGCAATATTGCGGTAAGCGAATCTTGTAAAATGCGTCCACAAAATAGCCGTAAATATTGCGCCTTGTGCATCGCACTCTGGCATGTGGGTCGCTAATCCCACTGCTCGTATGACTGAGTGTGTCACCATCGGTTTGGAGAGAGTCCAGCTGGGAACTTGCTTACCGACGTGTATCAGTAATAATAGCGCTATATGGTTTATGAACGGGGCTATACGGATTCCTTCTTCCCTCTAAAGCTCTCCTCTCAAATACTGAAGAAAGAGGAAGTGTGTAGTCGGTGTGCTCATTCCAATGTAGAAAGAAGTGGATCAAGGAGTGTGGTGAATCTGAAATGAGAGAGAGAGAGTGCAGTAAACATCACAATTTGATATCCTTTGGAGAATGGTGATGCTGTCTGTACCTCCTTCAAGTTCCCTATCTACCTTTTATCTGATGTCCTTCATTGCATTGTTGAAGTAGCATATTAAAATCATCAAAGCAGAGTTAAATAGCCTTGGTGAATGCTAAGACCCATTAGATACGACGGTTCTCATCACAGCAATGTAAATTGCTCGGGGACAGACAAAATTGCTCTATTTCCGCAGCGATGTAAACCCCTACCTTTGATAAAAATGGTAGTTCAAATTATGTACAGCAAACTGGTTATTAGATGGCAATCTCATATGCATGCCACTGTGCGGTTAATGCATGATTCCTGGCTTTCCTAATGGAAAATCCAATTTTCTGTCTGTCCGTCCGTCCGTCCGTGGTCTGCCTCGGCTAATCTGTGAGAAGATCCAATAATTGCATGCCAGATGTATCACATCCTACTCGGTGGTCACAATTGGCCTCTCGTCATTGTTTCGCCTGTTTTGCAATTGTCTGGCGTTCAAAAGACATAGACGAGAGAAGAAAATAAAAAAAGCAAGGAAAAATTGATTCTGGGAAGCGGGGAATTGGGCAATTATCTGGTTAACCATTTCACCAAGTGACATGTGACAAATAATGTTGGGGTGCTGCAGCGAATGTGGAAAACACAATGTAAACTCAAAGTCCCATTTAGACCTGTCGGACAGCGTAGTATCTGTATGGCTGCATACCAATACGCCGCATCATCCCAGGCCTAATCCCATATGATGGTTTGATGTTGCGGTAACACGCGGCATGTCTAGTTGATTAGTCGTTCGGCCTTGAATGTCTGGCTAGTAAGAACAAATCTTATAATAGAAACCTGTTCCTCACGCTATCTCAAGCAAAAGTTCTGCTGTGCTGAAAAATAAAAGCGGGTACTGTTTCACTCTTGTTCATGCAGAATCTGTTTTTTCAAATAATATCATATTTTAGTCATACATTTTGTGTCACGGTAGGGCTGTGGCCTTGTGCCTCCCTCTGTATAGTGTGATTCAACCACAACAGCAACCAGGATAACTTGTTAGTGTGTTTTCATTTCACACGTGCATAAATGCATTGAGTGTGGGCTGAAAAGAATCTTGTACATCTATACAAACATAGAGAAAAGACATCTCCCTTAAATTGAACAAGTACATATTATTTAATAGCAAGAAATGTCCATGAATGTCTCCCTAATGGGGTGCGTGATTAGATACTACGTTAGAAAGCATGTGTGAATAAGAAGTTGTTTGGTTACATTCCCAGACGGTTGCGCTTTCAGACAGCTCTTCCCCTTCTTCCCCGACCATTACGTCATGCACTGATAAACACAAGCAACTCAAAATACACTCTCATGCGTGTTGCGTGTACACCATGACTAATGTCAAATAATCTTAAAGTGTAACCCATACCGGTAATTTACAGCTGTGTTTTCAGTGCTAATTAAAGCCCACAATTTTCCATGAAGTTGTTGCAGAGGAAGTTTTGTTATGCTAGGCGCAAACAGATTGAGATATTGTTGGTTATCTTGCCTCCATTGCCTTGTGTTGTAGGCTCGGTTTGAATGGAATGAACAGCAATGTACTGCTTGCGGTTATCAGGAAATCAATTAAGGCTTCATATTATAGCTTCTTTTGGTATATATGATTCATGTCAAGATGAGGAATCAAGTGAATTGAGTGATTTTTTAAAAAAAATGTATTCTGAGACTGTTTTATAGCTATATTTACCAGTTGTTTAGTTTGTCTGGCTGGACAATGCTGTTTCATTTTATGCAGTAATGAACTCTGTTCAAGCTTATTTTCCTCTTTAGTTTTTTTTTACCATAATACATAGATGACTGAAAGATTTCTTGTTGCGTACCTCAAGGTCATACACCATCCATGCGAGTTGTACTTGGATACCCTGGGAGCTCATATTTTGATCTCTGCCAGCCAGCCAGACAGTGTATATCAGATAAGAACATGACGTGAGAACAAAACAAGTCCATCTCCGTACGAGACGAGACAGGGTTGGAGAAAAGTGAGCTATATTTAGCTCCTCTTTGCCACAAAGCAATAATTTCCACCCCAGCAACTCTCCATGGCATGCTTGGTGAGGAGAAAGAAGCTGACATGTAGAGCAGAGTGTCCCACACGTATCTCCTAGCCTATTTCGAACCGAGGCACAAGTTGTGTCTGGGCAACCGTGTTTGACGTAGTTCTCAGATAGTGTGGGTGGTATGGGTTACATGTAGGCAGAAAGTTGTCATAACAGAACAGGCAGGATTGACATATGGGATCAGGGCCTGGTTTCATAAAGCCGGTCAGAAGTTACGCATGATTTTACACAAAACTGGTGACCTGTTCAGCCAGATTAAAATTCTTCTTTGTATTCTTCTGAATACAAAGTTTTTAATTTGTCAAAATTTATTAGGATTGGTTTATCTCATTTAGCACAAGAACAATTCACCAGCTGTACTTAACTTACAGCTTTATATAACAGGGCCCAGGTATTCCACTTCTACATTGAGGTAAATGGAGAGATCTAAGACTGTACCAGCATTATTCCCTATGACATACTGTGCAAAAAGTTTCTTAGAAATATTGAAGTGCAACTTGAATGTGCCAGTTTATTGAAACTTATGCTCAAGATATATATATCACTCCATTACATCATTAAGAAAAGTGCATCAAAGAAGTTCCCTGCATTTTGATATCCAATAATATTCATGACAAAGGACAGAGTAAGACTACGGAAGCTCTTGTCCTGTTACCTTCAGCGTGGTATTGGCTATTTATACCGGTGGAGTTATACTGTGTATTCTCAGCAATGCTGGTGTAGCAATGAAATTAAACTTCCTACTGTATGTTTAAAGCCTTGAGCAGCGTATACAATTTCATGTGCCGGTTCGTAGTTAATGACATCACCAACCAGGGTAAAACAGAAATGAATGGATCTGAACTTACATTTTATCATCTATCTTTTTTTGTTGCGCTTGGGTTATTGACCCGTGGATGTTTTTGATAGATTTTGTTGGTCGAAAAACACTGCTCAGGGACAAATGTGCGTCATTGTTTGTGCTGTGACCCCATAGAGGAGGATGAAGTCTGTGGGATTATTGAACACTGAATCTGATTAATGATACAGGGGGTAAGCAAGGGATATGGAGAAAGGAGGTGTAACATATGAAAAGGGATGGGATGGGTGGGGCAAAGCTGGGAAAAGGGGGTAGGGGGTGGGGGGGGGGGAGTGTTTGGCAATGGGAAGGGAAGTGGTGAGGTGGGATGGGCAGAGAGAGGGTGGGTTAGGGCATTTGGGGTGGGTTAGGGCATTTGGGATGGGTAGGGTTGGGAGGGGGAAGGGGTGGGGTGGGGGGAAGGTATTGATTGGGGCTGGTCATTAATGTCCATGGTGACTACTCTTACGGTTAGGACAGGCTTTACGCACATGTATGTGTATACATTGTGTGTGTGTGCGTACCGTATGTATCATATGTATACAGTATATGTATTATGTATGTCAGAGAGGTAGATATATAGAGCGAGAGGGATAAAAAAAAATTAAAAATAAGAGAAAGAGGTACAATGAGACACTGAGATTGGGAGGGGGTGCAATGGGGTGCACATAATATGCAAAGAAGAAAGATCATCCTGGGTGAATCGAGGGGGAAAAAAATCTTTGGCCATTCAGTAGGTAAAAACAGAATGACTGACAGACGTAGAGAGAGGGAGAGAGAGAAGAATCAAGACTAGAAACAAGAAAAGAGAAAGTGCTAGACAATGAGCCGAGCCGAGTCAATGCACACATCCTCATTCCAGCCGCTCAAGGTCGGTATCATTCCATCTGTGGAAAACCGTGACAATTGTTTGGGCAGGCCAACGGCGCGTGGCTCTCCCCTGCTCTCTGAATGAGCCCTTCCTCCTATTCAAGGTTACCCCATTGTCCGACCCCATCCTGCCTGCAGCAGTGGGATCCCTTTGATGTTAACTTCTTGAAATCTTAAGACTCCATGTGGGCCTTGAAGAAGAGGCCAGACAGATAACAGTATAAAAACCTTTTCTCACCAGGTTTTCTTAGCCCCGTACTATCCTTAACCCTGTACTATCCTTAGCCCCTTACTCTTTTTTGAAGCTTTTCACACTGGCATTTCTTAGCCCCCTACTTTTTCTTAAACCCGACTAGCTGTTCTCACTCGAAATCATTAGCCCTGGACTTTCTTGACAGCTTATGAATATTTATGAGTGTACGTCTTGCACATCTGCTCTTTACCACTCCGCTTCAAGATCACTCGTCCGTCGGGCATTATCTGATTGGTCTCGGCGTTTCGGCCTTGAAAGCTGACACCACATTTCCTTAACCCCATGCTATTTTTCTTTTCTGTTCTCAATTGTGCTCTTAGCCCTGGACTATTTGGTTCGGCCCTGCAATTGCAGGGTTAGCCCTGCTTTTTTGCAGGGACAAAATAATCCCGGATTTTTGGTGGGGCTAGCCCACTTTGGTAAAAACAAGTGAGAACAGAAAGAGGGTCTAAGCTAAGCCCCGTACTATAGGTGGGGCGAAGACCCCACCCCCATTTAGCCCCACTTACAGTATGGGGTTAAGGAAATTTTTGCAAGTGAGAAAAGGATATAACACACTCTGACCCCTTTTTGTGGCTAAAAACTCTTCCTATACAGAGGGGAAAAGATCAAATGAAGAAATACAGGAAGGGCTTGAAACGAAAGCGGATTTGTCTGGAGGTGATTGCTTGTTTGTATTGTTAGGAGTTCTTGCTGGTAGGTCATAGGAGTGTATCGAGCTCTCTCTAGATTCAAGTCAGATATTGGGTTCATCCAGAGCTTGCTGATTACAGCAAAAGGAGTAGAGTATGCACCCTTGCAAAGCAGCATCATGGTGTGTGCTGTGCTGCGTAGCAAGGTGTAGATGCAACATACAAGGTTCAAATCCAAGCATGGTTTTCATTTTATCTGCTTGTTCTTCGTACAGAAGGATCAGTCAATTTCATGCACATGGGAAGTACCAGTAAAACGCTGGTCATACATTACAGGTTGTCTTCTAGGTTGGTTAGGTCTTTTCATTACCACTTTCAATGACAACAGATCTTTCTTGGGTGTACCGGTATATACTCATGCCGTAAATATTCATAGGGCAGTTGATGCCCTGTTATATGTGTAACTCTCAGATTTTATAAACAATACTTGTGTATGTTCTTCTCTTTCAATCATTCAGCTTGGCAAAGTGGGAAATAATTTGGGTTTCTAGACCATTTTAAAAAGCAAGTAGACTGGGTATTTACAATGTGAAATTAGTTCTAATTTGTTTACTTACAAACACTGAAGTCATAAAAATGTAACAGGAAGCACACTTTCCACAGTATTGTTATGGGATGCAGCCTCATACTCAGAATAACAACTCCTTCTACGATCAAATTCTGAGACTATATCTATGTGAAACATTACTTAGTTTAGCGAGTTGAGTTAGTACACTGCATATCAGTACACTTAGTACACTTCAAGTGACTTGCATGCATTTAGCCACTAGCTCTCATGAATATGATCCCGCTCTATATGATGTATGTGTTATCAGTACAGAGATGCACAAGTGATGCATCAAGACTTAAAATTAACCTGTCCCCTCTGTTTCATTGCAATCCAACCCAGAAGGGTGTCATCCCCCCTCGCCCTGTCCTCCCTCACAAAGCATCAGGTTGTTGTAAGGTGTAATATTTGAACAATGTGAAGATGGTCAGTAGAGTTTTCCCCTGGCCCTTATTTAGCTTTTCTTTTATGTGGCTATAGTCTTCATCCCCATTGATAGACCAGACAATTACCCCCGGAGACCACTGGGTCTATGACCCAACGCTCCACCGCCCATGCATGAATAGGGCTGTCCGAGAGGAGAGGGGGGTATTGAAAGAAGCCCCATTCAAGCCTCTCCTGGCTCAGGGAAGCAAGGAGGGCTAGGAGGGCATTCTTGTTACAGTTGGTTCTGTTTGCCTTGGCTGACTTCTATTATGTCTGTTCTTTCAAGAGGGGTTGGCTTTTTGTGGCATTGAGGTTCCAGGTCAGACTGACCCATGTTGGAGTAAGGACAATTGCCGGTTTGAGACTAATAAATCCTGGACTGCAATACGCATGAGCATTGCAGATTGGAATTGTTTCTATAGACCAGTTCCACTTAAGCACCATCCAGAGCTACTGGATTTTAGGGTCTATCGACCTCCTCAGCAGTGCTGAAACTTGGGATCTACGTGAAGGAAAGTGTGACAACTGGAGCAGTTTCGGCTGAGTGTGGTAGGGCTTTTTACATGGGCAGTCATGCAACATTTCAAAAGGTATAGTAAACATATTGGATGATGTGTCTTATACATTGAGTACAAGTGCGAGGGAGAGGGTGCATTTTTTTGCAGGTTTATATTGCAAATATCTATCCAGCTCCTAAACCTATCCTTTCACATGTTAAGCTGTGAATTCATTTATGAAACCATCAACCTGAAGAGAATGGCTGTCTGATGAAACAGCCAACTGCAGTATTTGCCCCTCTTACAGAATGTAGGTTGCTTGTGTTTTAACTGCATCGTTGACATCCCTGGCTGTCCCCACACCTGTGTTTGTGTGAGGTGTGTGTGCATTTCAAAACGTGTGTCCTTGCTGCACAGTCAATTTACATGTCTCGTGACGTTCAGAGCGTCTCAATGACAGTGTTGGAAGGACACATCATTACGCAACATTTCTTGATGAGAGTCTAGACCTAGGAGACCATTTATGATGGGTGGTGAACGATCTGTCACTGTGCCAAGTGATCAGTGGCGCATCCTCACCTTTCAACGCTTTCAACCCAGAACCTTGTTGATTTTTGTCACTCCCATGGCTCTTTTGAGAATGTTAAGTATGATATGAAGAGCTGACTGACCTCTCAATGCACAACTTTTCTCTCCCCAGCTGCTGAGAGCCCCCATTTGATTTTTTGTTCTGATGATAATTTGATTTTGAAACTTTTCTGTCGATAGGTTATGCTTCTATCTTTGAAAGCTGCATAAGATTTGCATGAGACCTGTGGTTGCCATTTCATAATACCATCTCTGAGAATTGTCTCGTGTACATTGTACATTCTTATTTCACTCCTGCTCCATCTCCAGGGTTTTGTGTGCCAAAGTCTATCTGTAGACCTGACATGCTCATTTCTGATTGGCACACAGATGGGTGCCATACCTACATGTAGCTATGAACAGAATTTACAGTTAAACTACTACTACTATGACTATTCTATGAACAGAATTTGCAGTTAAACTCGACAGCCACCAAATCATATCATTACGTTTTGCACCCCTTCCCTGCCTCTTTCTGTACCACACTCTCTCTGTGCATTCTCCATAATGGTACATACATGTAGCTTAAGGTATCGCCCTCTCTCGTTCTTGTTCTCACTCGTCCCCGCTCTCGTTCTCTCTCCCTCATTTATCCTAATTTTAGTCACCTTTTTGTGATATGGTACTGGCCTTTTATGAACACCTGTTTGGATAATTTTAACATTGGATCAGCAGCCTGCATGGATGCATGTTACACCAGCTTAAACCTCCCTCCCTTAACCAGCCTCCTCCCTAAACCATCCCCCTTATGTTTCCTCATGTTCCTCTTCTAGTGGTTTCACCCAGTGCTGGCTCAGATGCAGCTCACAAGAAGCGGCAACATGACTAGCACACCTGTGTGAATAATTTGCATCATCATCATGTCTCTCACTTTTGCAGCCACCCCTGCCCTCCCTCTCCCCCTACCCCCCCCCCCCCCCCCACTCACTATTTAGCCTCCATCGTTTTCCTAATGTTCCTCATCTCTGTGGTTGGCTGTCTTTGATGCCTACAGGTACTCTCTCTTGTGTCACCCCATAAGTGGGGCCAACATGACTACCACACCTGTATGAATAATTGGCATCATCAGTGCCTTCCACCTTTCCCCTACCCCTGCAGCCCCCACCGTAACTCTGCACATATCAACTTCTTATGTGGAAATATACTCCTCTACCTGGAATATGTCAGGGCAGAGTGGTGCCACATGAAAATGCCCGTAATACATTTTGCCTCCTCATTCCATCCCACCTTCTGCCCCCCCCCCCCCCTCCGTCCTGTTCCCCCACTCCCGCCCCCTCCTCCACGACACTCTCCATACCCCATGTCCCGGCTCCTCCAGCCCTACTTATCATGCCTGACCGTGTATGTCGCCTTAATGCGGCACCGCCATGACTGGCACACCTGTGGAAACGATTTGCATGTTCCCTCCTCGTCAGACGAGACGAGTCAGACCACCATCCCTTCCTCTTCCCATAATCCTCCCCCTACTTAATATGCATCTATGTCCTCCCCAGCAGAGTGGAGCCCGCATGACCAGCACACCTGCATTGGTCACGTCCATGTCGAAGCCCCCACATTCGGCAATCCATGTCATTATGCTGTCTATTCCACTGCTCCTATTGGAACATTTGGAATCCCAACTCTAGCATCACTGGCGGAGTATATTCAGATCTCGTATTTATTACATGACTGATAACTGTTCATGTTCTTCTTCTCCTGGTGTGTCAGGCCCAAGAACAACAGAACAGTAATCTGTATTCTTTACTTAGACCCTTTTGTAATGCATCCATATACATCTGATTGTAGATTCTTAATTGGCCATCAGCCTGAATGAGAGGCTATGTGCACATGTGAGCCATGAGCCAACCCTGCATCAGGCCCCTACAGGTGCACCTGTGTGTAGCCTCATTAACCAGGCAGTGGGGTAATACACTTTCTATTTTCCCTTAAAGAATACTCTTTCACCTAGGGAAGACTTTTTTGTGATGGTATACAGGATATATCCCTTTCAAAGTCAGTTGACTGAATATAAGCCCTTGACAATGGTATGTTGAATGACCACGCAAGACATTTTGATTTTCTTGAGAAATTTCTGAAATAGGACACGGGAGTGCCTAGTCATATTGTTTTGTTAAGTGTTTGAATACATGAACTTAAATACAAATGATATTCCAGACTGGAATTCTTGACTTTGCTGCATGTGTTATGGTAACACCTCATTCTCTATCCCTCCCCCCCCCCTTCTACCACTCCAAGCCCACTCCAAGCCCAGTGCCTCAAAAGCTGTGTGACATATTCCCCATGCTCCCCCTGTGTGTCTCCCTCATTTGCATGTACCTTTCCCTTCCTCCATACTACTACCTGATATGTACATGCCCCACCCTTCCTACCTCTCACCTTCATCTCTTACCACTACCACATTCTTCCTCTACTCTACCATTCCTTCTAACCCTAACCCTAACCCTCCCCCACTCTTCCTACCCATCCACCTTCTCTGACATTTTACCTTCCTCACCCTTCCACCCCCACACCTTCCCATCTCTCCCCCCTCCCCCCTCCCTCCTCCCCTGTCCCATACAGGATCATCATGTGTGTACATGCACCTTACCTGAGACTGGTGTCGCCATGACTGGCACACCTGTATTCTTAATTTGCATGTGACCTCAGCAGAATCTTCCCCATCCATTTCCTGCCCCTCTCCATTTTTCCTCTCCTCCCCTGTCCCCCATACTGGGTCATCATGTGCCTATGTGTACCTCACCTGAGATTGTGGCGTCGCCATGACTGGCACACCTGTATGCTTAATTTGCATGTGACCTGAGCTGGAGCTAGCTAGTGGCAGCAGCTCGCTAGCTCATCAGCTTCTCTGGGGCTAGCTAGCAGTCAGGCTGCTACGCAGTATGGGCCCTCCCATTTTGAGATGGGGGCTGTTCCCATTGCTCAAGTTTGGTTGTTTAACATGTCTGAACCTGTTCCTTGTTATTGCCTGCATGCACAACTGCCTGTGTGTAGAATGTGGTATGTTCAGAGCAGGGAAGGGGAAGACAAGTAATGGAATTAAAGTGGGTGGTGGGAGAGAGGGGGTGAGGAAGAGAGAGAGAGAGAGGGGGGGGGGGGGTGAAAGAGAACACAGAGAGTGACACTATAAACCTGATAAATATTGTCTTAAAGCCTGCTGGTACAGTAGGTCTTGAACTCTGTGGCGTTCCCACAACCTCCACGGTTTTAAAAAAATGGTACTTTTCATTAAATACTGTCTTTATTCACAATTACAGAAACTTTGAATTTCCCATGTGGTGTTAAACTTTCCCCTTGCATTTCTCTTCCTTTTTTCTACTCATTCCTTTCCCTTGCACTGTACCTCCTACCCCTTCCATTCCAAGCAGTGAGAACATACATGAATTCCTTTTTCCTCTTTTAATATGAGGTCTGTTCACATAACATTTTCGGCAGCACCCATTACTCACAGTATGTGCTATTCACGTGCCATGATGATATCCACTGCCCGTAGAAGCCTGTCCTTCTGGACAGTTTCCTTGGAACATCTTTACCCTCATTTTGTCTTCAAACAAACCTCTCACCAATTCATGTGATCCCTGCACATACATAAATCCCTCACAACCCCTTTTTGTCTCGCCCACCGGAGGTGAAGGCGAGACTAAGGGATCCAAATGGCGTCCGTCCGTCGTCCGTCCGTCGTCCGTCCGTCGTCCGTCCGTCGTCCGTCCGTCGTCCGTCCGTCGTCCGTCGTCCGTCCGTCGTCCGTCGTCCGTCGTCCGTCACAAATGTTAAAGTTTACCTGCAAGACTCTCTTTTGACAAATAACTTCACATGGGTTGCTTGGATTACAACCTAACTTGGGTCATAGATGCACTGGGGGTACCTTCATGTTATGGTGCCGTTGGAGGTCACAGGATAAGGTCAAAGGTCATTTGAGGTCATACGTTAAAGTTTACCTGCAAGACTCTCTTTTGACAAATAACTTCACATAGGTTGCTTGGATTACAACCTAACTTGGGTCATAGATGCACTGGGGGTACCTTCATGTTATGGTGCTGTTGGAGGTCACAGGATAAGGTCAAAGGTCATTTGAGGTCATACGTTAAAGTTTACCTGCAAGACTCTCTTTTGACAAATAACTTCACATGGGTTGCTTGGATTACAACCTAACTTGGGTCATAGATGCACTGGGGGTACCTTCATGTTATGGTACCGTTGGAGGTCACAGGATAAGGTCAAAGGTCATTTGAGGTCATACGTTAAAGTTTACCTGCAAGACTCTCTTTTGACAAATAACTTCACATGGGTTGCTTGGATTACAACCTAACTTGGGTCAGAGATGCACTGGGGGTACCTTCGTGTTATGGTGCCGTTGGAGGTCACAGGATAAGGTCAAAGGTCATTTGAGGTCATACGTTAAAGTTTACCTGCAAGACTCTCTTTTGACAAATAACTTCACATAGGTTGCTTGGATTACAACCTAACTTGGGTCATAGATGCACTGGGGGTACCTTCATGTTATGGTGCTGTTGGAGGTCACAGGATTAGGTCAAAGGTCATTTGAGGTCATACGTTAAAGTTTACCTGCAAGACTCTCTTATGACAAATAACTTCACATAGGTTGCTTGGATTATAACCTAACTTGGGTCATAGATGCACTGGGGGTACCTTCATGTTATGGTACCGTTGGAGGTCACAGGATAAGGTCAAAGGTCATTTGAGGTCATACATTAAAGTTTACTTGCAAGACTCTCTTATCACACATAACTCATCACATGTTGCTACAATGGCAATCAAACTTGGATGATGGATGCACTGGGGGCACCTGCATGTTATTGTGCTGTAAGAGGTCACATGATAAGGTCAAAGGTCATTTGAGGTCATACATTAAAGTTTACTTGCAAGACTCTTGCTGAAGGCTTCCTAACTTGTGCACAGAATTGTGTGAGCATGTGTGAGCATTACTGATGTAGATTTAGGCAAACATTACTCATGCACATTTATGCAAATTTATTCAAAGTCACTATTTTGCACCTGATTTTGATGTCTGTTTAAAGTTGCTTATTTGCGTAGCAACGGAGATCGCGATATTTCTGGTTATTTTCGCAAGTGGGCGAGACACAATATTGCTAATGCCTTGTCTTATCTTCATTGCAAACCGTCCATCTTTCCTATCTCCTGGCTGTGTGAACAGCACCCATCCACCGGCATCATTACCCCAATTTATCGCCTCCCCCTTGTATGATATTTGCGCCCCTCTCTCTCAACCCCCCCCCCCCCCCCCCTCTCTATCAAACTTGGTACCATCACACCTGTATGAGTCATCCCTGTAAGTTGTATAACGACCCACCTGTGCAGGTAGGAATCGCCTGCTAGCCAGCGAGCTACTGTAGCTGCCCTGGCTGGCTGGGTTCTTGGCTCTTGTCCCAAATCTTTCAAAGGTACACTCACCTGCTTACCATTCATTCACAAACCCCTCTGACCAGAATATTTACAAACAATTATGCACATGCATGCAATGTTGAATGTGTACTGAGGTAGAATCATTAGTCACACTTCTAGGGTCCATATCAATCTGACATCAATCACAACTACAATTTTGTTGTGATGCGACGACCCTGGAGATGTTAGGAAGAAATGGAAGTCCCAATAGAGCAAATAACAAGGAAAATAATTTACTAATCCTGAAATCCTCTATTCCAAATTTCTCTTGTCTGCAGTCAAGAAGTGAAAATAATCATACTTGTATGTGTGAGTTGGTCATGCGCTAGCGAGAATAACATGCAGTGTATAATTAAGTGTTGCAAATACAGTTTGTTTTGCATTTGTACATAACGAGCATGGGAATGGGAGCAGTGCATGCACTATTATAATATAGCGCAAATGCTCAGCGTGACAACGACAACACAAGAAAATGTCTGCCACCCCATCATTCGTGAAAATATTTATATGCAAAAATGTAGGCTTATACAGCATGTAATAAATTGCCAAGTACTACATGCTCAATGTGGAGAGTGCAATGGCTTTTTGGGCTATTCTATGACAACTTCTCCTTCTCCCATTGCCACACCCCCTTATTTCATGCCACTGCACTTCAGTTGCATGTAGCTACACGACCAGGGGGGGGGGGGGGGGGGTGTTTCACCAAGCTGGTCGTAAACTATGAACAACTTTACGAATGAGTGGTGACCCCTTCTTGTGCTAAATAACATTCGCAATTATTTTGATTCCCATCAGCTTAAGTTCAAATCTGATGTTTATAAATGAAAATTCTTGTTGTTAACAATTGTCAGAATACAAAGCTTATTATTTGTCAAATTTGAGTGGGATTGTTGGAAATTCATTCCATTATGTTAAAACAGGAACAAAGTGCGGCATCGCATTTAGGACAAGGGATCACCATTCGTAGCTTACAAACAGCTTGGTGAACCTCCCCCCTTCCCCTTCTACTTTCAGGTGAGATGAATAAATGGTGTCATTATGGTGTCACACACCAACCCCCCTTCTCTCCTTGTGACCCCCTTCCCCACCCCCTACATCATTACCACTTCTATCACACCTGTGTGACTCATACACCAGCCTTTCTCCCTCTACTTCCAATCCACAAATTATAGGAAATGCGATGAATTTCCCTCTTTTCTGCAGCCTTCCCTGGTGTTCTTGTTCAAAGGGGATCTAAGCTGCTCCACAATTGCCCCCACCCCACCCCCTCTGTATGCCACCACCCCCCCCCCCCCCCCTCCAATGGATACTAGTTCACCCCTCCCTCTCAGGTAACATACACAGGCTGCATAGAATACATGGCTGATTCACAGTCAACCAACTTTGGGTTTATTGCGGACCCATTTTCTGTCTTTCTGTCTGTCTGTCTCTTACTGTCTCCGCCTCTGTCCCTTTATTTTTGTAATTTTTCTCTCTTTCTCTGACCATCTCTTTCATTGACTTTCCATTTCTCTCCCTCTCTCTCTCTGATAGCTTTCTATGAATCTTTCTCTGACTGTCCCCCACCGCACTCTCTCTATCTCTCTCATGCTCTCACTATGACCCCCTTTCTTCTCTCTTTCTATGAGAATCTTTTTAGTTTCCATCTCTCTCACTGTGATGTCTTTCTTTCTTTGACCATCCCTCTCTTTCTCTCTCTCCCCCCCCTCTCTCTCTCTCTCTCTCTCTCTCTCTCTCTCTCTCTCTCTCCCTCCTCCCCTCTCTCTCTCTCTCTCTCTCTCTCTCTCTCTCTCTCTCTCTCTCTCTCTCTCTCTCTCTCCTTCCCCCTTTCTCTGTCCTTGTCTCTCACTCACTGTGTGCTGCCAGCCCCACAAATGATAGGAAACATGATGAATTTCCTCATCAGACTGACCTCCCCCATGGGTACACAGATAGAGGCCTCAGCCCTCAGCTGTGGGTCCCATCCACAAGGCTAGAACTGGGCTAATACAGGGCTAATACAGGGCTAATACATGACTAGTAGCGGGCTAATACAGGGCTAATACTGGGCTAATACAAGGCTAGTACCGGGCTAATACAGGGCTAATACTGGGCTAATACAAGGCTAGTACCGGGCTAATACAGGGCTAATACATGACTAATACAGGGCTAATACAGGGCTAAAACAGGGCTAATACTGGGCTAATACTGGGCTAATACAAGGCTAGTACCGGGCTAATACAGGGCTAATACAGGGCTATTACCTGGCTGATACCAGCGTAATATCGGGCTAATACCGGACTAATACCAGGCTTGCTGTGCTCAGTACGGGTTGGCTGCAACTCCATAGACTCCACGATACATCCCTCTTCTCGTAACATAACCTATAGTTTGATTTTCATCTCTTCTTGCCGGAAAAACAGACAATTTGAGTCATAGTTTGCTCAAATGTTTTTTTATTTGTGGCAGACACTTTATGCCATGAACATTGTATCTTTAATATTTTATTCAACTGTTACATTCCTCTCTTAGAATAAAGTCTCATATATTCATGTTGTATATCTAGTTAATATTGAGGTTTGTTGATTTTTTGGTTGGAGCAGTAATTGTTTAGTTTGTTTTAATCATACATGCAGCAACATTATTACCACCATGGGCAGACGCTAGAAATTGACTTCTAAATACAGCTTTGTTTGTTGTGTAATGTTCCATTGTGAGTTTGAAAGATAGCTTTACAGTGGGAACGTGTGTAAGGGAGTAAACCTTTCGATAATGTGTAAGAACAGGTCGACATAAATGATTATAAAATAACATTGGCCCAAAGCAAACGTTTGCAGCGAAAATGAGAAGAAGTGTTTTCCCCATTTTTCTGTGGTTTTTCACAGACAGTCTAAGTGGCTCCACCTTTGTTTGTACAAACATGATGATCTTTAACCCTTGTGCTGTATTAGGAGATTACAGGGAATTTGTGAAAAGCAAATATGTTGCAAGGCTTTGTAGCTTGTGAAAATATGAGCTACAGGCTAGCAATAATCTCTATTAAATGTTTTTGTACTCTTATTGTATGAACGGTATTGTAAAATGAACAACATCCACAATAGTCAACGACCTACCACTGATGTTTGTAGTGTAGTGTACTGAAAATAATATCTACTGAACTTCTAATTTTAGGTGTGAACTGATGTACGTGTGCGTGACTCAACAACATATTTAACAGCTGTGCATGGGGAAAAAAGGTGAAATTTCAGTCTAGACTAAAAGTAAACAGCAAGGGTTATGATGTAAAGGGAGTTTTGTAACTGCTCTCTCTCTCACACACTTGCAAATTTGAATTGTTATAGTATCAGCATCAGGACTCACTGACAGACAAGTAATATTTGTGATTAGTGAGAAATGTTTGCATGGAATCTGATATGTTGTGAGAGCAAGCATGCTTTAGAAATTGTGCCCTTTGTTCTTTGCTTGATGGTAGCAACTCTAGCTTCTCTTTTCCCCAAATGAGGTGCAAAGATCAAAGATATGCGTGCAGCTTTATAGATGAGTCAATACATATGCAAAATATAAAAATATATGTAAAATACAAGAAATATAGAGAGATAGGATCCAATTTCAGCATGTGGTCATATACTCTATGATTATGACCACTATCATACGTGCTTTATCGCATATTTCTGTTTGAATGATATCATATTTAGATAAAGGGGGGAAATCTTTTATGAAGGTGCCAAAACATTGACTTGGTTTTTCATTGCTGCGTGATTCCACTAGCTGGTTTGCCATACTCTCTGCTGTACGTCATACTGGAGCCATCTTCACAATAGCTTACCAAGCCTAGTTAGTGATTTAAATGCATTCAGCTACATGCAATTTTAGTACCCAACTAGGCTTAGTAAAGATTCATGAATATGGCTCCTTGTCAGTATCCCGCGACTCGGCACATTAATGCACTAAAGTCTATGGGCTTTTCAGCGTTGGTTGCGCAAATGAGTTTATACGCAAAGTCCCATAGAGACTCGAGCACAAGATGGCTGCCACTCATTATGCATATTTATGCAAATAAAAGTACTATTGCCCGCTGGAGTATGTTAATGAGTTATTTTGATAGCATGGTTAGATCTAGTTAATGCCTGTCAACCAATCGGGTAACAGGATTCTATGGATGAGGTATATAATTTGTTTTACCAGACATAGTTGTTAACAGACTGGGTTGTGTCCCTGCTCCTCACAGCCTACATGTAGTACCTAGGCTAACTTATGCCAAACCTTTCTACGCAGTTTCTCTCCTGCCCCCTACCCCACCCAGTCCAAAACAGCCTCCAGATGACTTTTTCTTTCTTCTTTGCCCCTGCGTCCACCCTTCATAGGGTGCTCCGTCTAGACGCACAGCCTTAATCAAATTATGTCCTTTCTGAAGTGTGCAGAAAGCGTCATCAAATTTGCACTCCTACTGCGCCACGTTTCCACCTAGCTCTCCCTCTAGCCCCATGCATAATTCTAGGCGCTAAAATTTTCTTCCTCTCTTTCGAGTTATGTGACGAGACTTTTCAGACTGGAAAAGGCAGAAAAGCATTGGTGTGTTCCCCCTTCCCTCACCTCTTGGCCCGTGCACTTTTCTTGTCCCTTGGATGTATTTATAGACAGACATGCTTGGCGGACACAAAAACCTTGCATACATGCCCGACCCCCTCCCCTCCTCCACTTCTCTGAATCCACCTCCCAGACATTGTGATTCATTCTTTTCTTGGTAACCTTTGTCATTCTCCAGACAGTTCCTGCCCTTAATTACTCTTTTTAACGTGTCACGGACTTAAGCCGATTTGAGTGAGTCCTAACCGCGAGAGAGTGAGAGAATATGAGTTTCCATTAAAAACATTGGAGATCTACATGTACGCACATGTAGGGCTTAAGCACTATTGAAACATTTTTGTTTACTCTTAGTAAAGCGTTTGTGTAACATATTCACAACTTACTCCCTAACGGTGTACCAACGTGTTACGATATTCCCCATTTTCCTAGAGACTCAGTTTCAATTGGTGGAATGCACTTTGAATCTATAAGCTGTTGTCTCGGACAAACCTCACACAAATTTGGGGTTTTCCATCAGAAATATATTGTTTGAACGATGTGCACAAATCTTGCATACTTAACAGAAAAGGTTGATTCATTTCTCATGCACTTGGAAAGAAAATAAGCAGTCTGTGTGATAATGAATATTTTGGAGAAGTTTTAATTTTTAGGGATCATATGGGACATATTGTTCTCTCACTTGATTATAATTGAACAATCCCTCATTAAGTAGTACAGCTAAACCACAGTGACCACACCCATACATAAATGTAACCCTAAAACGTCATACTCACACATTATTCACAAACTACACTACATGATTGCATAGACGATGCAAGGTTGAAGTGGGTCGCAGTGCAAACTTTTTTTGTTTTCACTGATGTTTTGTGATAACAAGATATGTTATGTCTAGCTGAAGTCATGGGATGTAGGCGAATATTAAATGAGGATATATTTTGCAGTGAACAGGGATCTGAAGCGGAACATTGTTCTTGTCCCACCCCCCCCTCTCTCTCTCTCTCTCTCTCTCTCTCTCAATCTCTCCCTCTCTCTCTCTCTCTCTCTCTCTCTCTCTCTCTGGAGTCTAGGAAAAGACTTGAAAATGCTAAGCCTCTTTAAAACGGGTTCTCTCGGAAGGTTCCCACGCTGTTGCACAAACAAGAGTAATAAACTCATCACCTTTTGATGTATGTTTCTCCTGTCATATTTTATTGTTGGTTGTGTGTTAATCATATGAGGCGTCTGGACACAAAGCACTTGTAGCTAAGGAAACATTGCTCTATTCTTACGAAAGTGACTTATGGTGTCAAGGGAACAATTGTGTGAACAATGTGATTTTTCTCCTAATTTTATTATCATTTGACCATGGATAATTGTTGATTTAATTTGATATGATGTTGAAGATATGAAGATCTATCTAAAAAGCAAAGTAACTACAGTGATTGTGGAGAATGGTTAGTTATGTGACACAGTTGTGTAGGAACCTTTGTTTTGCCATAACCAGGCGATTAAAATCAGAGTCGTAACTACATGTAACTCTGGCTACCTCCTTGGCTGTTATTGTTGCAACCTCCCTCATATAGTGCCGAGATTCGGCTGATTAAAACAGCCATTTTCAGACACAATCTGCTCCAGATCTCTGTGAACTCATCAGATAAGGTTGTTTCATGGATCACTGCTCTAGGCAGATCAGACACATACTTATACAGATTTATAACAGGAGGATTTGATGTCTCAATTTCATGTACAATATGATTGTTCTCATCACAATACCTGTTTCTCTCTACTCATTGGTGAGGTGGTGTTTTTTCCCACCTTCCCACATCCCGTTAAACAGGATCACCTCCCCGGCCATCATCCTTGAACAGCAGAAATATTAAAACAATAACAGCTTTATAATGCTGCAGCGCTGTATTGCAACTTGTGTTGTATTTCCCTTTATATGCCAATTCTATAAAAAAAAAAAGTATATCTCAAATCAAATCCATGAACTATGAATTCAATTTGATTTGATATGAATACTAAAAATGTTTTATTTAATGCCGGTGCAGAGATGTTGCAATTTTGAATTACATGTATGCCAAACTTAGCATGTACACAAAGCATCAGTAAATGGAAAGATAAGCTTTGGGTCATACACGTAATTTTCATCTGACTGAATTTTCATCCGATTAAGTGTCCAATAGAGAAATGTGTATATTTTTTTTCATTTATTAGGAAGGAGCCTTTAGGCCCCAGTGTAAATAATGGCAATCTCGATTTGAACCTGTATCTGAGAAGACTGCCCAATAATTTGTAACCCGTGACAAATGAATGAGGTTCTTGCCCTTACTCCTTTTACTCTAGTTCATGTTGAAATTAAGGGCTTGTCCTCCTTCAAACTGACCCTTTGGTAGCCCTTGCTGTGTGTGGCTATTGTTTCTAGCTATCAATCACACAGTCGGCTTTGTAACTGGATAGACCGGTGGCCCAATTCTTGAATGGAAATTCTATATTTCCAGAGGAAGTTTTGATTTCTGACCACTTGATAAGAACAGGCAATGTTCCTGTGGTATTTTACCCGAAATAGGATTTTTCATCTGTTGAATTTTGTTAATAATGTCAGGTATGCAGTTTGAGTCAAACAATCTTTCAGTGTGGTGTATTCCATGTACACCTTTTTTAATTGTGCATTAGTATATGTATATTTTATTCATGAATGCTTGAAAAATGTCATGGAGATAATTTTTGTTAAAAACCTAACCTTTTTTCCCAACCAGTGGGGGATTAACATTCTCAGACAGACTGCTGACATGCCTGAGTGCTTGTCTGGCAGGTGTGCAGTGAAATGTTTTTCATTGGTCGTTTATGCTGTTTTATGCGTACATTTGATTCAAAGGAAAATTTGCAGTTGTGGTACCCATCATTACATGAGGGCGCCATCTTATAGAGTTGCAAATGATCTGAATCTATAAAGTTCCCTCCCCTAACTCTAATGTACAGCAGTACGATCCATGTCAATCGCAAGTTAAGTTCTGATCAATTGCAATCCTTTTTATAAAACAAGGACGGGGAAATGTATTTTCCATCATCATGGTCCCATTTTTGTTTTATTTTAATCCATGAAGTTAGCAGGAGCTACGACGGTATAATTTTGAGGCGATTCATTCGAGGGCTCCTGAAAGTAACTGAGAATGGGACTCATGAATGCTCCCTTGTATCCTTTTCTTTCATATCTTCCTTGCTCTATCCCATGCTGTTTTCCCCTTTAGTATAAATGTTCCCTTTGCCTAACCTCCTCTCTTTTTCTCACTCTTTCTTTTCTCTGTCCCACTTTCAAACTTTCATTGCTTCCCCCTTTGCATCTTCTCTACCCCCCATCCCTTTCTCTTAGACTTCCACTTCTCTCACTGTTCCCCTCCCCCTCTCTCTGTATCTCTGTCACTCTTCCCATCTTTCGCTGTGTCACTCCTCCATCTCTCTCTGTCACTCTACTCCATCTCTGTGTCACACTTCACCTCTCTTCTCTCTCTCTCTTCTCTACCCCCCTCTCTCTCCCCGCCCCCCTCTCTCTCCCCACCCCCCTCTCTCTCACTCCATCTCTCTCTCTCTCTCTCTCTCTCTCTCTCTCTCTCTCTCTCTCTATCTCTCTCTCTCTCTTTCTCTTTCTCATTCTCCCTTCACATCTCCCCTCCTTCAGAACTCCCAACCCCAGCGTCAAGTAATAACCAAGGATAATCACCTTTCCTTGCTAGGGAAAAGATGATGAGCCTCCTCTGGGATGCTCTAAGACATTTTTCCAAATGCCTCGTTCTCTGGCCGGGTATATGTCTTCTGGAAATGTCAGGGAACAAATTGTGGCCAAGCAAACTCATTATTACAAGCTCATGATTTGTTTTTTAGAGGGTGGGACTTTGGGGGAACAGACTTTAACTCGCTCAATACCGAGACATTAAAAAGCTATTTACTTTGTACATACTTCTTTCCCACTGTAATGAGAGGATTGTAAGCAATTGACATGATACAAAAAATATGCTATTGCTATGGCTTATATCACCAAAGGAACATCAACTTTTCACAGCATTGTTGGGCCTTTTTGGGGATGGGGGGGGGGGGGGGGTGCTGGATCATCAGAATATACCTGTTTTTCACTGCAGAACTGATATTGCTGATCAGACTTAAAGATCAGGCTAATGAAGACGCACCTATAATGCCATTCTGCAAATGAAGGTAAGATAGCTCCCAGTTTTTTTGGCAGACTGAATGAGCAAAACAAGTGCATGTAATGGTCATGATGAGAGTGAAGTTACATGATATTCTTCATTGGTTAATTATCTATATTTTTTATGTCTGCAAATCTTCACAGCCCCTTCAACAACACGCTTCCCTTCCATCTTTTAATCCCAGTATGGGCTTATCTTTATAAGTAGGCCTCATCACGCAAGGCCGTTAGGTGCGACCTTCTTTTACAAAGTAGGGCAAGGTATTAGCGGCTGTGTCCTGTGAAAGTGATTGCCGCATTTCAGCTAGACTATCTATTAGACATTAACATCTTGCCAAGTCTGTGGTGTAGACAGAGCAGGTTGCGTGAAAGCGAGAGTGGGTGACGTCAAATTGAAAATATGGGGGGGGGGGGGAATTGGGGGGCGGTAGAGTAGAGTCAAGTCTAGCATATCTCCTCACTATGCGACCATCAAGAAGTCACTTTGACTGTAGACCAAAGATGATATCCATGGTTTGTCTGGGGAGTTACGAAGCTCGTGTGTCAGTATTCTGTAAGCCCATTATTTTTTCTCAGAAAATTGCATAGGTGATGTCCACGAAGTACTTTCTGAGGTCTTCTTGCAGTGAATAACCTTGGTTTTGAACGCAAGACAGGAGCAAATGACTCATAGCTTATGGTTGAGGTGTAGAGAAATGGGGGCATGTACAGCTTCTGCTGTATGGTTGGGGTGTAGAACAAAATGAGGGCTCACTTTCTACCTTACCCTTACTGTAAGTGTGGGTGTAGGAAATTATGGGTCTTGTTTTTACCATGTGGTTGGGGTGTAGAAAGATATGGGCTCAGTTTCATTATCTCTCCCTGCCCCCCCCCCCCCCCCCCCCGAACTCATTGTATCTGTTTCTTTCCAATATCAGTTTCCATGACCTCCTTTCATGATATCCATGCACAAAGTCAATATTGTTTTGAGGCCAGTCAATTCTAGAGATCTCTCAAGTCCCCATATTTTGTCACCCAGCTAAAGTAGCAAGCTAGAAGGCTCCTGAAATTATTGATTCTTTCTGCATTGAGAGTGGCATACCAGCATATATATTTTAATATATATGTGAACATCTGAATAGCAGACTAGCCTGTAGCTACCCTATAAGCAGTGACCTTTCTCCAGAGGTCAGCAGACATGCTTCAGTGACACTTACATATCTCAGGACTGACACTAGGTGTGTCTTCATTAGCCCGATCAGACGAAATAGTGAGCTATTTTGCTGATCCGGGGGAACCAGCCTGAAGTTGCAATCGCGTCTCCATTAGCTGGAAACTTGGGATAGGCGTAAGCTCGAGCTCGGGATGTATAAATTATCCCGATGTTCGCACACGCGCAGTGTGTGACGGGAATAGGCCACGACCGCATGGCTTCGGTTGTGAGCTCGCATTCACGCATGTATAAAAACCTAACGTTAACAATGCCTCGTGCGCGCTGATGCATGCCGGGGTTGGAAAATTTTCAGGCTAATGAAGACGCTCCGAGCTAGCTCCATCTAGCCCAAGATTTCTTGGGCTAGATGTCTGTGTTTTGTCTGTGCTAGCAAGTCTACATGGCAGGCACAAATGTATTTGACCTGACTTACCGGCTGTTTGGGAATTTCTGATCCAAACCCTACCATGTATGGGTCTGGGTACAGTAGCGTAATCACTCTAGTTCTTCTTTACCTTGAAGGCAGACTAGCAGAAGGAGAGGATGAGCCTTGCGACTTCTAGATCCAATTTCATGCTTTGTGCTGGTTGGATTAGAAATGTTAAAAAGTATGGAAGCTAGGCTAGACACATAGGGATGTTGTCTGTTCACATTCACTGAGAAAAGCTTTTCAGGATCTTCAGGTTTGACATTGCCAAGTTGATCTTAACTAATGTTTTTGTCCACTCTCTATCACAACTACAATCTTCCTTTAGAAGCATGTACGGTTTACACTACATAGATGGCGCAATCTGGTGCGATCTCTGCAAGTGTAAACGGGCTCTTAGAGAGATAGAGGTAGGAAGAGACAGAGACAGAGAGAGAGAGACAAAAAAAAAAAGGGGGGGGGGTTCTTGTCACTCACTTCTTTCCCACCCCCCCCCCCCCTCTCTCTCTCAATATCCCCCTATCAGCCCCCATTCACATTGACCTTGGTGGTGGTCAAATGCATTGAGTGACTGACCAATAAGCGTGGGCCATTTATTACTTGCATACTTCAGCCTGCATATCTCTCTCTCCCTCCCTCCCTTACTGTCCCTTTGTCTGGTGTCTGGTGGTCTGTGTTATGTCTCAGCCAGTGGTCAGACTCCCCAGGGACATAAGGAGAAAGGCCAATTGAGGTCTGACCAAGGAAATGAATGAGTGGACAGGCCAGACTGGGTGTAGTCTCGCTCCTAAACAGTCTCTAAAATTTATATGCTGCATTGTCATCTACCAGCAAGAGTGATTAGGGTTTAGGGGCAGATCTAAGGGTGACTTTAGGGCTTGCATTTACAGATGTGCATTGTAAAGGGCAGTTTGGAGATGGTGTTAGTTAAATGGGAACTCAATGAAATGAAGTTGTGAAGGGGGAACAGATAATGAAACAGAAAAACAATTTATAATGTTATACATCAATTTTATACTTCTCCATAAGTTGTGAATATAGAAAATTAACATCAAAATATTATTTCATTTTGTTAATAACACTCAGTTTTCATGGTTAAAGTAAAAAATGAAACATATCAGTGAATTGATTAATTCAAAGGTATGGGAAACAGGCCAGCCTTTGGAATTGACCCAAACTGTCAAACTGACCACTAGCCAAGGATTGCATTTAGGTCAGTTATTCACTTCGCCTTTCTTTACAGCAAAGGAAGATATTAAACCACTCCTGAGACAAGATGCTTTGTCTGTTTGAAATAATTTTCCATTGTCACAAGCACCTTACCATGCACTTAGCACTCCATCACACACAGTAGATTACAGTAAGTTATATTCTTGGTTGTGATTTACCTGTCGACCTTAATTGAAGGCAGTATTTTGTCTCTGGTACACTGCTGTAGTGTTGCTGTCTATCATAATTTATAGTAGTGTTTTCTATGGGTAGTAACTTTGCTGTCTACCACAATTTATAGCACTGACTGCAGCGGTCGCGACTTACCTTTGTGCACAGCTTTTATGACTAGAACGAAATGGAGCAGGTATTGTAAATGTGACTGGCTGGTTACCTGGAGGTGAGTTGCCAGTTTATATGTTTGTATACAGGGGGTATTTTGTGAGGGTTGGTCAGTTTTACATTGAATTTTTGAAACCCTCCCTGATGATAGGGCTAAGGCTGTAGGAGAAAGGGTGGGGTCTCGAAACTGATGAGGGGAGGGGGATTTTAGATAGAGAAGGGGATAAAAAAAATGGATCCGTGGGGGGCCCCAGGAGACCTATGGTCAGCGTTGGTCAAGGGCACGGCTCAAGTTCCTCAGCCACTTTGTGAGTAAATGGAGCTGACCAAACCAACAGTCTGGGGAGAGAAGAGAGCTGGACATTCGGTTCCCTCAATGTGAAGTTGATCTGGTCAGCTGTATCTTGGGTTTCATAGTGGAATGAAAAGCAGGCTGAATGCCCACTAAGGCATTAGTCACAAAGGAGAAGAAAATAGCTCAAGAGCAGTCTCCTTCTTCCTCTCTTCTTGCAGTCTTCTACCATTGTTTCTTTTCTCTTTTTTTTTTTTACTCTGGAACAAAGTAAAATTTAGAATTTCTCCTTGTTGTTTCCTTTCTCTTTCACTCATTCTTTGTCTTGTACGTTTTCTTTCTTTTTTGTCCCGCCTCTCTCCTTTGTTCCTCCTGCTGGTTACATTTTCCCTGCCTGTGTGTGAAACCGTTAAAATCATTCAAGCTATTAATTGCCTTTCTAGTACTGTATGCTTTGTTAGAAAGCACAATTTAAAGGGAACCCGTCCCTTTTGCAGACCTAATTCTGAAAGTTCTGACATCCCTCTTATTATTTGAGAGAGAGTGGCTATATAACCTTTCCCTGGAATCGGCAAAGCGTAATATTCGGTTTTGAGGAAATAATCTTTGATAATTGATCGAGCTTTCTTTTTTCGTACCACGAAAATAGTCAAATCTCAGTGAAAACTAGATTTTCATTAATTCTATGAGTGTTATAGTACCTCTGACCTTAAAATTCCACAGTTGATATCCAAAAGATAGGTGGTAAATATGTGCAAACTTTCATGAAGTTTGCAGATGTTTGTAAAAGGGACGGGCCATCTTCAACTCATTCTCTACCAGTCTCGATACTGCACCTATGTGAATAGTGTGTATTACCAGTGAAAAAAATGCCTCAATGGCACATAAAGAGTTAGACTGGTTTGAGAAAGATAGGAGAGACTGAAAGGCGAGGCATGTGCATTTGCCTTGTGCTTTGCAGATCGAGTTGGAAGATGATAAGTAAGTCTACACTCAAGCTTAAAGGAATTGGCATAGGGAAAGGGAAAGGGAAGGAGCTGCAGTTTTAAACCGTGGTATATTTTGTCCAATTCAGCATGAAACACGATGCTTTTTAGGCTAAAGCATCGTGTTTCATGCTTAACTGGACAAAATATACCACGATTTAAAACTGCGGCTCCGTCCCTTTCTTCCCTTTCCCTTTCCCTTTGCCAATTCCTTTGAGCTGTAGTGTACATGTATAATGTGGCTTCTAGGCTGTAGGTCACTTCTAATCCAGACTATACAATAAACATGTCTGGATTCCGCAGATTAATCAATCTCTACTTCTCCTTCAGCTCCAGTGGTATTAGTCTTGTGGGTTCAGACTTGCATGGATTTGTTTGAGTTAGAAAAATCAAGCAAGTCTGGAAGTGAGGCCAGAAGATAATCATGTGAAAATTACGTTTGTGAAGATGATAATCTCCATGCTAGCAGACAGTGGTAATTATACCAATGACAGACAGAGTACAAAAGCCTGTGGCTGACGAGAATTAAACTCTTACAGAGTGGGGAAGATTGAGAGAGGGTGTGTGAGAGCAAGGTAGTGAGAGAGAGAGAGAGAGGGGGAGGGAGGGAGGGAGGGAGGAGGGAGGGAGGGAGGGAGGGAGGGAGGGAGGGAGGGAGGGAGGGAGGGAGGGAGGGAGGGAGGGAGGGAGGGAGAGAGAGAGAG